>OX596278.1:51906002-52335458 GCA_951394225.1 Harpalus rufipes | reverse complement strand
GCCTATGTTTATAAATATTAAATTACCAAATTTTAGATACATATGTAGAAATTTACGCAGAATCCGAAAAAATATACGTCAATTTTTTATCTCTACCCTATTTAAAGTGTAACGTCATTTCCGCCTAAACCATCAATTCTAGAAGAAAATTTTATAAGACAAAAGTTGTAGAGAATCAAAAATTATATAAGATTCACCAAAAAAATACTTCTTATTTGACCTAGTTTTGAGTATGGAAAATTTGAACTTTTCTTATTTTTTATAATTCAGAAACCAAATTTTGGGTATATACGCAGGAAAATACGTAAATTCCAAAAGTCGATATACAAACTTCGAATCTCTACCCATTAGTGGGTGTGACATAATTATCTACTAAACTATCAACTTTACGAAAAAATGTCATATAACAAAAGTTGTAGAGATATTATACATTTTTTCAATATTACCCCAAATTAAGAGTGTAGGCATTGAAAACCCTTGAAAACCTATATATAAACCGTCGTAACTCGGAAATGGTACGTCGTATGTTAAAAAGTTGTATACCCCCCCTAGAATTCGATTTACTACAAAAAAGTTCCTTTACTCTTTTTCTCTATCTCTAACCGTTTCCGAGATATGAATTTCACAATCTGAGATACTTCAAAGGCGATTAATCTCCGTAGGTCGCTACCTCGATTAGTTTTCGAGACATTCAATGATAAAATGTATTAAAACTTACCGTCACAAACTCATTGGAATTTCAGGATTACTAGAATACAACATGGATGGTATAAAAAGGAATAAGTGAACAGTTTCACAGGAATAATCGTTTATTTAACACAGGATAATATACAATAAATAGGATGATAATACACGCAGGACACGAGTTGTTGGACGGCGTTAACTTGATAAGAAAACAACTTTTCCACAGAATTGCATTGAGGGGAAAGTTGCTTTGGGTTGCAGTCGCGGGAGGAGGTGGCGGAGGTTTCATTGGTCCACGGGTTAACGGGAGTTCCATTTCGTCAAGGAAATTACTACTGTTTTTCGACTTCCGCTTCCAATAAAGTCTCAGTTTATACGTGATTAAAATTGAACCGGTTAAAAGGAAAAGGGTGGTAGTAAATATTGCAAAATAGTGGGTATGTGTCTGCCTTTGACTGTTCCTCAGATTTTGGATGTGTTGATGCCACACGTCAACATCTACGCCACGGTTCAGCTCATCGGTGTTAATATTTTTCAACAGGTTAACAATTTCGTCTTGGGTGCCAAATTTATGTGTAAATTTTTTTGTATGCTCGATATTTATTTCAACCGGCGGAATGAAGAGTTGGTTAATGTGTTCGATGTCAATTTTGGATGTAATTAAAGTATGTGACAATAAAAAATAATTCGATGTATATATTGTACAACTGGATGGAATAGTCAACATTCCCGTACCAGTAATTACTCTCTTCGTAACGTTTATAGGACTAGCTACTTTTGAATTTGTGTTATTTTGTGTTGGCATAAGTTTAAAGAATATTCTGTATTACCGGTATACAATGCAGACAGACAAGTAATATCCGATATTCGACGAACAGGTCTACTTGGAGGGCAGATTTTATAGACATCGTACTACACGTCATTAAATCAGACTCCGGCTCTATATATAATTTTGTTGTTGAATTATTATTTGGGAAATGCCAATGCCTTATATACATGAAAATATCGTCCTGGACCCTTTATTTAATATCATTGATATTGGTCCTGGCTCCATCAGATACTTCTTGTCCAAGTCCGGCATCTATCTTAAGGGCATCTTCTAGCGTCTTCTCGAAGGCTGCTATACTACGATCATAGTTTGTAATATCTATATCCGTGCTAAGAATCCAGCTGTTTCCGGTTAATAATATTTCCTCCTCTTTGAGGAAAATCAGCCCCTTGTCTAGGGCTGGCGTGTATTCTGCTTCGATAGCCACAATGAGGATTACAATTACTGAAACATAATGAATATTTAATATCATATTCTATAACTATTTATTTCTACTTCTAACTACTGCTACTACTTGTACTAGCAGATCTAATTAGATTCTACTTAGCGAGGTCCATGGTAGATCTGGAGGTCGGCCGGAACTTCTCGTTAAGTACCTTCTGGTACTTGGTGGATTCACCTTGTCATTCAGTGAGTCGGAATCCTCTGACTCCTCTAAAGCCTCATACTCCGAAGAGCTTTGCGGTATTGAGCTAGTACTGTCATCATCGTCGTTTAAATCGGGTTCAATGGGTAATGCACAATAATCTACTAAGTTTTCGTTATGTTCAGATATATCAGGTGGATCAGTGCTCGCGTCGTGATCTTCAGGAATATCGGACAAACATATTTTCAACCTATTATTATGCACTATTTTTTCTTCACCCGTGGCTTCGTCGCGTATAAGGAAATTAACGGGGCCCGTTTGTTAATTAATTTCCTAGACAGTCCTGGAGGCACCTCCGGGTCGTGTAAAAATACTCTATCGCCCTCACGAAGACTAACCGGTAAAGTTTTCCTATTATACCGTTGCGCATTTTTTTCTTGAGCTATATTTAATCGGTCTTTAACAATTTTATAAACCTCGCTCAAACGCTCTTTAATATTTGCCTGTACCGGATGTTCGTGTCCACTATTTGGAGTTAATATATCGTCGAACGGGAGGTCAAATTCACGACCGTGTAGTAGGAAGAACGGCGTTTCACCGGTTGCAGAGTTAACGGAGTTTCTAATATTGCTATCAAAACATACGGTATCCAAGTGTCCCAGTCTCGATGTTCTTTATCTACGTAGTGAGACATGCAATCTGCTAGAGTTTGCAGTTCCTTTTTTTGGGAATATGGTACACACGGTAAGGTGCCTTAGCAATCGGGTGTACGTTTTCTGTAATTATACAGTGCTTTACTTTCGAGGTGCAGCCTAAGGGATTTTCGTCTGATATAAAAATATCAGAGTATTCATTCAATAGTTTTTAATTTTAAATTTTG
The DNA here is from genome assembly GCA_951394225.1 of Harpalus rufipes. Classification (NCBI taxonomy): domain Eukaryota; kingdom Metazoa; phylum Arthropoda; class Insecta; order Coleoptera; family Carabidae; genus Harpalus; species Harpalus rufipes. Next base: position 52,332,479 of record OX596278.1, on the reverse strand, counting down.
TACAGGTGGAAGGTGATTTAGATCGATATTATCTACCTTATTTGTTTCGGAAATGGACAGAACAGTTTCGCTGATGTTAGCGTTATTATTAACAATTATGGGTACTTCGGTTCCAACAATTTTATTTTTGGGAACCACAAGTTGTTGTTCATTTACATTAATTAACTGAACACAGATATGCTTTGTAGTATCCTTTGCCAAGCTTCTAGCGAGTAAAAGGCCATTTGTTTTAAGTTCGCTGGTTCGATTAAAATATGACAAAAATAAACAATTGCGTTGTTTTTAAATGTCAGTTGAAACTAATGCAGTTTACCTTTTTCTGTTTGACAGGAGGGTAATATGTTTCTCACATCAGATTGACAAAAAAACAAAAAGGTAGTCACAGCCACTCCTACGGATTTTTTTGTTATATGTACTTGATTATGGTAACGTCGTAGAATTAATTAATTAATTGATAAATTGTCTAGATACGCTTAAATTGATTGAAATCATACTGAAATTGCGACGAAATGCCCTTGACTGAGTTATGGTTCTAGTCACACCGTTTTCCGAGGAGCTTCGTACTACCCACTTATATGTAATTTGAACCACGTATTTGTACTGAATGCAGTCATTGAAGCTAGGCAGGAGTAATAACTATTTGAAAAGTATTATTACTTAAAAACCGTTCAAGATAATACCATAGAATTTTGAGTATGTATTTTAATCAGAAAATAGAATTTATCTGTAGAAGAAAATTTGTGTAAAGTTATCTTAAGGTGCTTTTTATTTGTATTGCACATCGTATTGTTAAACACTTTTTTAAACCACCGTTGAAAATTAGAAAAGGGTAAAGCCGATGTCACACTATCATTCATATGAATGATGGTGAATAAGAAATAAGAAGTATTCCGTGACTGATGAAATTTTTACGGGCCGCTAATTTTCGTCATTCACAAACATTTACGGCTAATTTCACACATGTTGTTATCTGCGCATGTTGAGTCATAACCTAAAGTTGTAGAAATTTAAAGGTATGGAAAATTTAACCAAAAAAAGGAAAATTGAAGAGAAAGTGAAGTCACAGACGCAATGTATACAGACAGCTAACCCAGTGCTTTGTATGAGCAACGCTTGAAAAAGTATTATTTTAGTAAGTTTAGCCCTTGTCTAGCCCGATAAAGTACAGGTAGAATCAAAAGCAACGTAGTGTACTCACTGCTTCGCACACATACTACCCATGGATTCTGAAATAATGTTTCGTCTGAGTTCGCAGCGCACCTTTGAACAGTAGTCTCATTTTCGATATTTCTTTAGATTTAGGATATCTTGTATAATTAATATAGAAGATGAAGCAAAAGCGTTTGCATATTATAAGTTCAATTTTAATGGTCACCATAGGAATTCTTATCAAATTCTTATCAAATAAGAAAAAATTTGAGACAATAACATAGATTCCCATTAAGTATGTTGTGGTATACATATATCGAGAATTATTATTTTCTCAAAACAAATGTTACACTACGTCACTTTATGTAGATAGCCATATAAAAATTGTCTAAACATTTTTTCTGTCTCTCATAATAAGCGAGCTATGAGATATTTTCAAAATGAAGCAAAAATAAGTTTTGAAAAAGATATAGAAATTTTAACTTCTCGCAAATTAATTGAGCAGCTTAAAATAATACTTATATTTAAATCCTCCAGTAGTGGCGTCTCAAAAACTTATAAGCGTGGGATACAAATGTATCCCAGTGTTATTTCATTCCATTCTTTTGTCATAGTTATCAAATTGAAAATAACATATTTATAGATTAAATATTAAGTTTAAAAAAATGTAAAATTAGGTAAAATAAAACTTTATTCAAAGTAATAATGAAAAATTAAATATTAAATCTTTCAAATAACAACTCTGATAGCAGCTTCGCCTAAGCCTTCGGACTGGTTTGACTCCCTGTATTTATTGTGAGGAGCTGTAACAGTAGAAACTCCCACCAGTACCTTCGTTCATAACTACCCTATATTAATTTAAATTATCTTTGGTTTCTATATCCCGATTTTCTAACATTATATTACTTACTACTATAATTCTAAAGACCTAATACCCTAATACTTATCTAATCTCAGAGTTTTAGGTTGATTTGTAAATTGGCATAATTCAACCTAAAACGGTGGTTGCCTACCGAAGGACAGGAGAGGCAACTTCCTGAGTCATAACATATTTATATAACCTGGCATCCGAATAAAATTTTAAACTAATTTTTTTTTATATTACTTTAGAAATCAACGTGCATTGTTATATATTAATTCCGTATGTGATTATTAGAATACCGGGCGTCCCAGAAATGCAGGGACGTAGCTAGGATATTTTTGTAGGGTGGGCCAATTTTGATTTAGGTGGGCCACTAAGAAAGTTTTGTACTGCTACTTACCTTATGCCATTATTGTTTTGGAATGAGAAATGCAATTCCAATAATGTGCGTGAACTGTTTTCTCTCATTTGATTGCAGGGCCTCATTTTCACGCGTTGTCTTCGGCCAATCATCGTTTTAAGTTACCAATATTTACGGTTTTTTTTCCGAATTTTTCTATCTTATCCTTTAGTATTAAGTTCTCTAGGTACGAAAATAACAATCCGATAAGAGTCCGCCCTTTTATAAATGACTAATTCGAGCCCTTAGGGATTCTTTTAAAGAGCACTGAGTTACCCGAATGTTATGCAGGTTAGATAGTACATTTTAACCTCAAATTTAAATGTCAATCAAATAATTTTAGTAAAATATAAATGTTTGATCAATTTTAAGTATAAATTAATTATTTTCAGTTAATTTTATGTGTTTCCTGTCAATTTCAGCCCGATTTATAACCAAATAAAAGATTTATACGCTAACAAATGTTCAAGAGGTCATTGACAATTTTAAACTTTTTTAAAAGACTAAAATATATCATTTTTATATTTTTAATACATGCCTACATATTTATTCTTTACATTACCGTAATTAATATTATCATATTTGCTTTTTTATATATTTTTAAACCCATTTTAAAATTTAAATTTTTAGTACGTATCGTCATCTAGGAGAAATCGTTGAACTAAAATTTGCGAGTGCTCTTCACAATCCTGTGACCCGGATACCATTAAAAATTCTCACGAAATTTCATTTCTATTATTGTGATTGGTCGAGGGTTGGAGTTGGTCGGCCATTAAAAATATTTGTAATGGCGTCTACAGCAGCCAATGAAATAATTCGAAACTTTAAAAAATCGTACGGCCTATGTTTATAAATATTAAATTACCAAATTTTAGATACATATGTAGAAATTTACGCAGAATCCGAAAAAATATACGTCAATTTTTTATCTCTACCCTATTTAAAGTGTAACGTCATTTCCGCCTAAACCATCAATTCTAGAAGAAAATTTTATAAGACAAAAGTTGTAGAGAATCAAAAATTATATAAGATTCACCAAAAAAATACTTCTTATTTGACCTAGTTTTGAGTATGGAAAATTTGAACTTTTCTTATTTTTTATAATTCAGAAACCAAATTTTGGGTATATACGCAGGAAAATACGTAAATTCCAAAAGTCGATATACAAACTTCGAATCTCTACCCATTAGTGGGTGTGACATAATTATCTACTAAACTATCAACTTTACGAAAAAATGTCATATAACAAAAGTTGTAGAGATATTATACATTTTTTCAATATTACCCCAAATTAAGAGTGTAGGCATTGAAAACCCTTGAAAACCTATATATAAACCGTCGTAACTCGGAAATGGTACGTCGTATGTTAAAAAGTTGTATACCCCCCCTAGAATTCGATTTACTACAAAAAAGTTCCTTTACTCTTTTTCTCTATCTCTAACCGTTTCCGAGATATGAATTTCACAATCTGAGATACTTCAAAGGCGATTAATCTCCGTAGGTCGCTACCTCGATTAGTTTTCGAGACATTCAATGATAAAATGTATTAAAACTTACCGTCACAAACTCATTGGAATTTCAGGATTACTAGAATACAACATGGATGGTATAAAAAGGAATAAGTGAACAGTTTCACAGGAATAATCGTTTATTTAACACAGGATAATATACAATAAATAGGATGATAATACACGCAGGACACGAGTTGTTGGACGGCGTTAACTTGATAAGAAAACAACTTTTCCACAGAATTGCATTGAGGGGAAAGTTGCTTTGGGTTGCAGTCGCGGGAGGAGGTGGCGGAGGTTTCATTGGTCCACGGGTTAACGGGAGTTCCATTTCGTCAAGGAAATTACTACTGTTTTTCGACTTCCGCTTCCAATAAAGTCTCAGTTTATACGTGATTAAAATTGAACCGGTTAAAAGGAAAAGGGTGGTAGTAAATATTGCAAAGTAGTGGGTATGTGTCTGCCTTTGACTGTTCCTCAGATTTTGGATGTGTTGATGCCACACGTCAACATCTACGCCACGGTTCAGCTCATCGGTGTTAATATTTTTCAACAGGTTAACAATTTCGTCTTGGGTGCCAAATTTATGTGTAAATTTTTTTGTATGCTCGATATTTATTTCAACCGGCGGAATGAAGAGTTGGTTAATGTGTTCGATGTCAATTTTGGATGTAATTAAAGTATGTGACAATAAAAAATAATTCGATGTATATATTGTACAACTGGATGGAATAGTCAACATTCCCGTACCAGTAATTACTCTCTTCGTAACGTTTATAGGACTAGCTACTTTTGAATTTGTGTTATTTTGTGTTGGCATAAGTTTAAAGAATATTCTGTATTACCGGTATACAATGCAGACAGACAAGTAATATCCGATATTCGACGAACAGGTCTACTTGGAGGGCAGATTTTATAGACATCGTACTACACGTCATTAAATCAGACTCCGGCTCTATATATAATTTTGTTGTTGAATTATTATTTGGGAAATGCCAATGCCTTATATACATGAAAATATCGTCCTGGACCCTTTATTTAATATCATTGATATTGGTCCTGGCTCCATCAGATACTTCTTGTCCAAGTCCGGCATCTATCTTAAGGGCATCTTCTAGCGTCTTCTCGAAGGCTGCTATACTACGATCATAGTTTGTAATATCTATATCCGTGCTAAGAATCCAGCTGTTTCCGGTTAATAATATTTCCTCCTCTTTGAGGAAAATCAGCCCCTTGTCTAGGGCTGGCGTGTATTCTGCTTCGATAGCCACAATGAGGATTACAATTACTGAAACATAATGAATATTTAATATCATATTCTATAACTATTTATTTCTACTTCTAACTACTGCTACTACTTGTACTAGCAGATCTAATTAGATTCTACTTAGCGAGGTCCATGGTAGATCTGGAGGTCGGCCGGAACTTCTCGTTAAGTACCTTCTGGTACTTGGTGGATTCACCTTGTCATTCAGTGAGTCGGAATCCTCTGACTCCTCTAAAGCCTCATACTCCGAAGAGCTTTGCGGTATTGAGCTAGTACTGTCATCATCGTCGTTTAAATCGGGTTCAATGGGTAATGCACAATAATCTACTAAGTTTTCGTTATGTTCAGATATATCAGGTGGATCAGTGCTCGCGTCGTGATCTTCAGGAATATCGGACAAACATATTTTCAACCTATTATTATGCACTATTTTTTCTTCACCCGTGGCTTCGTCGCGTATAAGGAAATTAACGGGGCCCGTTTGTTAATTAATTTCCTAGACAGTCCTGGAGGCACCTCCGGGTCGTGTAAAAATACTCTATCGCCCTCACGAAGACTAACCGGTAAAGTTTTCCTATTATACCGTTGCGCATTTTTTTCTTGAGCTATATTTAATCGGTCTTTAACAATTTTATAAACCTCGCTCAAACGCTCTTTAATATTTGCCTGTACCGGATGTTCGTGTCCACTATTTGGAGTTAATATATCGTCGAACGGGAGGTCAAATTCACGACCGTGTAGTAGGAAGAACGGCGTTTCACCGGTTGCAGAGTTAACGGAGTTTCTAATATTGCTATCAAAACATACGGTATCCAAGTGTCCCAGTCTCGATGTTCTTTATCTACGTAGTGAGACATGCAATCTGCTAGAGTTTGCAGTTCCTTTTTTTGGGAATATGGTACACACGGTAAGGTGCCTTAGCAATCGGGTGTACGTTTTCTGTAATTATACAGTGCTTTACTTTCGAGGTGCAGCCTAAGGGATTTTCGTCTGATATAAAAATATCAGAGTATTCATTCAATAGTTTTTAATTTTAAATTTTGTACAGGTGGAAGGTGATTTAGATCGATATTATCTACCTTATTTGTTTCGGAAATGGACAGAACAGTTTCGCTGATGTTAGCGTTATTATTAACAATTATGGGTACTTCGGTTCCAACAATTTTATTTTTGGGAACCACAAGTTGTTGTTCATTTACATTAATTAACTGAACACAGATATGCTTTGTAGTATCCTTTGCCAAGCTTCTAGCGAGTAAAAGGCCATTTGTTTTAAGTTCGCTGGTTCGATTAAAATATGACAAAAATAAACAATTGCGTTGTTTTTAAATGTCAGTTGAAACTAATGCAGTTTACCTTTTTCTGTTTGACAGGAGGGTAATATGTTTCTCACATCAGATTGACAAAAAAACAAAAAGGTAGTCACAGCCACTCCTACGGATTTTTTTGTTATATGTACTTGATTATGGTAACGTCGTAGAATTAATTAATTAATTGATAAATTGTCTAGATACGCTTAAATTGATTGAAATCATACTGAAATTGCGACGAAATGCCCTTGACTGAGTTATGGTTCTAGTCACACCGTTTTCCGAGGAGCTTCGTACTACCCACTTATATGTAATTTGAACCACGTATTTGTACTGAATGCAGTCATTGAAGCTAGGCAGGAGTAATAACTATTTGAAAAGTATTATTACTTAAAAACCGTTCAAGATAATACCATAGAATTTTGAGTATGTATTTTAATCAGAAAATAGAATTTATCTGTAGAAGAAAATTTGTGTAAAGTTATCTTAAGGTGCTTTTTATTTGTATTGCACATCGTATTGTTAAACACTTTTTTAAACCACCGTTGAAAATTAGAAAAGGGTAAAGCCGATGTCACACTATCATTCATATGAATGATGGTGAATAAGAAATAAGAAGTATTCCGTGACTGATGAAATTTTTACGGGCCGCTAATTTTCGTCATTCACAAACATTTACGGCTAATTTCACACATGTTGTTATCTGCGCATGTTGAGTCATAACCTAAAGTTGTAGAAATTTAAAGGTATGGAAAATTTAACCAAAAAAAGGAAAATTGAAGAGAAAGTGAAGTCACAGACGCAATGTATACAGACAGCTAACCCAGTGCTTTGTATGAGCAACGCTTGAAAAAGTATTATTTTAGTAAGTTTAGCCCTTGTCTAGCCCGATAAAGTACAGGTAGAATCAAAAGCAACGTAGTGTACTCACTGCTTCGCACACATACTACCCATGGATTCTGAAATAATGTTTCGTCTGAGTTCGCAGCGCACCTTTGAACAGTAGTCTCATTTTCGATATTTCTTTAGATTTAGGATATCTTGTATAATTAATATAGAAGATGAAGCAAAAGCGTTTGCATATTATAAGTTCAATTTTAATGGTCACCATAGGAATTCTTATCAAATTCTTATCAAATAAGAAAAAATTTGAGACAATAACATAGATTCCCATTAAGTATGTTGTGGTATACATATATCGAGAATTATTATTTTCTCAAAACAAATGTTACACTACGTCACTTTATGTAGATAGCCATATAAAAATTGTCTAAACATTTTTTCTGTCTCTCATAATAAGCGAGCTATGAGATATTTTCAAAATGAAGCAAAAATAAGTTTTGAAAAAGATATAGAAATTTTAACTTCTCGCAAATTAATTGAGCAGCTTAAAATAATACTTATATTTAAATCCTCCAGTAGTGGCGTCTCAAAAACTTATAAGCGTGGGATACAAATGTATCCCAGTGTTATTTCATTCCATTCTTTTGTCATAGTTATCAAATTGAAAATAACATATTTATAGATTAAATATTAAGTTTAAAAAAATGTAAAATTAGGTAAAATAAAACTTTATTCAAAGTAATAATGAAAAATTAAATATTAAATCTTTCAAATAACAACTCTGATAGCAGCTTCGCCTAAGCCTTCGGACTGGTTTGACTCCCTGTATTTATTGTGAGGAGCTGTAACAGTAGAAACTCCCACCAGTACCTTCGTTCATAACTACCCTATATTAATTTAAATTATCTTTGGTTTCTATATCCCGATTTTCTAACATTATATTACTTACTACTATAATTCTAAAGACCTAATACCCTAATACTTATCTAATCTCAGAGTTTTAGGTTGATTTGTAAATTGGCATAATTCAACCTAAAACGGTGGTTGCCTACCGAAGGACAGGAGAGGCAACTTCCTGAGTCATAACATATTTATATAACCTGGCATCCGAATAAAATTTTAAACTAATTTTTTTTTATATTACTTTAGAAATCAACGTGCATTGTTATATATTAATTCCGTATGTGATTATTAGAATACTGGGCGTCCCAGAAATGCAGGGACGTAGCTAGGATATTTTTGTAGGGTGGGCCAATTTTGATTTAGGTGGGCCACTAAGAAAGTTTTGTACTGCTACTTACCTTATGCCATTATTGTTTTGGAATGAGAAATGCAATTCCAATAATGTGCGTGAACTGTTTTCTCTCATTTGATTGCAGGGCCTCATTTTCACGCGTTGTCTTCGGCCAATCATCGTTTTAAGTTACCAATATTTACGGTTTTTTTTCCGAATTTTTCTATCTTATCCTTTAGTATTAAGTTCTCTAGGTACGAAAATAACAATCCGATAAGAGTCCGCCCTTTTATAAATGACTAATTCGAGCCCTTAGGGATTCTTTTAAAGAGCACTGAGTTACCCGAATGTTATGCAGGTTAGATAGTACATTTTAACCTCAAATTTAAATGTCAATCAAATAATTTTAGTAAAATATAAATGTTTGATCAATTTTAAGTATAAATTAATTATTTTCAGTTAATTTTATGTGTTTCCTGTCAATTTCAGCCCGATTTATAACCAAATAAAAGATTTATACGCTAACAAATGTTCAAGAGGTCATTGACAATTTTAAACTTTTTTAAAAGACTAAAATATATCATTTTTATATTTTTAATACATGCCTACATATTTATTCTTTACATTACCGTAATTAATATTATCATATTTGCTTTTTTATATATTTTTAAACCCATTTTAAAATTTAAATTTTTAGTACGTATCGTCATCTAGGAGAAATCGTTGAACTAAAATTTGCGAGTGCTCTTCACAATCCTGTGACCCGGATACCATTAAAAATTCTCACGAAATTTCATTTCTATTATTGTGATTGGTCGAGGGTTGGAGTTGGTCGGCCATTAAAAATATTTGTAATGGCGTCTACAGCAGCCAATGAAATAATTCGAAACTTTAAAAAATCGTACGGCCTATGTTTATAAATATTAAATTACCAAATTTTAGATACATATGTAGAAATTTACGCAGAATCCGAAAAAATATACGTCAATTTTTTATCTCTACCCTATTTAAAGTGTAACGTCATTTCCGCCTAAACCATCAATTCTAGAAGAAAATTTTATAAGACAAAAGTTGTAGAGAATCAAAAATTATATAAGATTCACCAAAAAAATACTTCTTATTTGACCTAGTTTTGAGTATGGAAAATTTGAACTTTTCTTATTTTTTATAATTCAGAAACCAAATTTTGGGTATATACGCAGGAAAATACGTAAATTCCAAAAGTCGATATACAAACTTCGAATCTCTACCCATTAGTGGGTGTGACATAATTATCTACTAAACTATCAACTTTACGAAAAAATGTCATATAACAAAAGTTGTAGAGATATTATACATTTTTTCAATATTACCCCAAATTAAGAGTGTAGGCATTGAAAACCCTTGAAAACCTATATATAAACCGTCGTAACTCGGAAATGGTACGTCGTATGTTAAAAAGTTGTATACCCCCCCTAGAATTCGATTTACTACAAAAAAGTTCCTTTACTCTTTTTCTCTATCTCTAACCGTTTCCGAGATATGAATTTCACAATCTGAGATACTTCAAAGGCGATTAATCTCCGTAGGTCGCTACCTCGATTAGTTTTCGAGACATTCAATGATAAAATGTATTAAAACTTACCGTCACAAACTCATTGGAATTTCAGGATTACTAGAATACAACATGGATGGTATAAAAAGGAATAAGTGAACAGTTTCACAGGAATAATCGTTTATTTAACACAGGATAATATACAATAAATAGGATGATAATACACGCAGGACACGAGTTGTTGGACGGCGTTAACTTGATAAGAAAACAACTTTTCCACAGAATTGCATTGAGGGGAAAGTTGCTTTGGGTTGCAGTCGCGGGAGGAGGTGGCGGAGGTTTCATTGGTCCACGGGTTAACGGGAGTTCCATTTCGTCAAGGAAATTACTACTGTTTTTCGACTTCCGCTTCCAATAAAGTCTCAGTTTATACGTGATTAAAATTGAACCGGTTAAAAGGAAAAGGGTGGTAGTAAATATTGCAAAGTAGTGGGTATGTGTCTGCCTTTGACTGTTCCTCAGATTTTGGATGTGTTGATGCCACACGTCAACATCTACGCCACGGTTCAGCTCATCGGTGTTAATATTTTTCAACAGGTTAACAATTTCGTCTTGGGTGCCAAATTTATGTGTAAATTTTTTTGTATGCTCGATATTTATTTCAACCGGCGGAATGAAGAGTTGGTTAATGTGTTCGATGTCAATTTTGGATGTAATTAAAGTATGTGACAATAAAAAATAATTCGATGTATATATTGTACAACTGGATGGAATAGTCAACATTCCCGTACCAGTAATTACTCTCTTCGTAACGTTTATAGGACTAGCTACTTTTGAATTTGTGTTATTTTGTGTTGGCATAAGTTTAAAGAATATTCTGTATTACCGGTATACAATGCAGACAGACAAGTAATATCCGATATTCGACGAACAGGTCTACTTGGAGGGCAGATTTTATAGACATCGTACTACACGTCATTAAATCAGACTCCGGCTCTATATATAATTTTGTTGTTGAATTATTATTTGGGAAATGCCAATGCCTTATATACATGAAAATATCGTCCTGGACCCTTTATTTAATATCATTGATATTGGTCCTGGCTCCATCAGATACTTCTTGTCCAAGTCCGGCATCTATCTTAAGGGCATCTTCTAGCGTCTTCTCGAAGGCTGCTATACTACGATCATAGTTTGTAATATCTATATCCGTGCTAAGAATCCAGCTGTTTCCGGTTAATAATATTTCCTCCTCTTTGAGGAAAATCAGCCCCTTGTCTAGGGCTGGCGTGTATTCTGCTTCGATAGCCACAATGAGGATTACAATTACTGAAACATAATGAATATTTAATATCATATTCTATAACTATTTATTTCTACTTCTAACTACTGCTACTACTTGTACTAGCAGATCTAATTAGATTCTACTTAGCGAGGTCCATGGTAGATCTGGAGGTCGGCCGGAACTTCTCGTTAAGTACCTTCTGGTACTTGGTGGATTCACCTTGTCATTCAGTGAGTTGGAATCCTCTGACTCCTCTAAAGCCTCATACTCCGAAGAGCTTTGCGGTATTGAGCTAGTACTGTCATCATCGTCGTTTAAATCGGGTTCAATGGGTAATGCACAATAATCTACTAAGTTTTCGTTATGTTCAGATATATCAGGTGGATCAGTGCTCGCGTCGTGATCTTCAGGAATATCGGACAAACATATTTTCAACCTATTATTATGCACTATTTTTTCTTCACCCGTGGCTTCGTCGCGTATAAGGAAATTAACGGGGCCCGTTTGTTAATTAATTTCCTAGACAGTCCTGGAGGCACCTCCGGGTCGTGTAAAAATACTCTATCGCCCTCACGAAGACTAACCGGTAAAGTTTTCCTATTATACCGTTGCGCATTTTTTTCTTGAGCTATATTTAATCGGTCTTTAACAATTTTATAAACCTCGCTCAAACGCTCTTTAATATTTGCCTGTACCGGATGTTCGTGTCCACTATTTGGAGTTAATATATCGTCGAACGGGAGGTCAAATTCACGACCGTGTAGTAGGAAGAACGGCGTTTCACCGGTTGCAGAGTTAACGGAGTTTCTAATATTGCTATCAAAACATACGGTATCCAAGTGTCCCAGTCTCGATGTTCTTTATCTACGTAGTGAGACATGCAATCTGCTAGAGTTTGCAGTTCCTTTTTTTGGGAATATGGTACACACGGTAAGGTGCCTTAGCAATCGGGTGTACGTTTTCTGTAATTATACAGTGCTTTACTTTCGAGGTGCAGCCTAAGGGATTTTCGTCTGATATAAAAATATCAGAGTATTCATTCAATAGTTTTTAATTTTGTACAGGTGGAAGGTGATTTAGATCGATATTATCTACCTTATTTGTTTCGGAAATGGACAGAACAGTTTCGCTGATGTTAGCGTTATTATTAACAATTATGGGTACTTCGGTTCCAACAATTTTATTTTTGGGAACCACAAGTTGTTGTTCATTTACATTAATTAACTGAACACAGATATGCTTTGTAGTATCCTTTGCCAAGCTTCTAGCGAGTAAAAGGCCATTTGTTTTAAGTTCGCTGGTTCGATTAAAATATGACAAAAATAAACAATTGCGTTGTTTTTAAATGTCAGTTGAAACTAATGCAGTTTACCTTTTTCTGTTTGACAGGAGGGTAATATGTTTCTCACATCAGATTGACAAAAAAACAAAAAGGTAGTCACAGCCACTCCTACGGATTTTTTTGTTATATGTACTTGATTATGGTAACGTCGTAGAATTAATTAATTAATTGATAAATTGTCTAGATACGCTTAAATTGATTGAAATCATACTGAAATTGCGACGAAATGCCCTGAGTTATGGTTCTAGTCACACCGTTTTCCGAGGAGCTTCGTACTACCCACTTATATGTAATTTGAACCACGTATTTGTACTGAATGCAGTCATTGAAGCTAGGCAGGAGTAATAACTATTTGAAAAGTATTATTACTTAAAAACCGTTCAAGATAATACCATAGAATTTTGAGTATGTATTTTAATCAGAAAATAGAATTTATCTGTAGAAGAAAATTTGTGTAAAGTTATCTTAAGGTGCTTTTTATTTGTATTGCACATCGTATTGTTAAACACTTTTTTAAACCACCGTTGAAAATTAGAAAAGGGTAAAGCCGATGTCACACTATCATTCATATGAATGATGGTGAATAAGAAATAAGAAGTATTCCGTGACTGATGAAATTTTTACGGGCCGCTAATTTTCGTCATTCACAAACATTTACGGCTAATTTCACACATGTTGTTATCTGCGCATGTTGAGTCATAACCTAAAGTTGTAGAAATTTAAAGGTATGGAAAATTTAACCAAAAAAAGGAAAATTGAAGAGAAAGTGAAGTCACAGACGCAATGTATACAGACAGCTAACCCAGTGCTTTGTATGAGCAACGCTTGAAAAAGTATTATTTTAGTAAGTTTAGCCCTTGTCTAGCCCGATAAAGTACAGGTATAATAAGTTCAATTTTAATGGTCACCATAGGAATTCTTATCAAATTCTTATCAAATAAGAAAAAATATGAGACAATAACATAGATTCCCATTAAGTATGTTTGTGGTATACATATATCGAGAATTATTATTTTCTCAAAACAAATGTTACACTACGTCACTTTTTGTAGATAGCCGTATAAAAATTGTCCAAACATTTTTTCTGTCTCTCATATTAAGCGAGCTATGAGATATTTTCAAAATGAAGCAAAAATAACTTTTGAAAAAGATATAGAAATTTTAACTTCTCGCAAATTAATTGAGCAGCTTAAAATAATACTTATATTTAAATCCTCCAGTAGTGGCGTCTCAAAAACTTATAAGCGTGGGATACAAATGTATCCCAGTGTTATTTCATTCCATTCTTTTGTCATAGTTATCAAATTGAAAATAACATATTTATAGATTAAATATTAAGTTTAAAAAAATGTAAAATTAGGTAAAATAAAACTTTATTCAAAGTAATAATGAAAAATTAAATATTAAATCTTTCAAATAACAACTCTGATTGGGATCATTAGTTCTGATACTCATGTTTAGAAAATAAAAGAGTAGGCTATAAATACTGTAACGTTTTTATTTATATGGGTGAAGTGTAAAACACAGACAAATATTATTAACTAAAAGATATTAAATTAAACTAACACTATGATAAGCAAATATTAACACTAATTTAAAGACTAAGAATATTATAAAACACTTAAACACTAAGATTATTTATTTAAACAATTAACACCACTCTTTATGTCACTAATTACATTGATTTATGTTCACTTGTCGACTGTTGTTTATATTTTGATGCACTTCCCCATAAATGAGCATCATGTCAACTAATTCCGTATTAGAATACCGATGGTACATTGTTCACCTTTTACACAATTAATAACAATAATCAAATAAAAACTAACGGTGCACAATTAAATAGTAACAAATTGCAACTGACAAATAAACAAATTAAAAAACAAAAGAGAGAAATTTGTCATTTTTTCAACATTAATTTACGTCCCCTTTATAAAAACAAAAAAATCATATCTCTTTTATTATAAATATATTACCAAGGTGTTTTAATGTTTTTCGCCTTCTTTTGACCTGTAGTATCACCCATTAAAAATAAAACAAAAAGACCGTAAACACCCTGTATAATATAGGTGATATATTTATTTATAAACCTTAATTCAATAATATCGCACTAAATTTCACAAGTCTTTTATATTTTGAAAAAAAAGTAGAGCGACTGTATAAAAACCTTATATTTACTTTAAAAAAAATAATCAGAATAACAATTCATGAAAGAAACTCACAAAAAATAGACATTGTTAGGTACATATTTAATACTTTAATAATTATTTATAATAGATTGCATACGCCGTGGCATCGAATTAAGTAAATTATCGATGATTTTGTGGTTATAGATGCCTAATGCATGCGTTATAGTTTTAAATAAGTGCTTAGAATTATTAATATTATTCCTTGTAAAATTTTGTCAATGGTTTCCAAGAGATTTTCAATTGTATTGTAGATAAGCTGACTATTTGCGAGTTACAGACATATTCAAATCGGCTCATTACTGTTTTCTTTTATTCACCACTCTCACACGTTTAAAGATAGGACACCCCGGTTTCAAAATATGAATTCAGCATGAAGTTCTCTTTCTTATTACGAATTACACGATTTTAGCACTCCAATTAGTCTGTTAAGTCGAGATACTACTGTAAAATCATAAATGTAATTAATTATAGCCCAGATCTGTGCATACATATTTTACCAGAATTAACAGGAATTAACAACAGATCGATAACTGCTATAACTTATCAAGGAATATAACTGTAATGAAATCTTCATTTCTTTATATAAGAAAACAAATAATTAAATTTGTAATCCGTTTTTACATATTTGCTAATCATAAGCAAATAAAATGTTTTCAAAATTAATTTCTTTCGTCTACTATTGCTACAATTAACGTAGGAACAAATAGTTCTCGACATCTTCAAAGAATATAAACTTCTTATTATCAACAATAACAATAAGGGAATTGTAATAATACGAAAAAAGCCACCCTATTCGAACTATTCCGAACAAAAACGAATGAGTCTTATCTTGCTATGCACATACTTTGCTGTCTCCATCTATTAGATCCGTCCATGAACTAAGAATCGATATTAGCGCTACTAAACAGAATTATCCAGAACTAAAAAAACACGCGCTGCCATTTGAATTCATTTAGTTAGCTGTCTGTATATATTGCGTCTGTGGTGAAGTGGACGAGAGATTCGATATTAACGTTTATAGAAGTGTATAGAAGTAATCCCTCATTTTTAATTTATTTGAATTGCGACCAAGAACAAATAAAAACTTTCTGAACCTAAGCATCAAACTATCAGCGGCGGCTTCTCAGGGTAGGCAGTGCCACACCAGAAAAGAAATAAAGCTGCAAGAAAAGTAGTATGTAAATTAAATTTTAACTTATTCCGTTAATGCTTATCTTTATAAATATCAAAAAAATAATTAAGCCACGACCATAACTAATATGTAATGCAGTTCACCTAATTTAAACCCTATAAAGTGCTTCTCGAAATGAATAGTATAAATGCCTAATGTTTTTGATAAAGCATTCATTCCGGTAAGAAATACGTGCGCTAGACAAAGAGCTGTTTGAGGCACTGCTTCAAATGCTAAATGCAATGAGTGCGTAAAGGATAAAATATAGTCGCGGCCATATAGAGGCCGTTACGATACGTGAATACAATCAACGCCACGTACTGATAAATTTTGTAAGTAGGTTCACTGATAGAGTTAGTGGAAGTTATAAATGAAACGCTGGATTAACGATCAGAACAAGTAAAACTATTTTATTAAACATGAAAAATATATTACTCGTCACAATTATCATTTATTTAACAGTAGTATTGTTCTTTTTTATTTTGGTCATGGATGACTCTGTGTATATGTGTGTGTAGGTAAAATTTGTATACCTAACATTCACGACATTACTGCATATTTTTACAAACAAGATTAAATAATATTAGCTGCATATTGCATACGACAATAAACAAACATAACATAATCTGTCTTGTCTAGCATTTTTATTATATTAGGCTCTGGTTTGCGACTGATACGTATTGCAGTAAATATTTAATTCTTTTATTTTTTTCGTTGTTTTTACAGTTTGCCGACGTAGTGTTTTTGTAATTTTAATTTTAGTTGAAAACAAAAAAAAAACAAATAATGGCTTCAACTACAACTTTAAAAGAATTGAGTGACAATATAAGATATTCTGAAGATATTGCTAATTTTTTAATTAAAACAAATCTATTTAATCAAATGTCTTATGAAGATAAATTATTTGTCAAAGAATTTCCTCAAATTTTCTGTGATCTGGCAATTTATTTTTGTACACGAAAGGGGAAAAATATGCATTTGCACATCCCTTGAAAAAATGAAACTTTGAATTATAAGGCATTTGACATTATATGAATACCTCACCAAAGTTTTAGTGCACAAGCCGCCACTGGTAATCACGTTTTAATTTAAACAATGTTTTGTAACGGAGTAATTTAAAATATCATAAAATTATTATTTTTTATAGTGTTAGCCAGCAGTGGCGGCTCGTGCACTAAAACTTTGGTGAGGCAAAGTATCCAGCAAAAAAAGATGCGACGCAGGCGAAATTTTTTTTTCATTCAATGTCAAATTTTTGTTAATTAAAAAATTAACAATATCTTCAGAATTCCTTATATTGTCACTAAATTCTTTTAAAGTTGAAGTCGAAGCCATTATTTGTTTTTTTGTTTTCAACTAAAATTCAAATTACAAAAACACTACGTGGGTAGTTTACCCACATATAAAATAAAAGAATTAAATATTTACTGCAATACGTATTAATCGCAAACCAGAGCCTATTATAATAAAAATGCTAGACAAGGCAGGTTATGTTATGTTTGTTTATTGTTGAATGCAATTTACAGCTAATATTATTCAGTCTTGCTTGCAAAAATATGCAGTAATGTCGTGAACCTACTTACAAAATTTATCAGTACGTGGCGTTGATTGTATTCACGTATGGTAACGGCCTCTATAGGGCCGCGTGGAAGGTAAAGCGACTATATTTTATTCTTTACGCACTCATTGCATTTAGCATTTGAAGCAGTGCCTCAAACAGCTCTTTGTCTAGCGTACGTATTTCAAAAACATTAGGCATTTATATAGGGTGTAAATTAGGTGAACTGCATTACATATTTATTATGGTGGTGGCTTAAATTATTCTTTTGATATTTATAAAGACAAGCATTAACGGAATAAGTTAAAATTTAATTTTCATACTACTTTACATGCAGCTTTATTTCTTTTCTGGTGAGGCACTACCCTGACAAGCCACCACTGCTGTATTGCTATCTTTTGATTTAAAAATTAAAGTTATTTTGATATAAAATTGTTGTAAAGAGCAAATTGAATTTGTAACAACAATTTTCAAATTTATTGCAAGTCATTGTCGTTGAAATATTAGCCAATCAGAAGCAAATATTGCCTGACACTGTCGTTAGAAAATCAACCAATCTTCCATAAAATCTTCTGATGACCCATCTTTCTACAGAAACTAGTTTATTTACATTTATCTGTTACAGAAACCCGGATTCACTGGACTAAGTAACACAGGGCCATCGTGTTACATTAATTCGATTATACAGGTCTTATGTCACACATATGAAATATATAACTATTGTCTAAACGATATTTCTACTGACGGCGGAAATTTAAATGCCGATGTTAAACCTATGACACTCCGATTCCGAAATGTTTTACGCCGAATATAGAGTGGAAAGAGTGAATTCTTCCTGCCAAGGCAGCTATACATAATGTAACGTTTTTATTTATATGGGTGAAGTGTAAAACACAGACAAATATTATTAACCAAAGAATACGTTTATTAAACGATAATTAATTAAGGATTAAATATAAAAGATAATAAAAAAAAACTAACACTATGATTAAATAATTATAAACACTAAGAATATTATTAAATGCTTAAACACTATGAATTATTTATCTAACTAACATTTATATCACAACACATTTATATAACTACATTGATTTATGTTAACAACTGTTCAACTGTTTATTTATATCACTGAGTTCATATCTGGTTACTGGTATATATGAGACTGACTCCCGCTGTTCTCCCGACGGTATTTATACAGCTCCTATCATTCTAGATCTCTTCTAAAGCGACAAAGACCCGTATACAAAGGAATGAGGTCACGGCGCAATTAACCTGTCTCAGCGCGTCGGGGATTGTATTATCGCTCTGGTACGTTCTTTCGAAGGGATTACGTCATTGTTCGCGAACATGCTATCAGTAGCGGCGCATGCATACTTTTCTCTCAGGGGTGCACGTCACATTGCCCCCTCCTTAAGACTGTTTCGTCCCGGAACAGTTCTCGATGGCAATATCTGCACGTATTACCCTTGGTACATTTGGAAGTCCACGTGGTACACCAAACCCGCATACACACTCTTTGACTAAGGTTTCAGTGACCGTGATGGCTTCCTGGTAGATAGGCTTCAACCTACTTGGTGAAGTAGTCCATGACAACCACGATGTATTTATTTCCGTCTTCTCTTTCTGGAACTGGTCCGGCCACGTCAATCGTAATGCGCTCAAATGGACTGCCAACGTTGTATTGACGCATTGGACTTTTCGTCGTCTATGAGGGCCGTTGCTTCCAGCGCAAACCACACATTTCTTCCACCAGTCTTTAACGTCTTTCTTCCTCTTAACCCAGTAAAATCGCTGACGCAATCTTTCTAATGTTTTGTTGACTCCCAAATGGCCACCGCCAGATCCGTCATGGATCTCTTTTAACACGTCTGGTACTCTACTCTTAGGAATGACCAACTGAGTTATCTTCTCAGTTCCATGGCATTCTCAACCACACGCTTTAACAGGCCATCAATCACCATGGAGTCACATTGCGCCCAGTACGATTTTACAATCTGACTGTGGTGCAACATCTTCCCATATTGGTTTGCTCTCGTCGCTTTCCATTCCAGTACTATTTTCAGTCGGGTCCTTTCGTAGTCCATCGGGCTGCCTACTATCGTTGACTACTGTTATTCTGGCAATGGTGGAATGTTTTTCTTCTAGTCGACTACCATGTTTGCCTCCCTTAACATGGCTTTCTGAAGAATGCGTCGACGTTATTTCCCTTTCTTTCAAGTTCCTTTCTCTGTCTTAACTTTCTTCTTCTTGGTGGTGATTGGTATGACATCGTCATCATCGTTATCTAACTCGAGTTTTCGTTTTCCACTCGAGCTGTCCATACGAATCGCCATGGGCACGCTTCCCCGCTGTCTTCAGGCCCAGTTTCAAACTCCTTAGATTGGAATCGCAGCTGCTCGTCAGAGAACTATTCATTTCAGGTTGGCTTTCCTCTACTACTGGAATTTCTTCCTAGATTTCTTGCTGAGCACGCTCTCTTTCTCTCATGCGTTCTCTTCCTTCTTTCGCTTCCGTCTTCTTTCTTCATATCCATCCTTGACATCAACGGATTCTTCCATTACAATTTTTTTTAATTTCTTGCTGAGCATGCTCTCTTTCTCTCTCGCGATCTCTTTCTTTTTCGCTTCCGTGTTCTTTTATAACAGCGGAGTTTCTTTCTTCTTGCAAACACTTCATTTGTAATTCGTCGCACTTTTTCACCTATGCCTTCGATGTTTACATTTCCCACAGCATAATTATTTCGCACTCGCGATTGGTTACGTGAAACTTGTTTGGCAGTTTCATGATCTGATATATATGAGAGTGCGTTAACTATAGTTCTTGGGCGACATAATTGCTGTGCTTGTTGAGTAATGCTATCTCGTACTCCAGAGATGAGTGCCTGAGTGGCCAGGTACTCCAAATCGCTGTCAGAAGCCGTAGAATGTGCGAGACGACCCAAACGATTCACGTTGGCCCCAAACTCCAGAAGGATTTCTTCAATTTTTCTAGAAGTCTTCTCCAATCCTTGTTTCAATATTTGCTCCAGTAATCCAGAATTCTTCAATTTCCGTTCCAACATTTGCTCCGTAATTCCAGAATTCTCCTCCAATTTCCGCTCCAACATTTGCTCCATGATTCCAGAATTCTCCTCTACTCTTCCAGAATTTACCTCTAATTCCTGTTCCAATTTCTGCTCAAAAATTCCAGAATCTTCTTCGGCTTTTCTGGAACTCTCGTTCAATTCACGTTCCATTGTTCTAGAATGTTCCACTAATTCTTCGTTCAGTACTCCGGAATTTTCCGCCAATTTTCTAGAACCTTCATGCAACTCCCTTCCCAATGTTCTAGAATATTCCTTTAATTCTTCGTCCTGTATTCCGGAATTTTCCTCCTCTTTTCCAGAACTTTCCTCCAATTTTCTTTCCATACGCTTTATAGTTCTAGAATGTTCTGTTAAAACTTTACAAATGTCGGATGCGTCATACGTCATCACTTACTTTCAATTCACTTAATTTTAATAGTTTAGGCATTTTATTTATTTTTATTTACACTTCACAGTTATGAACAACCCCACACCTGACACCAATTGTAACGTTTTTATTTATATGGGTGAAGTGTAAAACACAGACAAATATTATTAACCAAAGAATACGTTTATTAAACGATAATTAATTAAGGATTAAATATAAAAGATAATAAAAAAAACTAACACTATGATTAAATAATTATAAACACTAAGAATATTATTAAATGCTTAAACACTACGAATTATTTATCTAACTAACATTTATATCACAACACATTTATATAACTACATTGATTTATGTTAACAACTGTTCAACTGTTTATTTATATCACTGAGTTCATATCTGGTTACTGGTATATATGAGACTGACTCCCGCTGTTCTCCCGACGGTATTTATACAGCCCCTATCATTCTAGATCTCTTCTAAAGCGACAAAGACCCGTATACAAAGGAATGAGGTCACGGCGCAATTAACCTGTCTCAGCGCGTCGGGGATTGTATTATCGCTCTGGTACGTTCTTTCGAAGGGATTACGTCATTGTTCGCGAACATGCTATCAGTAGCGGCGCATGCATACTTTTCTCTCAGGGGTGCACGTCACAATAAGAAAAAATTATATTACTTTTCTAATATACACACACCGGCAAAATTTAGAAACAACAAAAATCTATGTATTTAAAAAAGTACGAACCTTCTGTCTTTCATATTTGTGTCGGTAATTCTACATTTACAACAAGTAACAAATGACGATATAATACCTAAATATAGATATATCGAGGTATTAAAGATTGCTCGGTCTTTAGTTTTATTAAATTCGTGTTCACTATAGATCAAGAGTTAACAATCATTTAGAGTAGAAATATAATTTTAAAAAGGAAAATTCGTATTTTTAAGTAATAATTAATAATTTACAAACAATTGAAAATTTAGATTAATTAAAAAAAAAACTAAATGTTCCATTATATATAAACTATTAATTATTATCTATTACTTAAAAATAATAATTTTCCATTTTTCTTAAATTATTTTTTTACTATAAATACTTAGAATTGAAACGACAACAAAAGCATAAATGATTGTTATCTCCTGATCTAGCGAACACGAGTTAAACACCCAAATTTAATAAAACTAAATACCGAGCAAAATTTAACACTATGATAAATGATTATCAATCTTTAGTTTTTGGCTATATTTAGGTGTTATATCGTCATTTGTTATTTACTGTAAATGTAGAATTACCAACACAAATGTGAAAGACAGAAGGTTCATGCTTTTTTAAATAGGTACATAGCTTTTCTTAGTATTGCCCTAATTTTGCCGGTTTGTAGTATAACACGTATAATTTGTGAAGTAAATTTTCCTTCTAATGTTTCTCATAAATTTTATGTGACCTTGAGTTGTGATGTCGTTTCAGCGTGAACCTACATTTCATATTAGATACATATTGTAACGTTTTTATTTATATGGGTGAAGTGTAAATCATAGACAAATATTATTAACAAAAAGAATACGTTTATTAAACGATAAAGGATTAAATATTAAAAGATAATAAAAACAACTAACACTACGATTAAATAATTATAAACACTAAGAATATTATTAAACGCTTAAACACTACGATTATTTATCTAACTAACATTTATATCACTGCATTTATTTATGTTAACAACTGTTTATTTATATCACTGAGTTCATATCTGGTTGCTTGTATATATGAGACTGTCTCCCGCTGTTCTCCCGACGGTATTTATACAGCCCCTATCATTCTAGAACTCTTCTAAAACGACAATGACCCGTATACAAAGAAATGAGGTCACGGCGCAATTAACCTGTCTCAGCGCGTCGGGGATTGTATTATCGCTCTGGTACGTTCTTTCGAAGGGATTACGTCATTGTTCGCGAACATGCTATCAGTAGCGGCGCATGCATACTTTTCTCTCAGGGGTGCACGTCACAATAAGAAAAAATTATATTACTTTTCTAATATACACACACCGGCAAAATTTAGAAACAACAAAAATCTATGTATTTAAAAAAGTACGAACCTTCTGTCTTTCATATTTGTGTCGGTAATTCTACATTTACAACAAGTAACAAATGACGATATAATACCTAAATATAGATATATCGAGGTATTAAAGATTGCTCGGTCTTTAGTTTTATTAAATTCGTGTTCACTATAGATCAAAGAAATGAGGTCACGGCGCAATTAACCTGTCTCAGCGCGTCGGGGATTGTATTATCGCTCTGGTACGTTCTTTCGAAGGGATTACGTCATTGTTCGCGAACATACTATCAGTAGCGGCGCATGCATACTTTTCTCTCGGGGCGCACGTCACAATATCAACGTGTCTAGACCAGGGACTAAAGACGAAATGAGAACGAAAACGAAATAAACCGAAATATTTATAAGAACGAAATAGGAAACGAAAACGCAATATATTTTTTTCGTTCATGATTGAAAACAAAATAATTAATATGGGTTACCGGTTTTAACCGTTATTTTATTTAATATTTTATTTTATTTACAGCAAATATTTTACAAGCAAATATTATTGAATTTTCAGATATTTGATTTGCATACAAGCAGACTTTCAAAGTAACTCTGCCGTAGGTAACCCTGTTACGTGTTAGGTTAAACGGTATATTCGTAGTTTCATCTATTGAACACTGACTGCGATAGTTTTCATTTTCACACTGCCGGTATTCGTTTTATTAGTTATGTTAAGTACTTATATAAGAGAACTAACATAAAAGAAGATTTGCTTGAAAACGTACTATTAGTTAGGTGAAATAAAATGTAATTAATGTTTTATTCTTTATTGTAAAATAATAAAAAAAAAACTTATTATATTTCTATATTTTCATCAATTGTTACTCAATAATAGTTATAACCGGTATTTAACTATTGTGAACGAAAACGAAAATATTTAGGTGAGAAAATTAAGAACGGAAACGAAATTTTTCGGTTTCGTACGAATAAGAACTAAACGAAATATTTTTTGTTTTTAGTCTCTAGTCTAGACACATAAAATAAATGGGCGTGAAGTTAGCGACGCGGCAGTGTATGTCTACCGTTACGTTGCGCTGGTTGCCTACCGAAGGACAGGAGAGGCAACTTCCTGAATCATAACAAATTTATATAACCTGGCATCCGAATAAAATTTTAAACTATTTTTTTTTTATATTACTTTAGAAATCAACGTGCATTGTTATATATTAATTCCGTATGTGATTATTAGAATACTGGGCGTCCCAGAATTGCAGGGACGTAGCTAGGATATTTTTGTAGGGTGGGCCAATTTTGTTTTAGGTGGGCCACTAAGAAAGTTTTGTACTGCTACTTACCTTATGCCATTATTGTTTTGGAATGAGAAATGCAATTCAAATAATGTGCGTGAACTGTTTTCTCTCATTTGATTTTTAAACGGGGGGGCCAGAGATTTTGCAGGGTAGGCCTGGCCCACCCAGGCCCACCTCTGGCTACGTCCCTGACTTTTTCTATGCCTTAATAGTGTCAGGCCGCGATGTCTGTCCATCTATTCGTTTGCAGGGCCCTATTTTCACGCGTTGTCTTCGGCCAATCATCGTTTTAAGTTACCAATATTTACGGTTTTTTTTCCGAATTTTTCTATCTTATCCTTTAGTATTAAGTTCTCTAGGTACGAAAATAACAATCCGATAGGAGTCCGCCCTTTTATAAAGGGCTAATTCGAGCCCTTAGGGATTCTTTTAAAGAGCACTGAGTTACCCGAATGTTATGCAGGTTAGATAGTACATTTTAACCTCAAATTTAAATGTCAATCAAATAATTTTAGTAAAATATATATGTTCGATCAATTTTAAGTATAAATTAATTATTTTCAGTTAATTTTATGTTTCCTGTTAATTTCAGCCCGATTTATAACCAAATAAAAAATTTATACGCTAACAAATGTTCAAGAGGTCATTGACAATTTTAAACTTTTTTAAAAGACTAAAATCTATCATTTTTATATTTTTAATACATGCCTACATATTTATTCTTTACATTACCGTAATTAATATTATCATATTTGCTTTTTTATATTTTTTTAAACCCATTTTAAAATTAAAAATTTTAGTACGTGCCGCCATCTAGGAGAAATCGTTGAACTAAAATTTGCGAGTGCTCTTCACAATCCTGTGACTCGGATACCATTAAAAATTCTCACGAAATATCATTTCCATTATTGTGATTGGTCGAGGGTTGGAGTTGGTCGGCCATTAAAAATATTTGTAATGGCGTCTACAGCAGCCAATGAAATAATTCAAAACTTAAAAAAATCGTACGGCCTATGTTTATAAATATTAAATTACCAAATTTTATATACGGATGTAGAAATTTACGTAGAATCCGAAAAAAAATACTTCAAATTTGTATCTTCACCCTATTTAAAGTGTAACGTCATTTCCGCCTAAACCATCAATTCTAGAAGAAAATTTTATAAGACAAAAGTTGTAGAGAATCAAAAATTATATAAGATTCACCAAAAAAATACTTCTTATTTGACCTAGTTTTGAGTATGGAAAATTTGAACTTTTCTTATTTTTTATAATTCAGAAACCAAATTTTGGGTATATACGCAGGAAAATACGTAAATTCCGAAAATCGATATACAAACTTCGAATCTCTACCCATTAGTGGGTGTGACATAATTATCTACTAAACTATCAACTTTACGAAAAAATGTCATATAACAAAAGTTGTAGAGAATTTTAAGTTATGTAGAACGTATATTATACATTTTTTCAATATTACCCCAAATTAAGGGTGTAGGCATTGAAAACCCTTGAAAACATATATAAACCGTCGTAACTCGGAACTGGTACGTCGTATGTTAAAAAGTTAAATGTATACCCCCCCCTAGAATTCGATTTACTACAAAAAAGGTTCCTATACCCTATTTCTCTATCTCTAACCGTTTCCGAGATACGAATTTCACAATCTCAGATTCTTCAGAGGCGATTAATCTCCGTAGGTCGCTATCTCGATTAGTTTTCGAGACATTCAATGATAAAATGTATTAAAACTTATCGTCACAAACTCGTTGGAATTTCAGGATTACTAGAATACAACATGGATGGTATAAAAAGGAATAAATGTACAGTTTCACAGGAATAATCGTTTATTTAACACAGGATAATATACAATAAATAGGATGATAATACACGCAGGACACGAGTTGTTGGACGGCGTTAATTTGATAAGAAAACAACTTTTCCACAGAATTGCATTGAAGGGAAAGGTGCTTTGGGTTGCAGGCGCGGGAGGAGGTGGCGGAGGTTTCATTGGTCCACGGGTTAACGGGAGTTCCATTTCGTCAAGAACATTACTACTGTTTTTCGACTTCCGCTTCCAATAAAGTCTCAGTTTATACGTGATTAAAATTGAACCGGTTAAAAGGAAAAGGGTGGTAGTGAATATTACAAGGTAGTGGGTGTGTGTCTGCCTTTGACTGTTCCTCAGATTTTGGATGTGTTGATGCCACACGTCAACATCTACGCCACGGTTCAGCTCATCATGTTAATATTTTTCAACAGGTTAACAATTTCGTCTTGGGTGCCAAATTTATGTGCAAAATTTTTTGTATGCTCGATATTTATTGCAATCGGCGGAATGAAGAGTTGGTTGATGTGTTCGATGTCAATTTTGGATGTAATTAAAGTATGTGACAATAAAAAATAATTCGATGTATATATTGTACAACTAGATGGAATAGTCAACATTCCCGTACCAGTAATTACTCTCTTCGTAACGTTTATATGACTAACTACTTTTGAATTTGGACAGTTGTACGTTAAGAGATCTTTATTTACACTGTAAATCCACGTGTTCTAATCCTTTGGCCGGTAAAGTACCGATTTACTTTCGGCTGTTATTTTGTGTTGGCATAAGTTTAAAGAATATTCTGTATTACCGGTATACAATGCAGATAGACAAGTAATATACGATATTCGACGAACAGGTCTACTTGGAGGGCAGATTTTATAGACCCCGTACTACACGTCATTAAATCAGACTTCGGCTCTATATATAATTTTGTTGTTGAATTATTATTTGGGAAATGTCAATGCCATATATACATGAAAATATCGTCCTGAGCCCTTTAATGGGATTTAATATCATTGATATTAGTCCTGGCTCCATCAGATACTTCTTGTCCAAGTCCGGCATCTATCTTAAGGGCATCTTCTAGCGTCTTCTCGAAGGCTGCTATACTACGATCATAGTTTGTAATATCTATGTCCGTGCTAAGAATCCAGCTGTTCCCGCTATCATCCCAAGGATAGAAATAACGGACTTTTTTTTATATATGTATAAATACTTTATTTATTAAATCTACAAAAGATATTTTTCATATTCAAACAAAAAAAAAGTTTATAGTTTTTTAAAAAAATGGTGGTGCGTTAACGCACCACTGGGATATATGATGAAAAATTTGTTACTAGAAAATACGTTATTTTTTATGAAATTAAGTAAAATGGCAAAAGATTTGTTCAAAAACTATTTTATGATTATAATAAATAAACCTATTAACAATTAAATCCCATAAAATAAAATAAAATGATTTTATTTACTAGTGCGTTAGCGCACCACTGGGAGTACGCAATATAAAAAATATTTACTTTTGATGATATTGCGCAAAACAATCCGCATGTAAATGAACTTTACACCGTTCACATGTGTATATTGTGTGGCTGTGACACACTCTGCATCTTCTGCGTGCTTTTTTCTCATCGCTGATTATTGTGTGACCAACTTCTTCGTAACGAATTTCTTCTGGTGTTGGAGGAACGTTTCTTATAGCGGACGAAGGTTTTGATTTTATCAATCGTAACGCTATATAGGATTTAAAATCAAGTTGCGACATTTTTTTATTATTAACCATGTTATATAATTTCCAACAATTGACCACAGTACTGTCTAACGAGTTGCAAAATATTGGCCACCACCATTTTTTCCCCATAATATTGCATCTATAGTTGGCTATTCCATTGTTGTGAAGATCTACTCCACCCATAAATTTGTTATATTGGGTAACAACGCATGGTTGATCGACATAAACATCTTTCTTTTCTTTTCTGTTGTATCGTTTCACTTTGTTTATTGGTTGCACGTTGAAGGTGTTGCTACAAACAGTTACAATAGCGTTGTCGTTCCAACGAACTAGAGAAATTTTTGAATTAACGTCATATTTAGATTCCATAGCGCCCCTGTTACGCGTTTTAAATGATTTATTGGCTTCTAGAGGACATTTACCGGTTCGGTTCTCTCTAATAGTTCCAGTTGCGAAAAAACCCTTATTTTTCAGTTCAATCATTAGTTTATAAGAGGTGAAAAAATTGTCAAAAAAAATGTCATGGAAAGAGGGTTTATCTAAAACAGATAGTAGATTCATGACTACTTCACCTCCTAAGCCTAAATTTGAACTCTTTATCAGCCGCACCGGCATATGGAATGTTATAAAATAAATAGCCATCAGCTGAACACAAGCACCATATTTTGAAACCAAATCTAACCGGTTTACCCTTGATGAACATTTTACATGAGTGTCGCCCAAAATACGGCACCATTTGCTCATCTATTGATAAATTGAAAGCAAAAATCCCAAATTGTAAGTTCTTCTTATTCAGGATATCTAAAAATGGTCTGACTTTTGAAAACTTATCATTTTTATTTAAGTTCTCATTATCTGACAAATGTAAATTTTGTTTTATAGATTGATACCTATTCCTTCCTGCTCATGCAATCTTTGACTAGTGATATGCCTCTATCTTTTTGCATAGACCAGTACATTGGAATCTGTGGTAACTTATGATAACCTGATAATAACATTATCCCAATAAAATTTAAAAGCTCAGTTTTAGAGAGACAAAAGTCATGTCGATTTTTGTCTCGTGCATATTTTAACGAATTATTCAATATCAAATCCATAACTTCGTCATCAAAGAAAAGCTGAAAAATATCCAAAGGAGTTTTACCAGCTAATTCATTTTTTAGGCGTTCCTTATCAGCAGATTCATTTGATATGGCAGAGTGTGTATATTGAATTTTCCCTTCTATCCATTGCGGTATAGGCACATTTCGAACAACTTTTGATGTTGATGTAGCGAGACGAATTTTTTTTATGGCCAATGTTTCTTCGTCCGATGAATCCCAGGTGTCGTCATAAGTATTACTATCTTCGGGAACATGGAGTTCAAATGTGCCGGCAATATCGTGAGGTTCATTTCTTTCTTCGGGTAAATTGTTGTCATCGTCTATTTCCTCTTCATCTGTGACAATGTCAACGTCTGTTGGAGGTATATAAACGACGTCAATATCATCTAAAAATTAAAGAAGTTTATCAATACCAAATGAATATACATATGTAATTATAATTATTGTTCAGTACTTACCATGTTTATCAGCTTCAATATCATTTATAGCATCTTCTAATGCAATCTCCAACTCGAGTTGAGTTAAAAAAAATTTAAACGACATATCACACTACACAATACCTCTATCTTGCAGAATAAATATCACGAGAATGAAAAGTTTATTCGCCTCCGATAGCCAAAAATCATGTAGTTGAAACTTGTCTATACCTTGCAAATGTTCACTTAAGTTACCAGTGGTGCGTATACGAACCAGCGACTTTACAATAACAATCGTTCATTGTATATGTGTAGAATCAGAAAACAATAAACATTTTCATAAAGAGTCACTGTATGACACTCATATAAATGACACAGCATTCCAAGAAAAAAATGCTAAAGATTATATATTTAGAGCTAAAGTAAGTGAAAATTTAACTTTTAAAAAACGTAATTTTAATATAAAGTTTAAAGTACATAAAATTTCAAATATTTCAACAAGATATTTTTTTAGATATTGATACTACTTCTAAAATCCGCCTGGATATCAAATAGCTAACAATGTAGTATATTCATTCAAGAAAAAAAAATATTTTGTACTGGTGCGCTAACGCACCAGTGGGATGATATTTCCTCCTCTTTGAGGAAAACCAGCCCCTTGTCTAGGGCTGGCGTGTATTTTGCTTCGATAGCCACAATGAGGATTACAATTACTGAAACATAACGAAAATTTAATATTATATTTTATAACTACTTATTTCTACTTCTAACTACTGCTACTACTTGTACTAGT
Organism: Harpalus rufipes; assembly: GCA_951394225.1. NCBI lineage: Eukaryota > Metazoa > Arthropoda > Insecta > Coleoptera > Carabidae > Harpalus > Harpalus rufipes. The sequence goes on along the minus strand of OX596278.1, from coordinate 52,302,147 downwards.
AGATCTAATTAGATTCTACTTAGCGAAGTCCATGGTAGATCTGGAGGTCGGCCGGAACTTCTCGTTAAGTACCTTCTGGTACTTGGTGGATTCACCTTGCCATTCAGTGAGTCTCTGACTCCTCTAAAGCCTCATACTTAGAAGAGCTTTGCGGTATTGAGCTAGTACTGTCATCATCGTCGTTTAAATCGTGTTCAATGGGTAATGCACAATAATCTACTAAGTTTTCGTTATGTTCAGATACATCAGGTGGATCAGTGCTCGCGTCGTGATCTTCAGGAATATCGGACAAACATATTTTCAACCTATTATTATGCACTATTTTTTCTTCACCCGTGGCTTCGTCGCGTATAAGGAAATTAACGGGGCCCGTTTGTTAATTAATTTCCTAGACAATCCTGGAGGCACCTCTGGGTCGTGTAAAAATACTCTATCGCCCTCACGAAGACTAACCGGTAAAGTTTTCCTATTATACCGTTGCGCATTTTTTTCTTGAGGTATATTTAATCGGTCTTTAACAATTTTATAAACCTCGCTCAAACGCTCTTTAATATTTGCCTGTACCGGATGTTCGTGTCCACTATTTGGAGTTAATATATCGTCGAACGGGAGGTCAAATTCACGACCGTGTAGTAGGAAGAACGGCGTTTCACCGGTTGCAGAGTTAACGGAGTTTCTAATTGCTATCAAAACATACGGTATCCAAGTGTCCCAGTCTCGATGTTCTTTATCTACGTAGTGAGACATGCAATCTGCTAGAGTCTGTGGAATCTTTCAATCCTGCCATTGCACATGGGGTGGTACGCGGTCGTTTGTAGTTTTTTAATTTTTAGCATCTTGCATATATTTGTAAAAAGGTCGGATACAAAATTAGTTCCTTGGTCTGTCAGTAATTGCTTGGGCACTCCATGCCTTGAAATTATTTCTGTAATAAAAGCTTTCGCTACCGTCTCGGCTCGCTGGTCAGGTAAAGCTATTGCTTCTGGATATCGTGTGAATGCGTCTTGAAAAGTTAAATGGTATTTATTACCTTTGCGGCTGGTCTGAAATGGGCCCACGACATCCATTGCGACTCTGTCAAAAGGCAGTAAATTATCATCAAATTTTTGTAATGGTGCCGGTTTTAGATGAGGTGATGTTTTTCTCTAATTACACGGTAAACATTTTTGACAGTATTCTTTGATGTCAGTAGCCATACCCTTCCAGTAAAAGTTCCTTTTAATTTTTAATAAAGTTTAGTCGTGTCCAAAATGTCCGGCGTGTGGTAAGCCGTGGTATGTTTTCATAACTTTCGCTTTCATCGCCGATGGCTAATCGATCCTCTCGTTCACCTTTTTCTCTTTTTTGTATAAAATTTGGTCATTATCCAGGAAAAAGTGCGAATTTTCAATATTTACTGATTCTCGTAACGTTTTCATCAATAGCGGCTACCTGAATTCTGGATAAGGCATCCGCATTTCCGTGTTTGCGTCCTGGCCGGTATTCTATTTCATACTTATATTCTTGTAGTGTCAAAGCCCATCGAGACAATCGAGAACTTGGATCCTTAATTTTAAATAGCCAGTTCAAAGGGCGGTGATCGGTTATAACAGTGAATGGTTTACCGTATAAATAACACCGAAAGGCTTTTACCGCCCACACAATTGCAAGGCACTCCTTTTCTATCGTTGAGTAGTTTCGTTCCGCCCTATTTAAAGTTCTGCTAGCGTAGCTTATTGGATGTTCCGTACCCGATATTTTCTGGCTTAGTATAGCGCCTAGTGCAAAATTAGATGCATCGGTTGCTAATATAAACGGTTTATTAACGTCCGGAAATTTCAAAATTGGTTCTTCTAATAAAGCTGATCTCAGTGTATCAAAAGCTTCCTGTGTGGATTCCTGCCACAGAAACGGTATTTTCTTTTGAGTTAATAACGTTAAAGGTTTAGCAATTTCTGAAAAAAAATCAATAAACCGTCTATAAAATCCTACTAAGCCTAAAAAAGCACGGACATCGTGAACTGTTTTTGGTGGTGGATACTCTCGTATAGCTTTGGTTTTAGCGAGGTCTGGTTTTACTCCTTTTCCTGAAATAATATGTCCGAGGAAGGTGACCTCGCTTTTTACAAAACTACATGTTTCCCTTTTTAATTTTAAATTATTTCTTCTTAGTCGATCAAATACCTCCCTCGGCCGTTGCAGGTGCTCGTCTATGTCATTTCTACTAAAAATAATTATGTCATGTAGGTAAACATAACATTTTTCGCCTGTCAACCCACTGAGAACACAGTACATTAATCTTTGAAAGGTACTCGGTGCATTACAAAGACCAAACGGCATTCGGTTCCATTGATAATGGACCCATGGAGTGCTGAATGCCGTCTTTTCCTTATCTTCTTCAGCTACCGTGACTTGATGGTAGTCGCTAGCGAAATCTAAGGTAGTGAAAAGAGCTGCACCGTGTAATTGTTGTACGGTGTCCTGCAAATTCGGTAGGGGGAGAAAATCCTTTCTAGTTACATTATTTAAAATACGAAAATCTATACAGAGCCTAACTTTGTTATTACCGTCGGGCATAGTTCTGTTTACTAAAATGACAAGTACGGACCAGGGTTAATCAGATTCTTCGATAATATTATCCTTTAATAATTTATCAATTCGAGTTTGCAGTTCCTTTTTTTTGGGAATGTGGTACACGGTAAGGTGCCTTAGCAATCGGGTGTACGTTTTCTGTAATTATACAGTGCTTTACTTTCGAGATGCAGCCTAAGGGATTTTCCTCTGATATAAAAATATCAGAGTATTCATTCAATAGAGTTTTTAATTTTAAATTTTGTACAGGTGGAAGGTGATTTAGATCGACATTATCTACCTTATTTGTTTCGGAAATGGGCAGAACAGTTTCGCTGATGTTAGCGTTATTATTAACAATTATGGGTACTTCGGTTCCAACAATTTTATTTTTGGGAACCACAAATTGTTGTTCACTTACATTAATTAACTGAACACAGATATGCTTTGTAATATCCTTTGCCAAGCTTCTTCGATTAAAATAAACAATTGCGTTGATTTTAACTGTCAGTTGAAACTAATGCAATTTACCTTTTTCTGTTTGACAGGAGGGTAATATGTTTCTCACATCAGATTGACAAAAAAACAAAAAAGGTAGTCACAGCCACTCCTACGGATTTCTTTGTTATATGTACTTGATATGGAACGTCGTAGAACTAATTAATTAATTGATAAATTGTCTAGCTACGCTTAAATTGATTGAAATCATACTCAAATTGCGACGAAATGCCCTTGACTGAGTTATGGTTCTAGTCACACCGTTTTCCGAGGAGCTTCGTACTACCCACTTGTATGTAATTTGAACCACGTATTTGTACTGAATGCAGTCATTGAAGTTAGGCAGGAGTAATAACTATTTTAACAGTATTATAAATTAAAAACCGATCAAGATAATACCATAGAATTTTGAGTATGTATTTTAATCAGAAAATAGCATTTATCTGTAGAAGAATATTTGTGTAAAGTTATCTTAAGGTGCTTTTTATTTGTATTGCACATCGTATTGTTTAACACTTTTTTAAACCACCGTTGAAAATTAGAAAAGGGTAAAGCCGATGTCACACTATCATTCATATGAATGATGGGAATGAGAAATAAGAAGTATTCCGTGACTAATGAAATTTTTACGGGCCGCTAAATTTCGTCATTCACAAACATTCACGGCTAATTTCACACATGTTATTATCTGCGCATGTTGAGTCATAACCTAAAGTTGTAGAAATTTAAAGGTATGGAAAATTTAACCAACAAAAGAAAAATTGAAGAGAAAGTGAAGTGGACGAGAGATTCGATATTAACGTTTATAGAAGTGTATAGAAGTAATCCCTCATTTTTAATTTATTTGAATTGCGACCAAGAACAAATAAAAATTTTCTGAACCTAAGCATCAAACTATCAGCGGCGGCTTGTCAGGGTAGGCAGTGCCACACCAGAAAAGAAATAAAGCTGCAAGAAAAGTAGTATGTAAATTAAATTTTAACGTATTCCGTTAATGCTTATCTTTATAAATATCAACAGAATAATTATGCCACGACCATAACTAATATGTAATGCAGTTCACCTAATTTAAACCCTATAAAGTGCTTCTCGAAATAAATAGTATAAATGCCTAATGTTTTTGATAAAGCATTCATTCCGGTAAGAAATACGTGCGCTAGACAAAGAGCTGTTTGAGGCACTGCTTCAAATGCTAAATGCAATGAGTGCGTAAAGGATAAAATATAGTCGCGGCCATATAGAGGCCGTTACGATACGTGAATACAATCAACGCCACGTACTGATAAATTTTGTAAGTAGGTTCACTGATAGAGTTAGTGGAAGTTATAAATGAAACGCTGGATTAACGATCAGAACAAGTAAAACTATTTTATTAAACATGAAAAATATATTACACGTCACAATTATCATTTATTTAACAGTAGTATTGTTCTTTTTTATTTTGGTCATGGATGACTCTGTGTATATGTGTGTGTAGGTAAAATTTGTATACCTAACATTCACGACATTACTGCATATTTTTACAAGCAAGATTAAATAATATTAGCTGCATATTGCATACGACAATAAACAAACATAACATAATCTGTCTTGTCTAGCATTTTTATTATATTAGGCTCTGGTTTGCGACTGATACGTATTGCAGTAAATATTTATTTTTTTCGTTGTTTTTACAGTTTGCCGACGTAGTGTTTTTGTAATTTTAATTTTAGTTGAAAACAAAAAAAAAACAAATAATGGCTTCAACTACAACTTTAAAAGAATTGAGTGACAATATAAGATATTCTGAAGATATTGCTAATTTTTTAATTAAAAAAAATCTATTTAATAAAATAAAAGAATTAAATATTTACTGCAATACGTATCAATCGCAAACCAGAGCCTATTATAATAAAAATGCTAGACAAGACAGGTCATGTTATGTTTGTTTATTGTTGAATGCAATTTACAGCTAATATTATTCAGTCTTGCTTGCAAAAATATGCAGTAATGTCGTGAACCTACTTACAAAATTTATCAGTACGTGGCGTTGATTGTATTCACGTATGGTAACGGCCTCTATAGGGCCGCGTGGAAGGTAAAGCGACTATATTTTATCCTTTACGCACTCATTGCATTTAGCATTTGAAGCAGTGCCTCAAACAGCTCTTTGTCTAGCGTACGTATTTCTTACCGGAATGAATGCTTTATCAAAAACATTAGGCATTTATACTATTCATTTCGAGAAGCACTTTATAGGGTGTTAATTAGGTGAACTGCATTACATATTACTTATGGTGGTGGCTTAAATTATTCTTTTGATATTTATAAAGACAAGCATTAACGGAACAAGTTAAAATTTAATTTACATACTACTTTACATGCAGCTTTATTTCTTTTCTGGTGAGGCACTACCTGACAAGCCACCACTGCTGTATTGCTATCTTTTGATTTAAAAACTAAAGTTATTTTGATATAAAATTGTTGTAAAGAGCAAATTGAATTTGTTAGTATATTGAATATTAAATTTGTAACAACAATTTTCAAATTAATTGCAAGTCATTGTCGTTGAAATATTAGCCAATCAGAAGCAAATATTGTCTGACATTGTCGTTAGAAAATCAACCAATCTTCCATAAAATCTTCTGATGACCCATCTTTCTATAGAAACTAGTTTATTTACATTTATCTGTTACAGAAACCCGGATTTACTGGACTAAGTAACACAGGGGCATCGTGTTACATTAATTCGATTATACAGGTCTTGTGTCACACATATGAAATATATAGCTATTGTCTAAATGATATTTCTACTGACGGCGGAAATTTAAATGCCGATGTTAAACCTATGACACTCCGATTCCGAAATGTTTTACGCCGAATATGGAGTGGAAAGAGTGAATTCTTCCGAGTGCGTTCCGCGCGGTCGAAATCCACGCGGTCGAAATCCCACGCGGTCGAAATCCCACGCGGTCGAAATCCCACGCCGTCGAAATGTTCCCCCACCACTTTGTCCGTTGTGCAGAAATTCAAATATTCCCAGCTCGTCGAATCCCACCCGGTCGAACTGTTACACGATACAAATCCATCGTCGTGGTAAGACCAGAACCGCTCTCTATATCGATCGTATTGCATTCAAACAATCTATGCTGCGTGGTAGTTCCGAGTGAAATGTATAGATGGTAATGCATTTTTCCAGTGGACCATGTCATGTCAAAGATAATATATTAAAAAGAAATTTATAAACATATGTTATTTTTAAGACCATATACAACGGACTATTTAATGAATGAAGCAGGAAAAGAATTTACCTATACATTATTGATATTCCTGGCCCGCCATTTTAGATTAGCTGTTATAGTAAGCTGTTCATTCTTTATTTCAGTTGTAAAATTATGTATTACTGTTTCTATTTTAAATGTTATGTTGCTTTTATTTCCAAATATACTTTCTTCCAATTGACAGTAACTTTTAAATTACAATTTAAAAATTGACACAGAATCCAAATCTAATAAGTATAAAATTCATACGATTTAAAAGGTACATGAAAACAGAAGAGATCCTTCAAAATTTTTAAAAAGTTTCCACATTGGTATATTGTGTTATTAAATTTTTAATACAATAAACCGAAATACTTTCTTTTTGGCATGGAAAATATATGTCAATATTACATATATTTAAATTATGTGCTTTATTTCTCATGTTTATTGTTTTAGAATAAAGTAAACCGTGAATAACGATGTCAGTATGGTAATAATATTACCGTACGAATACAGTCATTCAGTTTCCGCCATGGTAACTAAGATGTAAACAATTTTAATGCAGTTGTGCGTAAAATATTTTCAAATTATGATTATTTTTATTGAATGAGTTGTTGCACGATTATTTTTTTTTTTTTCGTTAGTTTAATCAAAAGAATAAGAAAAAATATTTAACCCGTATTTTTTATTTTCTTTTATATTACTCTCTATTTATGAGAAAATTGTCTCTGCAAATAAATTATTTAAATTGCCTCCTATTCTGTCGCCTGATGACGTCAGAAAAATACTAACCAATAAGGGAGTGGCTTACATTTCCCACCGACTGAATTTAAACAAGTGACAGCCGTGACAACTATCAATTATATATTAGCAACTAGATTAGCCATATTATTGATATTTATATTTTGTAAAGAGTCAAACATGGATGTAGAAAAGAGTCTTGTGCTAATGTGTCCAAATAGAAGTAATAATGATAAAAAAAAAATAGTTTTAGTGCCTCAAAACGAAGAAAAAAGAATTAAATGGTTATCTCAAGAAAAGATAAAATCATGCTGTGAAGATCATTTTGCTGTAAGCATTAATAATTTTATAATTAAATAAGAAATATTAAATACTTTCGGTTCTTTTATGAGTCTATAAACGCACTGCAAATACGTCGTTAAAAACATCTATAAGCGCACTGTTTATGGCGCTTTTCTTTTTCAGAGAGACTATTTTCAAATGAATGACCTCAAATTAATGTCAGTCAACAATGAATTTTCATTTGTGAAGTTAAAATTGTTAATGAGAAGCGATGCCTATGTCATTCAATATATCTTTCACTTTCATACAAATGCATTGAGTATCTTCGGGCGTAGCATAATAAATTTAAACAAGTATTATTAGGTTTATTTTAGTTTTATTTATTTTCTGCATTCATTTACATCAAAATAGATTCAGCATTTTTAAAAAAGCAATAGCACAAGGCTTGAAAGTAATATGAATTTAAAATGGAGTAGGTGTCTGACGTAGATACAGGCGAAACTAATGACATTAAAAACTCTAATATTTTAGGAACTAATAACTTTTTTTAAATTTTGAGGTCTAGTATGACCCTTGTTCTCATTTATTACTATGGTCGAGGACCGTATTGACCAGTTTTATAGTCAATAAATTGTAACAAGGGTTTAGAAGTTGCTCGACCTTTGCCGTACAAGGGAATGTCCACCATTGTTTATTTACAGACTCGAGACTCCAAAGAGAGACAAAAGACAATTAGTAGGGTGTGATCGCTGCACGTTGACTATACGTTTAAACTTATTTATTTTTATATATTGTATTCCCTGCTATAATTGTTTATTGTAATGATTTTGCGTTTTAATATAATCATTGTTTATTTATGTTAACTTTACTTTAACACTGTGGAATCCTTAAAAATAAAAGTAACATAACACCCGTTACAAAGTTTAAATGTATAAGAATAACAAATGTGTATAAATAATTTTATTCGCAGATATTAGGGTACTTACCAGGGATCATTTCACGCGCTTTTATAGCTGTCGTGTAAAGAGCACCACAGGGGTCAGAACCATAACTCCAGTATTATACTTATTATAATAATAATAATAATAATAATAATAATAATAATAATAATAATAATAATAATAATAATAATAATAATAATAATAATAATAATAATAATAATAATAATAATAATAATAATAATAATAATAATAATAATAATAATAATAATAATAATAATAATAATAATAATAATAATAATAATAATAATAATAATAATAATAATAATAATAATAATAATAATAATAATAATAATAATAATAATAATAATAATAATAATAATAATAATAATAATAATAATAATAATAATAATAATAATAATAATAATAATAATAATAATAATAATAATGAAAATCAAATATACTCACATTCTTTCCGTTATATAAAACTATTTTGGATGTTGAGGATTTTTTAAATTATAAAAAAATTATATCGAAAACAAAAAATCAAGTAAGTTTGTTAAATAGTATATAAGAAAGTGCAAATTGCGACGTAAGTCATAAGCGAGTAGTGCAAATACACAAATGTATAAAAGCTTAACATATTTGTTGCACATTATACTTTTTTTAGGATCAATGATGTGTTAACATATTTTTTTAATCTGAAATTCGAATTCGAAGAAGTACCTTCTATAGTATTATACTCGCGTCAAATAAGTATGAGTTGATGCTTCTTCATAACTTGGCATTTTCAACATTGCCCCTGAATTAGCAATAGTGTAGGAATCTGCAGTACATACTCATTTGACGGTAACTATAGTAAATATGATTTTCTGTTCAAATTTCTATATATATTAAACACATTAGCAATTTAAAAATGTACTGTTTGAATTGGCGCCAAATTACACTGTCTGTGACGTCCAAGAAATTCCAACCAATGACAGAACTAAAAAGATAAAAATTTAAAAATTATTTAATATTTCTTATTTAATTATAAAATTATTAATACTTACAGCAAAATGATCTTCACAGCATGATTTTATCTTTTCTTGAGATAACCATTTAATTCTTTTTTCTTCGTTTTGAGGCACTAAAACTATTTTTTTTATCATTATTACTTCTATTTGGACACATTAGCACAAGACTCTTTTCTACATCCATGTTTGACTCTTTACAAAATATAAATATCAATAATATGGCTAATCTAGTTGCTAATATATAATTGATAGTTGTCACGGCTGTCACTTGTTTAAATTCAGTCGGTGGGAAATGTAAGCCACTCCCTTATTGGTTAGTATTTTTCTGACGTCATCAGGCGACAGAATAGGAGGCAATTTAAATAATTTATTTGCAGAGACAATTTTCTCATAAATAGAGAGTAATATAAAAGAAAATAAAAAATACGGGTTAAATATTTTTTCTTATTCTTTTGATTAAACTAACGAAAAAAAAAAAAATAATCGTGCAACAACTCATTCAATAAAAATAATCATAATTTGAAAATATTTTACGCACAACTGCATTAAAATTGTTTACATCTTAGTTACCATGGCGGAAACTGAATGACTGTATTCGTACGGTAATATTATTACCATACTGACATCGTTATTCACGGTTTACTTTATTCTAAAACAATAAACATGAGAAATAAAGCACATAATTTAAATATATGTAATATTGACATATATTTTCCATGCCAAAAAGAAAGTATTTCGGTTTATTGTATTAAAAATTTAATAACACAATATACCAATGTGGAAACTTTTTAAAAATTTTGAAGGATCTCTTCTGTTTTCATGTACCTTTTAAATCGTATGAATTTTATACTTATTAGATTTGGATTCTGTGTCAATTTTTAAATTGTAATTTAAAAGTTACTGTCAATTGGAAGAAAGTATATTTGGAAATAAAAGCAACATAACATTTAAAATAGAAACAGTAATACATAATTTTACAACTGAAATAAAGAATGAACAGCTTACTATAACAGCTAATCTAAAATGGCGGGCCAGGAATATCAATAATGTATAGGTAAATTCTTTTCCTGCTTCATTCATTAAATAGTCCGTTGTATATGGTCTTAAAAATAACATATGTTTATAAATTTCTTTTTAATATATTATCTTTGACATGACATGGTCCACTGGAAAAATGCATTACCATCTATACATTTCACTCGGAACTACCACGCAGCATAGATTGTTTGAATGCAATACGATCGATATAGAGAGCGGTTCTGGTCTTACCACGACGATGGATTTGTATCGTGTAACAGTTCGACCGGGTGGGATTCGACGAGCTGGGAATATTTGAATTTCTGCACAACGGACAAAGTGGTGGGGGAACATTTCGACGGCGTGGGATTTCGACCGCGTGGGATTTCGACCGCGTGGGATTTCGACCGCGTGGATTTCGACCGCGCGGGATGCTTCGATTCTTCCTGCCAAGGCAGCTATACATAAGAAAAAATTATATTACTTGTCTAATATACACACACAGGCAAAATTTAGAAACAACAAAAATCTATGTATTGTAACGTTTTTATTTATATGGGTGAAGTGTAAAATATAGACAAATATTATTAACAAAAGAATACGTTTATTAAACGATAAAATAAATAAAGATTAAATATTAAAAGATTATAAAAGTAACTATCACTATGATTAAATAATTATAAACACTAAGAATATTATTAAATGCTTAAACACTACGATTATTTATTTAACTAACATTTATATCACAACACTTATTTATATAACTACATTTATTTATGTTAACAACTGTTAAACTGTTTATTTATATCACTGAGTTCTGTACACGTTGCTTGTATAATACTGAGTGTGTCCTGGCTTTGGCGGTGGGTTATATATACCTGCCTAGATTATCTCTGGAACCTTCTAGGACCCTCCAGAGAGGGTCTAGAGGTAAACAACATCACACAATAGATTACCGCGACTAGTCCTAACACGTTCGCTGCGAACAGACACCGAGGCGCCTGGTAGCGCGGCGGCGGCGGCCGCGGGGGTTACGTTACACTGCCCCCTCCTTAAGACTGTTTCGTCCCGGAACAGTCCGCGGTGACGAAACCTGCATGCACTACCCTTGGTGCATTTCGAGTTCTTAAAGAAGTGACAGTCGATGGTCCGCTCGACTTCTTCTTTCTGTCCGTTAGGGTTAAGGCTGCAGACGAGTATTTCAACGCCGGTGAAACGGAAGAGGATCTCTAACATGTTCCTTACAATCCTCCAATCCAAACCGTCTAGACCACAACCCAACTTCGGTACTGCTAGCTTCAAAATGTCATTCTCCAGTAGATGATCCCTCAAATCGCACAGCGAGTTCCATAGGCTTTGATACGACGGCTTCTGGTACGACCGTGGTTTTGTAACAAGGTAGTAGATGTACCGCTGATGGTCTGAATTGCTATCTCTCAGTCGTAGCGTTTTCCCAACAGATGGACGTTGGTTGGCCAGTTCTTGTAGTCGTCCATATTTCGCCTTAAAGACTGAGGCTATGCCGCGGGACATCTTTAAGTCTTCTGATACGCAGTGGCCGAGGGAATAATCTGAAGACACGGTGAACAGATCTCGATGTTCTTCTTTTATCACGCCGTACCGCGCCTTGCGCCCAAAGGAGTAGTTCTCCATGAAATCTTCAAAAGTCGGTTCTTGAGCTATGATCCGACGAACTTCTGCTCCATTATGGTCTTCGTGGTTGTCTCCAGCAAAAGGGGCTAGCCGATTAAAGTGTACCACTCTCGGCTTCCCGGTAGGTCGTTTCTTAATTCTATATACCACGTCGTTTATTCTTTTGACTACCTCATAGGGGCCCTCCCAATTCTTTTGCAGCTTTGGTGATAACCCGCGGCGCCTTTGTGGGTTGTAAAGCCACACTAAATCCCTAGGTTGATATCCACCTTTTTCGGCTTTGATGTCATACCGGTCCTTCATTCGGTCGCTGGCAGTTTGAATGTTCGTACGGACTTGTTCATGAATGTCATCCATTCTTCTCCGTAAGCCCGTAACGTAGTCTTCTCCGGCCAGGTCTTCCCCAGGTTTGCTGCCGAACACCAAGTCGCATGGTAAACGCAACTCACGTCCGAATAAGATGTTCGCAGGAGTTTGCCCTGTTGTCTCATGCACGGATGAACGATAAGCCATCAGGAACAGATGAAGATGTCGGTCCCAGTCTCTTTGGTGGTTGGAAACTACCTTCGACAAATATCGGTTGATCGTTCTGTTCATTCGTTCAACCATGCCATCGGACTGCGGATGTAATGCAGTTGTCCTTGTTTTATTAATTCCTAATATCTTACAGATATTTTGGAAAACGGCAGACTCGAAATTTCTTCCCTGGTCGGAATGAAGTTCACGTGGTACCCCGAATCGGCATATACATTCTTTAACTAAGGTTTCAGCGACCGTGGTGGCTTCTTGATTGGGTAATGGATAAGCTTCAACCCACTTGGTGAAGTAGTCCATGACAACCACGATATATTTATTTCCGTCGTCACTTTCTGGGAATGGTCCGGCCACATCAATCGCAATGCGCTCAAATGGACTGCCAACGTTGTATTGACGCATTGGAGCTTTTCGTCGTCTATGAGGGCCGTTGCTTCCAGCGCAAACCACACATTTCTTGCACCAGTCTTTAGCATCTTCAGTGAAGTTAACCCAGTAAAACCGCTGGCGCAATCTTTCTAGAGTTTTAGTGACTCCAAAATGGCCTCCAGATCCGTCATGGATCTCTTTCAACACGTCTGGTATTCTACTCTTAGGAATCACCAACTGAGCTTTCTTCTCAGTTCCATCGGCATTCTCTACCACACGCTTCAACAGGCCATCCTCAATCACCATGGAGTCCCATTGCGCCCAGTACGCTTTTACACTCTGTGAGTGTGGTGCAACGTCTTCCCATATTGGTTTGCATTCTTCTGCTTTCCATTTTAATAAGATTTTCAAAGTCGGGTCATTTTCTTGGTCTTCGCGTAGTCCATCGGGCTGCCAACTATCATCGACTACTGTTGTCCTGGCGATGGTAAACTGTTTCTCTTCAAGTCGACTACAATGTTTGCAGTCATCTTGGCAAGGCCTTCTGGACAATGCATCGGCATTACGATGGCTGGTACCTATCCTGTGTTCGATTTTGAAATCATATTCCTGTAGTCTTTCTATCCATCTAGCCACCTGACCTTCAGGATTCTTGAATTGTAGCAGCCATTTTAATGCAGCATGGTCAGTTCTAATCAAAAAATTTCTTCCGTACAAATATTTGTAGAAATGTTCCACGGATTTCACGACTGCCAAGAGTTCTTTTCTGGTCACACAGTAATTCCTTTCTGGTTTTGACAAGGTCTTACTAAAGTAGGCAATAACCTTCTCATGCCCATCTTGTATCTGGGAAAGAACGCCACCAATACCGACGTTGCTGGCATCTGTGTCTAGAATGAATTCTCCTTCAGGTAAAGGATAACTCAAGACGGGTGCGCTTGTCAAAGCATGTTTTAGTTCTTTAAATGCAACTGTACAGTCCATTTCCCAGATAAATCTTCTTCCTTCTTCAGTAAGCCTTGTCAGTGGCTTGGCTATGTTGGCAAATCCAGGTACATATCGTCGATAATAGGTACACAAACCAAGGAAACTTCTAAGTTCGTGTTTGTCCCTAGGTGCTGGCCAGTCTCTCACAGCCTTTATCTTCTCCTGGTCAACTGCAATACCCTTACCGGAAACCACGTGTCCAAGATAATGAACTTCTCTTCGAAACAGGTGACACTTCTTCGGGCTAAGTTTCAGGTTAGCCTTCCTCAATCTCTGGAAAACCTCTTCCAAATTCTTCATGTGGTCCTCGAATGTCTTACCTACCACAATAATATCGTCGAGGTACACTAAACAGGTTTTCCAAGATAGCCCGGCCAATACCGTTTCCATGAGTCGTTCAAACGTTGCAGGAGCATTGCAGAGCCCAAACGGCATTACGGTAAATTGCCAGAGTCCTGTACCAATGGTGAAGGCTGTCTTCTCCTTGTCTTTTGGATCCAAATCCACTTGCCAGTAGCCGCTCTTTAGATCCAAAGTGGAGAACATTTTTGAGCCAGCCAAAGTGTCTAATGTGTCGTCTATTCGAGGTAGCGGGTAGCTATCCTTCTTCGTCACGTTGTTAAGTTGACGATAATCGACGCAAAATCGTGTAGAGCCATCCTTCTTCTTCACTAACACCACTGGTGAAGCCCATGGACTGCTTGAAGGTTCAATCACACCTTCCATCTTCATGTCCTCGATTATTCTTTCTGCTTCCTCACGCTTCGCCAGTGGTAGTCTTCTTGCTGGTTGACGGATGGGTCTTGCGTCTCCGGTGTCTATTTTATGATGAACTACATTAGTTCTCCCTTTGGTTTTCTCATCAAATTGGAACACATCTTTAAAATTTCCAATTAGATTCTTTGCCTTTGTTCTCTGGTCGGCGGTCAATTCTTCAAATGATGTTGTCAATTGATTGATTAACGTGTCCGGAACTTTCTGAGATGTGTTCCCTTTGGCCTTTACAGTTCGAATAATCGAGGATACTGCCATGCATTCTCCTACAATTGTTCCTCTCTTCAGAACAACAGGATAAAAATTTACGTTCATTATCCGAACTGGTATTACCTGGCTGGCTTTGACCAGTGCTTTTCCGACAACAACTCCAGTGCCGGTTTTAGCATCATCATTCTTGGGCTCCAGCATAACGATACTTCCCTCACAGAAACTACCATCTAAATGTGCTTCCAGGATAGTTTCACTTCGTTCAGGGAGGGTAACGTCCTCAGCCATTAGTACGCGCACAACTTTGTTATCTCGTGGATTTAATACGAGTTCTTCTTCATTGACCATCATCACGCCCTTCTTCAGGTCAAGTTTAAAACCATGCTTTGTCATTGCGTCCATTCCGAGTATTAATTCATCTTCAACTTCAGCTACCAGCGCACGATGTTTAAAGGAGGTGTTTCCAATAGAGATGGTGACATCTACTTCTCCTAATGCAGTAGCTTGTTCTCCCGTTGCTGTGCGTAACCGCCACTTAGTTGGTTGAAGATGCGCCTTGCCAGTTTTCCTTATGAAGTCGGGTCTAATTATAGTTTTTGTCGCACCCGTATCCAGTAGCATTTTCATTGGTCTTCCGTTAATGGAGCCATCCACATAGATGCTATTGGCTTTATGATGAATAGATGCGACATAACTGATGGATTGTGGAGCTACTAGATTACGGGTCGACAGTTGCCCCTTCGCATCAACCCGATTTAGTTTTCCGACTCCTTTTCCTCCTTTGCAGATTCCGTCTTCTTTTGCATTTTTCTGCAAAGTCTTCGCGGATGACCCAGTTCACCGCAGTTCCAACAGCGGAGTTTCTTTCTTCCAGCAAACATTTCGTTTTCAATTCGCCGTAACCTCTCATCTAGGTCTTCTGTGTTTTCATTACTCTCAGCATCAATATTTCGCACTCGCGATTGGTTACGTGAAGCTTGTTTGGCAGCTTCATGCTCCAATGCATATGAGAGTGCGTCAATTAAAGTTTTTGGACGGGCCAATCGCAGTGCTTGTTGAGTTTCGTTGTCTCGAACTCCGTAGATAAATGATTGAGTGGCCAGGCACTCCAAAACGCTGTCGGGAGCCGTAGGATGTGCGAGATGAACCAAACGAGCTACGTCAACTTCAAATTCTTAAGGCTTTCTTTTGAGCTCTGATACCGGTTCCTTAGTTGCGTCTGGTACACCTGCTCCAGATGAGCATTTCCATACCGCATATCCAATCGCTTGACTAGTTGGTCGTAGTCTTCTTGTTCTTCTTCTTTCAGCGTTTGCAGGATGTCGATAGCTTCTCCGCGCAACGAGACAGTCAACGCCGTAGCCTTCTCCTCGGACGTCCAATTATTCGCTTTTGCGGCCGCTTCAAATTGTTTTAAATAATTCGGCCACGAAGACTTCCCATCAAATTCCGGTGTCTTTATGTGCAATTTTGAAGTAGTTTCAGATTTTACTACTTTCCTTTCTTCTAGTACACCCACCCTTGCTACATCGGAATTCGACATTGACGTCGATGTAATTTTATTGAATTTTTCCTGTATTTCTTCAATCTTCTTGTCATACTCATCTTTTAAATTCTTTAGGTCTTCTTCGGTTTTTCTAGAATTCTCCTCTAATTTTTCTTCTAAACTTCTAGAATTTCCTTCTAATTTTTGTTCTAATGCTCTAGAGTTTTCATCTAATTTTTGTTGTAATGTTCCTGTCAATTCTTCTTTCAATGTTCTAGAATTTTCTTCTGCTTTTCTCGAACTTTCTATTAATTTTTCTTCTAATGTTCTAGAACTTTCTATTAATTTTTCTTCTAATGTTCTAGAATTTTCTTCGGCTTTTCTAGAACTTTCTACCAATTTTTGTTCTAAGATTCTAGAACTTTCTTCAGATTTTCTAGAACTTTCTACTAATTTTTGTTCTAGTGTTTCGGTCAATTCTTCTTTTAGTGTTCTAGAATTTTCATCTGCTTTTCTATAATTTTCATCTGCTTTTCTAGAATTTTCCTCTAATTTTTCTTCTAATGTTCTAGAACTTTCTTCTGATTTTCTAGAACTTTCCTCTAATTTTTGTGCTAATTTTTCTATCTGTTTATCAATGTCGGAGAGGTCAAATAAGTAATCGTCAGCATTTTCACCAGCAGCGATTAATGCTTGCCGCAGACGAGATTGTAGAACGCCTTTTAGTCCTGTCGTATCTAATTCTCGTTCTTCCAGTTCTCTCTTGAGATCACTTACTTTTAATTCACTTAATTTTAATTGTTTAGTCGCCATTTTATTTATTTTATTTACACTTCACAGTTATGAACAACCCCACACCTGACACCAATTGTAACGTTTTTATTTATATGGGTGAAGTGTAAAATATAGACAAATATTATTAACAAAAGAATACGTTTATTAAACGATAAAATAAATAAAGATTAAATATTAAAAGATTATAAAAGTAACTATCACTATGATTAAATAATTATAAACACTAAGAATATTATTAAATGCTTAAACACTACGATTATTTATTTAACTAACATTTATATCACAACACTTATTTATATAACTACATTTATTTATGTTAACAACTGTTAAACTGTTTATTTATATCACTGAGTTCTGTACACGTTGCTTGTATAATACTGAGTGTATCCTGGCTTTGGCGGTGGGTTATATATACCTGCCTAGATTATCTCTGGAACCTTCTAGGACCCTCCAGAGAGGGTCTAGAGGTAAACAACATCACACAATAGATTACCGCGACTAGTCCTAACACGTTCGCTGCGAACAGACACCGAGGCGCCTGGTAGCGCGGCGGCGGCGGCCGCGGGGGTTACGTTACAGTATTTAAAAAAGTACGAACCTTCTGTCTTTCATATTTGTGTCGGTAATTCTACATTTACAACAAGTAACAAATGACGATATAATACCTAAATATAGATATATCGAGGTATTAAATATTGCTCGGTCTTTAGTTTTATTAAATATGGGTGTTAATTCGTGTTCACTATAGATCAAGAGTTAACAATCATTTAGAGTAGAAATATAATTAAAAAAAGGAAAATTCTTATTTTTAAGTAATAATTAATAATTTACAAACAATTGAAAATTTAGATTAATTAAAAAAACTAAATGTTCCATTATGTATTAACTATTACTTAAAAATAATAATTTTTCATTTTTTTTAAATTATTTTTTTACTATAAATACTTAGAATTGAAACGACAACAAAAGCATAAATGATTGTTATCTCCTGATCTAGCGAACACGAGTTAAACACCCAAATTTAATAAAACTAAATACCGAGCAAAATTGAACACTATGATAAATGAATATCAATCTTTAGTTTTTGGCTATATTTAGGTGTTATATCGTCATTTGTTATTTACTGTAAATGTAGAATTACCAACACAAATGTGAAAGACAGAAGGTTCATGCTTTTTGAAATAGGTACATAGCTTTTCTTAGTATTGCCCTAATTTTGCCGGTTTGTAGTATAACACGTATAACTTGTGAAGTAAATTTTTCTTCTAATGTTTCTCATAAATTAATTAATAAACCGAAATATTTATAAGAACGAAATAGGAAACGAAAACGCAATATATTTTTTTCGTTCATGATTGAAAACAAAATAATTAATATGGGTTACCGGTTTTAACCGTTATTTTATTTAATATTTAATTTTATTTACAGCAAATATTTTACAAGCAAATATTATTGAATTTTCAGATATTTGATTTGCATACAAGCAGACTTTCAAAGTAACTCTGCCGTAGGTAACCCTGTTAAGTGTTAGGTTAAACGGTATATTCGTAGTTTCATCTATTGAACACTGACTGCGATAGTTTTCATTTTCACACTGCCGGTATTCGTTTTATTAGTTATGTTAAGTACTTATATAAGAGAACTAACATAAAAGAAGATTTGCTTGAAAACGTACTATTAGTTAGGTGAAATAAAATGTAATTAATGTTTTATTCTTTATTGTAAAATAATAAAAAAAAACTTATTATATTTCTATATTTTCATCAATTGTTACTCAATAATAGTTATAACCGGTATTTAACTACTGTGAACGAAAACGAAAATATTTAGGTGAGAAAATTAAGAACGGAAACGAAATTTACCAGTTTCGTACGAATAAGAAGTAAACGAAATATTCTTTGTTTTTAGTCTCTAGTTTAGACACAAAATAAATGGGCGTGAAATTAGCGACGCGGCAGTGTATGTCTACTATTACGTAAAACAGTCGGCAATATAAAAATGCGTATAATCATAATATAAAATATTATGTTGTAAACAATATAAAATATTATGTTGTAACAATATAGTGTTACGGATTTAATTCAAAACCTTTAAGGCAGCAAACTATTTAATTTGACTGGAACCTGGAACAAATGGAAGTTACATGCGTAACTATATTACACGATATATTTAGAATAAAGAAATCGAAAAAGACAATACAAATGTGGGAGTTTTTAAGTCCCACAATCACACAAACGAAAGTTCCCCAACATATATAATACAACGAAATATTATTAAGTACAAAAGAAAGAAAAACGGATTACTTACGGCCAAACATCTTATAAGTCACACTTAATTCTCAGCACTACTCCTGCCAAATTACCAGCCCTCATTGTATTTAAACGTTGTGTCCGGCCGTGAATATATCCCCATCACTTTCTTTCAACATTAATTATCATTGGCTAAAGCTACTTTCCTTTAGTGGAAAATCATTCGACAGGCTAAAAATAATTTTGAAAGTGAAAAAGCCTATTAGCCGGCGAAATGGACTTCCATAAGGGAAAGTGAAATTAGCGACTTATACTAACATTTAGAAACAAAGTTTCTACTACGTCATTTACTAATTACGTATAAGAAATAATTAGGAACAAAGTTACGGTACGATCTTCGTACTGTTACAACCCTTCCTTCCTTAAATTAGTCATATATCTAAAAATATATGACGACTAATATTATACATAGCGGGTCCTAGTCTTCCGGCCTCAGGTGCTACTTTTTCTCCCAATGATCCGATGGTCGTACCCCGATGTCATTAATTCGGAAGCTGCCGGCTTCGCCACTCATGACTGACGCTGATGCCTTGTAACTGCGACGTGTTTTCCATGAATACGTGGTTCTGCTCTACCAATTGGTGGCAGTTCATCACTGGACGATAGTCTCGACGCTTCCTGGTTCGTAGTTTGGATTACGCCATGGTAATAAGATGGTAGCAGCTTCGCCTAAGCCTTCGGACTGGTTTGACTCCCTGTATTTATTGTGAGGAGCTGTAACAGTAGAAACTCCCACCAGTACCTTCGTTCATAACTACCCTATATTAATTTAAATTATCTTTGGTTTCTATATCCCGATTTTCTAACATTATATTACTTACTACTATAATTCTAAAGACCTAATACCCTAATACTTATCTAATCTCAGAGTTTTAGGTTGATTTGTAAATTGGCATAATTCAACCTAAAACGCTGGTTGCCTACCGAAGGACAGGAGAGGCAACTTCCTGAGTCATAACATATTTATATAACCTGGCATCCGAATAAAATTTTAAACTATTTTTTTTTATATTACTTTAGAAATCAACGTGCATTGTTATATATTAATTCCGTATGTGATTATTAGAATACTGGGCGTCCCAGAATTGCAGGGACGTAGCTAGGATATTTTTGTAGGGTGGGCCAATTTTGATTTAGGTGGGCCACTAAGAAAGTTTTGTACTGCTACTTACCTTATGCCATTATTGTTTTGGAATGAGAAATGCAATTCAAATAATGTGCGTGAACTGTTTTCTCTCATTTGATTTTTAAACGGGTGGGCCAGAGATTTTGCAGGGTAGGCCTGGCCCACCCAGGCCCACCTCTGGCTATGTCCCTGACTTTTCCTATACCTTAATAGTTTCAGACCGCGATGTCTGTCCATCTATTCGGTTGCAGGGCCTCATTTTCACGCGTTGTCTTCGGCCAATCATCGTTTTAAGTTATCAATATTTACGGTTTTTTTTTCCGAACTTTTCTATCTTATCCTTTAGTATTAAGTTCTCTAGGTACGAAAATAACAATCCGATAAGAGTCCGCCCTTTTATAAATGACTAATTCGAGCCCTTAGGGATTCTTTTAAAGAGCACTGAGTTACCCGAATGTTATGCAGGTTAGATAGTACATTTTAACCTCAAATTTAAATGTCAATCAAATAATTTTAGTAAAATATAAATGTTTGATCAATTTTAAGTATAAATTAATTATTTTCAGTTAATTTTATGTATTTCCTGTCAATTTCAGCCCGATTTATTACCAAATAAAAGATTTATACGCTAACAAATGTTCAAGAGGTCATTGACAATTTTAAACTTTTTTAAAAGACTAAAATATATCATTTTTATATTTTTAATACATGCCTACATATTTATTCTTTACATTACCGTAATTAATATTATCATATTTGCTTTTTTATATATTTTTAAACCCATTTTAAAATTTAAATTTTTAGTACGTATCGTCATCTAGGAGAAATCGTTGAACTAAAATTTGCGAGTGCTCTTCACAATCCTGTGACCCGGATACCATTAAAAATTCTCACGAAATTTCATTTCTATTATTGTGATTGGTCGAGGGTTGGAGTTGGTCGGCCATTAAAAATATTTGTAATGGCGTCTACAGCAGCCAATGAAATAATTCGAAACTTTAAAAAATCGTACGGCCTATGTTTATAAATATTAAATTACCAAATTTTAGATTCATATGTAGAAAATTACGCAGAATCCGAAAAAATATACGTCAATTTTTTTATCTCTACCCTATTTAAAGTGTAACGTCATTTCCGCCTAAACCATCAATTCTAGAAGAAAATTTTATAAGACAAAAGTTGTAGAGAATCAAAAATTATATAAGATTCACCAAAAATATACTTCTTATTTGACCTAGTTTTGAGTATGGAAAATTTGAACTTTTCTTATTTTTTATAATTCAGAAACCAAATTTTGGGTATATACGCAGGAAAATACGTAAATTCCAAAAGTCGATATACAAACTTCGAATCTCTACCCATTAGTGGGTGTGACATAATTATCTACTAAACTATCAACTTTACGAAAAAATGTCATATAACAAAAGTTGTAGAGATATTATACATTTTTTCAATATTACCCCAAATTAAGAGTGTAGGCATTGAAAACCCTTGAAAACCTATATATAAACCGTCGTAACTCGGAAATGGTACGTCGTATGTTAAAAAGTTGTATACCCCCCCTAGAATTCGATTTACTACAAAAAAGTTCCTTTACTCTTTTTCTCTATCTCTAACCGTTTCCGAGATATGAATTTCACAATCTGAGATACTTCAAAGGCGATTAATCTCCGTAGGTCGCTACCTCGATTAGTTTTCGAGACATTCAATGATAAAATGTATTAAAACTTACCGTCACAAACTCATTGGAATTTCAGGATTACTAGAATACAACATGGATGGTATAAAAAGGAATAAGTGAACAGTTTCACAGGAATAATCGTTTATTTAACACAGGATAATATACAATAAATAGGATGATAATACACGCAGGACACGAGTTGTTGGACGGCGTTAACTTGATAAGAAAACAACTTTTCCACAGAATTGCATTGAGGGGAAAGTTGCTTTGGGTTGCAGTCGCGGGAGGAGGTGGCGGAGGTTTCATTGGTCCACGGGTTAACGGGAGTTCCATTTCGTCAAGGAAATTACTACTGTTTTTCGACTTCCGCTTCCAATAAAGTCTCAGTTTATACGTGATTAAAATTGAACCGGTTAAAAGGAAAAGGGTGGTAGTAAATATTGCAAAATAGTGGGTATGTGTCTGCCTTTGACTGTTCCTCAGATTTTGGATGTGTTGATGCCACACGTCAACATCTACGCCACGGTTCAGCTCATCGGTGTTAATATTTTTCAACAGGTTAACAATTTCGTCTTGGGTGCCAAATTTATGTGTAAATTTTTTTGTATGCTCGATATTTATTTCAACCGGCGGAATGAAGAGTTGGTTAATGTGTTCGATGTCAATTTTGGATGTAATTAAAGTATGTGACAATAAAAAATAATTCGATGTATATATTGTACAACTGGATGGAATAGTCAACATTCCCGTACCAGTAATTACTCTCTTCGTAACGTTTATAGGACTAGCTACTTTTGAATTTGTGTTATTTTGTGTTGGCATAAGTTTAAAGAATATTCTGTATTACCGGTATACAATGCAGACAGACAAGTAATATCCGATATTCGACGAACAGGTCTACTTGGAGGGCAGATTTTATAGACCTCGTACTACACGTCATTAAATCAGACTCCGGCTCTATATATAATTTTGTTGTTGAATTATTATTTGGGAAATGCCAATGCCTTATATACATGAAAATATCGTCCTGGACCCTTTATTTAATATCATTGATATTGGTCCTGGCTCCATCAGATACTTCTTGTCCAAGTCCGGCATCTATCTTAAGGGCATCTTCTAGCGTCTTCTCGAAGGCTGCTATACTACGATCATAGTTTGTAATATCTATGTCCGTGCTAAGAATCCAGCTGTTCCCGGTTAATAATATTTCCTCCTCTTTGAGGAAAATCAGCCCCTTGTCTAGGGCTGGCGTGTATTCTGCTTCGATAGCCACAATGAGGATTACAATTACTGAAACATAATGAATATTTAATATTATATTCTATAACTATTTATTTCTACTTCTAACTACTGCTACTACTTGTACTAGCAGATCTAATTAGATTCTACTTAGCGAGGTCCATGGTAGATCTGGAGGTCGGCCGGAACTTCTTGTTAAGTACCTTCTGGTACTTGGTGGATTCACCTTGTCATTCAGTGAGTCGGAATCCTCTGACTCCTCTAAAGCCTCATACTCCGAAGAGCTTTGCGGTATTGAGCTAGTACTGTCATCATCGTCGTTTAAATCGGGTTCAATGGGTAATGCACAATAATCTACTAAGTTTTCGTTATGTTCAGATATATCAGGTGGATCAGTGCTCGCGTCGTGATCTTCAGGAATATCGGACAAACATATTTTCAACCTATTATTATGCACTATTTTTTCTTCACCCGTGGCTTCGTCGCGTATAAGGAAATTAACGGGGCCCGTTTGTTAATTAATTTCCTAGACAGTCCTGGAGGCACCTCCGGGTCGTGTAAAAATACTCTATCGCCCTCACGAAGACTAACCGGTAAAGTTTTCCTATTATACCGTTGCGCATTTTTTTCTTGAGCTATATTTAATCGGTCTTTAACAATTTTATAAACCTCGCTCAAACGCTCTTTAATATTTGCCTGTACCGGATGTTCGTGTCCACTATTTGGAGTTAATATATCGTCGAACGGGAGGTCAAATTCACGACCGTGTAGTAGGAAGAACGGCGTTTCACCGGTTGCAGAGTTAACGGAGTTTCTAATATTGCTATCAAAACATACGGTATCCAAGTGTCCCAGTCTCGATGTTCTTTATCTACGTAGTGAGACATGCAATCTGCTAGAGTTTGCAGTTCCTTTTTTTGGGAATATGGTACACACGGTAAGGTGCCTTAGCAATCGGGTGTACGTTTTCTGTAATTATACAGTGCTTTACTTTCGAGGTGCAGCCTAAGGGATTTTCGTCTGATATAAAAATATCAGAGTATTCATTCAATAGTTTTTAATTTTAAATTTTGTACAGGTGGAAGGTGATTTAGATCGATATTATCTACCTTATTTGTTTCGGAAATGGACAGAACAGTTTCGCTGATGTTAGCGTTATTATTAACAATTATGGGTACTTCGGTTCCAACAATTTTATTTTTGGGAACCACAAGTTGTTGTTCATTTACATTAATTAACTGAACACAGATATGCTTTGTAGTATCCTTTGCCAAGCTTCTAGCGAGTAAAAGGCCATTTGTTTTAAGTCCGCTGGTTCGATTAAAATATGACAAAAATAAACAATTGCGTTGTTTTTAAATGTCAGTTGAAACTAATGCAGTTTACCTTTTTCTGTTTGACAGGAGGGTAATATGTTTCTCACATCAGATTGACAAAAAAACAAAAAGGTAGTCACAGCCACTCCTACGGATTTTTTTGTTATATGTACTTGATTATGGTAACGTCGTAGAATTAATTAATTAATTGATAAATTGTCTAGATACGCTTAAATTGATTGAAATCATACTGAAATTGCGACGAAATGCCCTTGACTGAGTTATGGTTCTAGTCACACCGTTTTCCGAGGAGCTTCGTACTACCCACTTATATGTAATTTGAACCACGTATTTGTACTGAATGCAGTCATTGAAGCTAGGCAGGAGTAATAACTATTTGAAAAGTATTATTACTTAAAAACCGTTCAAGATAATACCATAGAATTTTGAGTATGTATTTTAATCAGAAAATAGAATTTATCTGTAGAAGAAAATTTGTGTAAAGTTATCTTAAGGTGCTTTTTATTTGTATTGCACATCGTATTGTTAAACACTTTTTTAAACCACCGTTGAAAATTAGAAAAGGGTAAAGCCGATGTCACACTATCATTCATATGAATGATGGTGAATAAGAAATAAGAAGTATTCCGTGACTGATGAAATTTTTACGGGCCGCTAATTTTCGTCATTCACAAACATTTACGGCTAATTTCACACATGTTGAGTCATAACCTAAAGTTGTAGAAATTTAAAGGTATGGAAAATTTAACCAAAAAAAGGAAAATTGAAGAGAAAGTGAAGTCACATGCGCAATGTATACAGACAGCTAAGCTAACCCAGTGCTTTGTATGAGCAACGCTTGAAAAAGTATTATTTTAGTAAGTTTAGCCCTTGTCTAGCCCGATAAAGTACAGGTAGAATCAAAAGCAACGTAGTGTACTCACTGCTTCGCACACATACTACCCATGGATCCTGAAATAATGTTTCGTCTGAGTTCGCAGCGCACCTTTGAACAGTAGTCTCATTTTCGATATTTCTTTAGATTTAGGATATCTTGTATAATTAATATAAAAGATGAAGCAAAAGCGTTTGCATATTATAAGTTCAATTTTAATGGTCACCATAGGAATTCTTATCAAATTCTTATCAAATAAGGAAAAATTTGAGACAATAACATAGATTCCCATTAAGTATGTTGTGGTATACATATATCGAGAATTATTATTTTCTCAAAACAAATGTTACACTACGTCACTTTATGTAGATAGCCGTATAAAAATTGTCTAAACATTTTTTCTGTCTCTCATAATAAGCGAGCTATGAGATATTTTCAAAATGAAGCAAAAATAAGTTTTGAAAAAGATATAGAAATTTTAATTTCTCGCAAATTAATTGAGCAGCTATTTAAATCCTCCAGTAGTGGCGTCTTAAAAACTTATAAGCGTGGGATACAAATGTATCCCAGTGTTATTTCATTCCATTCTTTTGTCATAGTTATCAAATTGAAAATAACATATTTATAGATTAAATATTAATTTTAAAAAAATGTAAAATTAGGTAAAATAAAACTTTATTCAAAGTAATAATGAAAAATTAAATATTAAATCTTTCAAATAACAACTCTGATTGGGATCATTAGTTCTGATACTCATGTTTAGAAAATAAAAGAGTAGGCTATAAATACTGTAACGTTTTTATTTATATGGGTGAAGTGTAAAACACAGACAAATATTATTAACTAAAAGAATATGTTTATTAAACGATAAATAAATATTAAGAATATATAATTAAAAGATATTAAATTAAACTAACACTATGATAAGCAAATATTAACACTAATTTAAAGACTAAGAATATTATAAAACACTTAAACACTAAGATTATTTATTTAAACAATTAACACCACTCTTTATGTCACTAATTACATTGATTTATGTTCACTTGTCGACTGTTGTTTATATTTTGATGCACTTCCCCATAAATGAGCATTATGTCAACTAATTCCGTATTAGAATACCGATGGTACATTGTTCACCTTTTACACAATTAATAACAATAATCAAATAAAAACTGACGGTGCACAATTAAATAGTAACAAATTGCAACTGACAGATAAACAAATTAAAAAACAAAAGAGAGAAATTTGTCATTTTTTCAACATTAATTTACGTCCCCTTTATAAAAACAAAAAAATCATATCTCTTTTATTATAAATATATTACCAAGGTGTTTTAATGTTTTTCGCCTTCTTTTGACCTGTAGTATCACCCATTAAAAATAAAACAAAAAGACCGTAAACACCCTGTATAATATAGGTGATATATTTATTTATAAACCTTAATTCAATAATATCGCACTAAATTTCACAAGTCTTTTATATTTTGAAAAAAAAAGTAGAGCGACTGTATAAAAACCTTATATTTACTTTAAAAAAAATAATCAGAATAACAATTCATGAAAGAAACTCACAAAAAATAGACATTGTTAGGTACATATTTAATACTTTAATAATTATTTATAATAGATTGCATACGCCGTGGCATCGAATTAAGTAAATTATCGATGATTTTGTGGTTATAGATGCCTAATGCATGCGTTATAGTTTTAAATAAGTGCTTAGAATTATTAATATTATTCCTTGTAAAATTTTATCAATGGTTTCCAAGAGATTTTCAATTGTATTGTAGATAAGCTGACTATTTGCGAGTTACAGACATATTCAAATCGGCTCATTACTCTTTTCTTTTATTCACCACTCTCACACGTTTAAAAATAGGACACCCCGGTTTCAAAATATGAATTCAGCATGAAGTTCTCTTTCTTATTACGAATTACACGATTTTAGCACTCCAATTAGTCTGTTAAGTCGAGATACTACTGTAAAATCATAAAAGTAATTAATTATAGCCCAGATCTGTGCATACATATTTTACCAGAATTACCAGGAATTAACAACAGATCGATAACTGCTATAACTTATCAAGGAATATAACTGTAATGAAATCTTCATTTCTTTATATAAGAAAACAAATAATTAAATTTGTAATCCGTTTTTACATATTTGCTAATCATAAGCAAATAAAATGTTTTCAAAATTAATTTCTTTCGTCTACTATTGCTACAATTAACGTAGGAACAAATAGTTCTCGACATCTTCAAAGAATATAAACTTCTTATTATCAACAATAACAATAAGGGAATTGTAATAATATGAAAACAGCCACCCTATTCGAACTATTCCGAACAAAAACGAATGAGTCTTATCTTGCTATGCACATACTTTGCTGTCTCCATCTATTAGATCCGTCCATGAACTAAGAATCGATATTAGCGCTACTAAACAGAATTATCCAGAACTAAAAAAACACGCGCTGCCATTTGAATTCATTTAGTTAGCTGTCTGTATATATTGCGTCTGTGGTGAAGTGGACGAGAGATTCGATATTAACATTTATAGAAGTGTATAGAAGTAATCCCTCATTTTTAATTTATTTGAATTGCGACCAAGAACAAATAAAAACTTTCTGTACCTAAGCATCAAACTATCAGTGGCGGCTTGTCAGGGTAGGCAGTGCCACACCAGATAAGAAATAAAGCTGCAAGAAAAGTAGTATGTAAATTAAATTTTAACTTATTCCGTTAATGCTTATCTTTATAAATATCAAAAAAAATAATTAAGCCACGACCATAACTAATATGTAATGCAGTTCACCTAATTTAAACCCTATAAAGTGCTTCTCGAAATGAATAGTATAAATGCCTAATGTTTTTGATAAAGCATTCATTCCGGTAAGAAATACGTGCGCTAGACAAAGAGCTGTTTGAGGCACTGCTTCAAATGCTAAATGCAATGAGTGCGTAAAGGATAAAATATAGTCGCGGCCATATAGAGGCCGTTACGATACGTGAATACAATCAACGCCACGTACTGATAAATTTTGTAAGTAGGTTCACTGATAGAGTTAGTGGAAGTTATAAATGAAACGCTGGATTAACGATCAGAACAAGTAAAACTATTTTATTAAACATGAAAAATATATTACACGTCACAATTATCATTTATTTAACAGTAGTATTGTTCTTTTTTATTTTGGTCATGGATGACTCTGTGTATATGTGTGTGTAGGTAAAATTTGTATACCTAACATTCACGACATTACTGCATATTTTTACAAGCAAGATTAAATAATATTAGCTGCATATTGCATACGACAATAAACAAACATAACATAATCTGTCTTGTCTAGCATTTTTATTATATTAGGCTCTGGTTTGCGACTGATACGTATTGCAGTAAATTTTTTATTTTTTTATTTTTTTCGTTGTTTTTACAGTTTGCCGACGTAGTGTTTTTGTAATTTTAATTTTAGTTGAAAACAAAAAAAAAACAACTAATGGCTTCAACTACAACTTTAAAAGAATTGAGTGACAATATAAGATATTCTGAAGATATTGCTAATTTTTTAATTAAAACAAATCTATTTAATCAAATGTCTTATGAAGATAAATTATTTGTCAAAGAATTTCCTCAAATTTTCTGTGATCTGGCAAATTATTTTTGTACATGAAAGGGGAAAAATATACATTTGCACATCCCTTGAAAAAATGTAACTTTCAATTATAAGGCATTTGACATTATATGAATACCTCACCAAAGTTTTAGTGCACAAGCCGCCACTGGTAATCACGTTTTATTTTAAACAATGTTTTGTAACGAGTAACGGAGTAATTTAAAATATTATAAAATTATTATTTTTTATAGTGTTAGCCAGCAGTGGCGGCTCGTGCACTAAAACTTTGGTGAGGCAAAGTATCCAGCAAAAAAATGCGACGCAGGCGAAATTTTTTTTTCATTCAATGTCAAATGCCTTATAATTGAAAGTTACATTTTTTCAAGGAATGTGCAAATGCATATTTTTCCCCTCTCATGTACAAAAATAAATTGCCAGATCACAGAACATTTTAGGAAATTCTTTGACAAATAGTAGTTTAGCTTCATAAGACAGTTGACTAAATGGATTTTTGTTAATTAAAAAATTAACAATATCTTCAGAATTCCTTATATTGTCACTAAATTCTTTTAAAGTTGAAGTCGACGCCATTATTTGTTTTTTTTTTTGTATTCAACTAAAATTCAAATTACAAAAACACTACGTGGGTAGTTTACCCACGTATAAAATAAAAGAATTAAATATTTACTGCAATACGTATTAATCGCAAACCAGAGCCTATTATAATAAAAATGCTAGACAAGACAGGTTATGTTATGTTTGTTTATTGTTGAATGCAATTTACAGCTAATATTATTCAGTCTTGCTTGCAAAAATATGCAGTAATGTCGTGAACCTACTTACAAAATTTATCAGTACGTGGCGTTGATTGTATTCACGTATGGTAACGGCCTCTATAGGGCCGCGTGGAAGGTAAAGCGACTATATTTTATCCTTTACGCACTCATTGCATTTAGCATTTGAAGCAGTGCCTCAAACAGCTCTTTGTCTAGCGTACGTATTTCTTACCGGAATGAATGCTTTATCAAAAACATTAGGCATTTATACTATTCATTTCGAGAAGCACTTTATAGGGTGTTAATTAGGTGAACTGCATTACATATTACTTATGGTGGTGGCTTAAATTATTCTTTTGATATTTATAAAGACAAGCATTAACGGAACAAGTTAAAATTTAATTTACATACTACTTTACATGCAGCTTTATTTCTTTTCTGGTGAGGCACTACCCTGACAAGCCACCACTGCTGTATTGCTATCTTTTGATTTAAAAATTAAAGTTATTTTGATATAAAATTGTTGTAAAGAGCAAATTGAATTTGTTAGTATATTGAATATTAAATTTGTAACAACAATTTTCAAATTTATTGCAAGTCATTGTCGTTGAAATATTAGCCAATCAGAAGCAAATATTGCCTGACATTGTCGTTAGAAAATCAACCAATCTTCCATAAAATCTTCTGATGACCCATCTTTCTACAGAAACTAGTTTATTTACATTTATCTGTTACAGAAACCCGGATTCACTGGACTAAGTAACACAGGGGCATCGTGTTACATTAATTCGATTATACAGGTCTTGTGTCACACATATGAAATATATAACTATTGTCTAAACGATATTTCTACTGACGGCGGAAATTTAAATGCCAATGTTAAACCTATGACACTCCGATTCCGAAATGTTTTACGCCGAATATGGAGTAAAAAGAGTGAATTCTTCCTGCCAAGGCAGCTATACATAAGAAAAAATTATATTACTTGTCTAATATACACACACAGGCAAAATTTAGAAACAACAAAAATCTATGTATTTAAAAAAGTACGAACCTTCTGTCTTTCATATTTGTGTCGGTAATTCTACATTTACAACAAGTAACAAATGACGATATAATACCTAAATATAGATATATCGAGGTATTAAATATTGCTCGGTCTTTAGTTTTATTAAATATGGGTGTTAATTCGTGTTCACTATAGATCAAGAGTTAACAATCATTTAGAGTAGAAATATAATTAAAAAAAAGGAAAATTCTTATTTTTAAGTAATAATTAATAATTTACAAACAAATGAAAATTTAGATTAATTAAAAAAAACTAAATGTTCCATTATGTATAAACTATTAATTATTAACTATTACTTAAAAATAATAATTTTTCATTTTTTTTAAATTATTTTTTTACTATAAATACTTAGAATTGAAACGACAACAAAAGCATAAATGATTGTTATCTCCTGATCTAGCGAACACGAGTTAAACACCCAAATTTAATAAAACTAAATACCGAGCAAAATTGAACACTATGATAAATGAATATCAATCTTTAGTTTTTGGCTATATTTAGGTGTTATATCGTCATTTGTTATTTACTGTAAATGTAGAATTACCAACACAAATGTGAAAGACAGAAGGTTCATGCTTTTTGAAATAGGTACATAGCTTTTCTTAGTATTGCCCTAATTTTGCCGGTTTGTAGTATAACACGTATAACTTGTGAAGTAAATTTTTCTTCTAATGTTTCTCATAAATTAATTAATAAACCGAAATATTTATAAGAACGAAATAGGAAACGAAAACGCAATATATTTTTTTCGTTCATGATTGAAAACAAAATAATTAATATGGGTTACCGGTTTTAACCGTTATTTTATTTAATATTTAATTTTATTTACAGCAAATATCTTACAAGCAAATATTATTGAATTTTCAGATATTTGATTTGCATACAAGCAGACTTTCAAAGTAACTCTACCGTAGGTAACCCTGTTACGTGTTAGGTTAAACGGTATATTCGTAGTTTCATCTATTGAACACTGACTGCGATAGTTTTCATTTTCACACTGCCGGTATTCGTTTTATTAGTTATGTTAAGTACTTATATAAGAGAACTAACATAAAAGAAGATTTGCTTGAAAACGTACTATTAGTTAGGTGAAATAAAATGTAATTAATGTTTTATTCTTTATTGTAAAATAATAAAAAAAAACTTATTATATTTCTATATTTTCATCAATTGTTACTCAATAATAGTTATAACCGGTATTTAACTACTGTGAACGAAAACGAAAATATTTAGGTGAGAAAATTAAGAACGGAAACGAAATTTACCAGTTTCGTACGAATAAGAAGTAAACGAAATATTTTTTGTTTTTAGTCTCTAGTTTAGACACATAAAATAAATGGGCGTGAAGTTAGCGATGCGGCAGTGTATGTCTACTATTACGTAAAACAGTCGGCAATATAAAAATGCGTATAATCATAATATAAAATATTATGTTGTAAACAATATAAAATATTATGTTGTAACAATATAGTGTTACGGATTTAATTCAAAACCTTTAAGGCAGCAAACTATTTAATTTGACTGGAACCTGGAACAAATGGAAGTTACATGCGTAACTATATTACACGATATATTTAGAATAAAGAAATCGAAAAAGACAATACAAATGTGGGAGTTTTTAAGTCCCACAATCACACAAACGAAAGTTCCCCAACATATATAATACAACGAAATATTACTAAGTACAAAAGAAAGAAAAACGGATTACTTACGGCCAAACATCTTATAAGTCACACTTAATTCTCAGCACTACTCCTGCCAAATTACCAGCCCTCATTGTATTTAAACGTTGTATCCGGTCGTGAATATATCCCCATCGCTTTCTTTTTGAAAGTGAAAAAGCCTATTAGCCGGCGAAATGGACTTCCATAAGGGAAAGTGAAATTAGCGACTTATACTAACATTTAGAAACAAAGTTTCTATTACGTCATTTACTAATTACGTATAAGAAATAATTAGGAACAAAGTTACGGTACGATCTTCGTACTGTTACAACCCTTCCTTCCTTAAATTAGTCATATATCTAAAAATATATGACGACTAATATTATACATAGCGGGTCCTAGTCTCCCGGCCTCAGGTGCTACTTTTTCTCCCAATGATCCGATGGTCGTACCCCGATGTCATTAATTCGGAAGCTGCCGGCTTCGCCACTAATGACTGACGCTGATGCCTTGTAACTGCGACGTGTTTACCATGAATACGTGGTTCTGCTCTACCAGTTGGTGGCAGTTCATCACTGGACGATAGTCTCGACGCTTCCTGGTTCGTAGTTTGGAGTACGCCATGGTAATAAGATGGTAGCAGCTTCGCCTAAGCCTTCGGACTGGTTTGACTCCCTGTATTTATTGTGAGGAGCTGTAACAGTAGAAACTCCCACCAGTACCTTCGTTCATAACTACCCTATATTAATTTAAATTATCTTTGGTTTCTATATCCCGATTTTCTAACATTATATTACTTACTACTATAATTCTAAAGACCTAATACCCTAATACTTATCTAATCTCAGAGTTTTAGGTTGATTTGTAAATTGGCATAATTCAACCTAAAACGCTGGTTGCCTACCGAAGGACAGGAGAGGCAACTTCCTGAGTCATAACATATTTATATAACCTGGCATCCGAATAAAATTTTAAACTATTTTTTTTTTATATTACTTTAGAAATCAACGTGCATTGTTATATATTAATTCCGTATGTGATTATTAGAATACTGGGCGTCCCAGAATTGCAGGGACGTAGCTAGGATATTTTTGTAGGGTGGGCCAATTTTGTTTTAGGTGGGCCACTAAGAAAGTTTTGTACTGCTACTTACCTTATGCCATTATTGTTTTGGAATGAGAAATGCAATTCAAATAATGTGCGTGAACTGTTTTCTCTCATTTGATTTTTAAACGGGTGGGCCAGAGATTTTGCAGGGTAGGCCTGGCCCACCCAGGCCCACCTCTGGCTATGTCCCTGACTTTTCCTATACCTTAACAGTTTCAGACC
This sequence comes from Harpalus rufipes, assembly GCA_951394225.1. NCBI lineage: Eukaryota > Metazoa > Arthropoda > Insecta > Coleoptera > Carabidae > Harpalus > Harpalus rufipes. Next base: position 52,268,038 of record OX596278.1, on the reverse strand, counting down.
GCGATGTCTGTCCATCTATTCGGTTGCAGGGCCTCATTTTCACGCGTTGTCTTCGGCCAATCATCGTTTTAAGTTACCAATATTTACGGTTTTTTTTCCGAATTTTTAGTATTAAGTTCTCTAGGTACGAAAATAATAATCCGATAAGAGTCCGCCCTTTTATAAATGACTAATTCGAGCCCTTAGGGATTCTTTTAAAGAGCACTGAGTTACCCGAATGTTATGCAGGTTAGATAGTACATTTTAACCTCAAATTTAAATGGCAATCAAATAATTTTAGTAAAATATAAATGTTTGATCAATTTTAAGTATAAATTAATTATTTTAGTTAATTTTATGTGTTTCCTGTCAATTTCAGCCCGATTTATAACCAAATAAAAGATTTATACGCTAACAAATGTTCAAGAGGTCATTGACAATTTTAAACTTTTTTAAAAGACTAAAATATATCATTTTTATATTTTTAATACATGCCTACATATTTATTCTTTACATTACCGTAATTAATATTATCATATTTGCTTTTTTATATTTTTTTTAAACCCATTTTAAAATTTAAATTTTTAGTACGTGTCGTCATCTAGGAGAAATCGTTGAACTAAAATTTGCGAGTACTCTTCACAATCCTGTGACCCGGATACCATTAAAAATTCTCACGAAATATCATTTCTATTATTGTGATTGGTCGAGGGTTGGAGTTGGTCGGCCATTAAAAATATTTGTAATGGCGTCTACAGCAGCCAATGAAATAATTCGAAACTTTAAAAAATCGTACGGCCTATGTTTATAAATATTAAATTACCAAATTTTAGATACATATGTAGAAAATTACGCAGAATCCGAAAAAATATACGTCAATTTTTTATCTCTACCCTATTTAAAGTGTAACGTCATTTCCGCCTAAACCATCAATTCTAGAAGAAAATTTTATAAGACAAAAGTTGTAGAGAATCAAAAATTATATAAGATTCACCAAAAAAATACTTCTTATTTGGCCTAGTTTTAAGTATGGAATGTTTGAACTTTTCTTATTTTTTATAATTCAGAAACCAAATTTTGGGTATATACGCAGAAAAATACGTAAATTCCAAAAATCGATATACAAACTTCGAATCTCTACCCATTAGTGGGTGTGACATAATTATCTACTAAACTATCAACTTTACGAAAAAATGTCATATAACAAAAGTTGTAGAGAATTTTAAGTTATGTAGAACGTATATTATACATTTTTTCAATATTACCCCAAATTAAGGGTGTAGGCATTGAAAACCCTTGAAAACATATATAAACCGTCGTAACTCGGAACTGGTACGTCGTATGTTAAAAAGTTAAATGTATACCCCCCCCCTAGAATTCGATTTACTACAAAAAATTTATTTACTCTTTTTCTCTATCTCTAACCGTTTCCGAGATATGAATTTCACAATCTGAGATACTTCAAAGGCGATTAATCTCCGTAGGTCGCTATCTCGATTAGTTTTCGAGACATTCAATGATAAAATGTATTAAAACTTACCGTCACAAACTCATTGGAATTTCAGGATTACTAGAATACAACATGGATGGTATAAAAAGGAATAAGTGAACAGTTTCACAGGAATAATCGTTTATTTAACACAGGATAATATACAATAAATAGGATGATAATACACGCAGGACACGAGTTGTTGGACGGCGTTAACTTGATAAGAAAACAACTTTTCCATAGAATTGCATTGACGGGAAAGTTGCTTTGGGTTGCAGTCGCGGGAGGAGGTGGCGGAGGTTTCATTGGTCCACGGGTTAACGGGAGTTCCATTTCGTCAAGGACATTACTACTGTTTTTCGACTTCCGCTTCCAATAAAGTCTCAGTTTATACGTGATTAAAATTGAACCGGTTAAAAGGAAAAGGGTGGTAGTGAATATTGCAAAGTAGTGGGTATGTGTCTGCCTTTGACTGTTCCTCAGATTTTGGATGTGTTGATGCCACACGTCAACATCTACGCCACGGTTCAGCTCATCGGTGTTAATATTTTTCAACAGGTTAACAATTTCGTCTTGGGAGCCAAATTTATGTGTAAAATTTTTTGTATGCTCGATATTTATTTCAACCGGCGGAATGAAGAGTTGGTTAATGTGTTCGATGTCAATTTTGGATGTAATTAAAGTATGTGACAATAAAAAATAATTCGATGTATATATTGTAAAACTGGATGGAATAGTCAACATTCCTGTACCAGTAATTACTCTCTTCGTAACGTTTATATGACTAGCTACTTTTGAATTTGTGTTATTTTGTGTTGGCACAAGTTTAAAGAATATTCTGTATTACCGGTATACAATGGAGACAGACAAGTAATATCCGATATTCGACGAACAGGTCTACTTGGAGGGCAGATTTTATAGACCCCGTACTACACGTCATTAAATCAGACTCCGGCTCTATATATAATTTTGTTGTTGAATTATTATTTGGGAAATGCCAATGCCTTATATACATGAAAATATCGTCCTGGACCCTTTATTTAATATCATTGATATTGGTCCTGGCTCCATCAGATACTTCTTGTCCAAGTCCGGCATCTATCTTAAGGGCATCTTCTAGCGTCTTCTCGAAGGCTGCTATACTACGATCATAGTTTGTAATATCTATGTCCGTGCTAAGAATCCAGCTGTTCCCGGTTAATAATATTTCCTCCTCTTTGAGGAAAATCAGCCCCTTGTCTAGGGCTGGCGTGTATTCTGCTTCGATAGCCACAATGAGGATTACAATTACTGAAACATAATGAATATTTAATATTATATTCTATAACTACTTACAGCTAAACTTATTTCTACTTATAACTACTGCTACTACTTGTACTAGCAGATCTAATTAGATTCTACTTAGCGAGGTCCATGGTAGATCTGGAGGTCGGCCGAAACTTCTCGTTAAGTGGATTCACCTTGTCATTCAGTGAGTCGGAATCCTCTGACTCCTCTAAAGCCTCATACTCCGAAGAGCTTTGCGGTATTGAGCTAGTACTGTCATCATCGTCGTTTAAATCGGGTTCAATGGGTAATGCACAATAATCTACTAAGTTTCCGTTATGTTCAGATATATCAGGTGGATCAGTGCTCGCGTCGTGATCTTCAGGAATATCGGACAAACATATTTTCAACCTATTATTATGCACTATTTTTTCTTCACCCGTGGCTTCGTCGCGTATAAGGAAATTAACGGGGCCCGTTTGTTAATTAATTTCCTAGACAGTCCTGGAGGCACCTCTGGGTCGTGTAAAAATACTCTATCGCCCTCACGAAGACTAACCGGTAAAGTTTTCCTATAATACCGTTGCGCATTTTTTTCTTGAGCTATATTTAATCGGTCTTTAACAATTTTATAAACCTCGCTCAAACGCTCTTTAATATTTGCCTGTACCGGATGTTCGTGTCCACTATTTGAAGATAATATATCGTCGAACGGGAGGTCAAATTCACGACCGTGTAGTAGGAAGAACGGCGTTTCACCGGTTGCAGAGTTAACGGAGTTTCTAATTGCTATCAAAACATACGGTATCCAAGTGTCCCAGTCTCGATGTTCTTTATCTACGTAGTGAGACATGCAATCTACTTGAGTTTGCAGTTCCTTTTTTTGGGAATATGGTACACGGTAAGGTGCCTTAGCAATCGGGTGTACGTTTTCTGTAATTATACAGTGCTTTACTTTCGAGGTACAGCCTAAGGGATTTTCCTCTGATATAAAAATATCAGAGTATTCATTCAATAGTTTTTAATTTTAAATTTTGTACAGGTGGAAGGTGATTTAGATCGATATTATCTACCTTATTTGTTTCGGAAATGGACAACAGTTTCGCTGATGTTAGCGTTATTATTAACAATTATGGGTACTTCGGTTCCAACAATTTTATTTTTGGGAACCACAAGTTGTTGTCCATTTACATTAATTAACTGAACACAGATATGCTTTGTAGTATCCTTTGCCAAGCTTCTAGCGAGTAAAAGGCCATTTGTTTTAAGTCCGCTGGTTCGATTAAAATATGACAAAAATAAACAATTGCGTTGTTTTTAACTGTCAGTTGAAACTAATGCAGTTTACCTTTTTCTGTTTGACAAGAGGGTATTACGTTTCTCACATCAGATTGACAAAAAAACAAAAAGGTAGTCACAGCCACTCCTACGGATTTTTTTGTTATATGTACTTGATTATGGTAACGTCGTAGAATTAATTAATTAATTGATAAATTGTCTAGATACGCTTAAATTGATTGAAATCATTGAAATTGCGACGAAATGCCCTTGACTGAGTTATGGTTCTAGTCACACCGTTTTCCGAGGAGCTTCGTACTACCCACTTATATGTAATTTGAACCACGTATTTGTACTGAATGCAGTCATTGAAGCTAGGCAGGAGTAATAACTATTTGAAAAGTATTATTACTTAAAAACCGTTCAAGATAATACCATAGAATTTTGAGTATGTATTTTAATCAGAAAATAGAATTTATCTGTAGAAGAAAATTTGTGTAAAGTTATCTTAAGGTGCTTTTTATTTGTATTGCACATCGTATTGTTAAACACTTTTTTAAACCACCGTTGAAAATTAGAAAAGGGTAAAGCCGATGTCACACTATCATTCATATGAATGATGGTGAATAAGAAATAAGAAGTATTCCGTGACTGATGAAATTTTTACGGGCCGCTAATTTTCGTCATTCACAAACATTTACGGCTAATTTCACACATGTTGAGTCATAACCTAAAGTTGTAGAAATTTAAAGGTATGGAAAATTTAACCAAAAAAATCTGATGTGGACACCACATGACTTCCTTGTACGATTATTAAACTATACATATTTTTTTAATAATTAAATTACAAAATATTGACAGGCTTAAGCCAAGCCCGAGAAATATTTTGATATAGAGCAAAAAATAATTCATTTACTACTATCATTCTTAAATTAACATTAATCTAACCCGGTTATTTTTAAAGAGAGTTTTGATTACAACAAAGAAATATTTGATTACAACAATGAATATGACTAATTTCACAATAAAAATATAATATTTGTTATTGTACGAATCATAAAATTGCACGTATTTAACATAATTTGACATGAACATTTTTTTAATGTTTTTGTCTTAATCCATAGCAAGCTTTATTACAAAAACAAAAAAGTATATAATTTTTAAATTTACATATCTCGCTTATACAAAGGGCTAATTTAATAATACTTGATGTGCTAAACGCATAAATTAATTCTCTAAAACTTTTATTTGAAGCATTTATTTCTAAAATCAAAATAAAATCATTTTTTTCAAGAAAAACTGTTAACAACTTCAAGTAATGTACCACTTCCGGTTAGCCTATTTTAACCAAAATCTATTATGTTATTTCGATTGACATAAAAGTCTTGTATACCAAATTTGAAAAGTTTTGGATTATATTTTAAAATAGTTTTTCATTAAAATCTATTATAGGCTTCATGTAAAGTGCCACTTCTGGAAATTGTGTAATAACCAGAAAGGGAGGTGCACAACTAGATGTTATAGGAGTCCTAAATACAAAATTTCAACTTTCTACGGCTTACCGTTTTTGAGTTATGCGAGATACGTACGTACGGACGTACGTACGTACAGACGTCACGACGAAATTAGTCAAAATGGATTCAGGGATGATCAAAATGAATATTCAGCTATAATACCAGTTGCATGTTGCAAATGTTTTTATATTACATAGTGAAATATTGAAACAAATATTTTTTGACATTTATGTTTAAATTTCTTTGATTTATGCAATGATAATAAAGTAATTAGTATTAAATAATGTACAGGCGGTAAGGTACTATTATCATATTAAATAGCATGGCTTAATTTTTTGCCGGACACTTTATTGTTACAAAAAACTGTTTTCCCATGTTAAACACCTATGTCAAGGATTTCTTGGAACACACGGTATATCAGACTATCGTATGGCTTTTCCCCGAGGGGATTACGTCATCGCTCGGAATATTCTACCAGTAGGGGCGCTCATATACTCTTAAGTCAGGGGCGCACGTCACATTATGCTATTACATACTGTAAAGTTTTTAAAATTCATTATAGTATAATATATTGTACATTATTTAAAAATCAATAAAATATGAACTGAAAGTATTTTTATTTGAAAAAAATATGTATGATTGTACACAAATGATGGCCTCCTATTTCATATTTCTTTTCTTTCTTCGTTCGGCCTAGAAAGTGTGCCGTTTTCCGCTGCTTTATTGCAACTCCAACTTCTAACCATATTATACTTCTTGCACCCCCTAAAGCTGGGGGGGGGGTAAATATGATACGGAGTGAGGCTGTTCGATCTTCAAAACTTGTCATCATTTTTTGATCCTTAATTTTGATCGATTAAAATCTATCATCTGTAATCCTTAACAATCAATCAATGATCGATTAAATATAGTCTGTGATCATTTTGATCGATCAATCGATCTTCTTATCGGATGGAGTACATGTAGCGATGTTTTTTTGCAATCCTTGTTCCTTAACCTTCTCTCTCTAGACTCTAACTCTAGACTACAGAAAGCGTTTCAACGATTCCGCTGCTCATATTCGCATGCATACACATGGCCTTGACATGTTGGATCGATCAGATCGATTTATTGTAAATTGATCAGTTGATCGTAAATAAAAATCAATTAAACGAACAGATCGATCGATCGATTAAATGTTTTCCGTGATCATTCTGATCGATTAATCAATCTTCTGATCAGATCGATCACATCGATGTTTTTTCACAGCATCGCAGCCCTAATACGGTGCTCATTACTGTGCTGCAGTTAATATCGAGCAAGGTACAGTGAGAGATAAATAATTATGGAGACATTTAGAATTCATTGGGCTTGGGCGTGCGTTAAATACTCGAAAATAATAGATATTTGTTACATATGAGGCTCATGTTACACTATGGCAAATACCCACTACGAAAATTATGATATTTGCGAAAAAACTTTTATTTACTTTAGTTGCCTTGAATTTTTTAATTTTATACTAAAATGTTGCCAACTCCACCCCCCCCCCCCCTGTCTACGCCAATGCGTGCACACGGTGACGCGGTGCAACCACAGTGCGGAGAACACCTCAACCCTCCTCCCCCGCAATTGAAGCCAACTGTAAATAATTAAATCAAAATATACCTAACAATTTCAATAATATAACAATAAATCAATACTATTTCGAATGGTACCTCTTTTATATTATAATTTTACATTTGCTGAAATTTGATTGATCTGCAATTATTATTTGCATACTCGTAATGCAGCGCAATATATAAAAATAATAATTTTGAGCTAGGGTCTAAATCTGCATAGTATGTATGCCTTTTCGTAATGTTCAATAAATTCCGGTGGTAATGAAAATATTCATTTACCATTTCATTGTTCAAGTGGTTTTCTTCTTCTCTTGCTTTCCCCAATGAAATTCGTCTAATCCATCTAATTAAGGAGGGTGGATATGTGCCTGTCTTCTCGTGATTTATACAATAATAAGAATAAGAATAACGATATTTCTAGAATATATTTGGGATTGTTCTATACTCCATATTCGTTACGGTAAGAATAACAATTCCAATTTATCTACATATTACCAAACTACCACTTTGAATATACTGCAGGTGACTTTTAAACTTAGTGTGAAGCATTATATAGTAAAAAATGGAAAAAGAATGTGTAGAAGAGAAGAATCTAAACCAAAATTGTGTTCCTGAAGAATCAAAGAATTTAGACCAAGAAAGTATTTCTAAAGAATTAGCAACACAGTCCACAGATAAAGAAAACTTGGTTGTACCAGTGGAAAAATGCGAGACGTCGTCGTCACTCCCCAGAGAAACAAAACCAGAGCTGACTGAAGAACTCTTGGAAATGTCTCTTGTATCACCTTTGAACTGCCCTCATATTAGAAAAATAGAAAAAGAATGGTTAAAAGAGATGCAAGAGAAGGAAAAATGTCCCCCCAAACCCAAACCAAAAGAAACACCGTCTTATGAATAACTTTTGAATGCAGCTGTTACTTCGATTCTACCAAAAGATGATGAAACCCAAAATAAGAAAGAAGAAAAAACAATTGCTGAAGAAGAACTACAGTTTAGACCGAGAGGTGCAAGTTATAGTGTTTAAAAAAAAAACAAAAATTGAAAATTTAACAAAGTGAATAAGCAAAAAATATCCAGGCAAATGCTTCGAAAAAACAAGTTGTGTGATTGCTATATATTCATATAAATAATAAATATTTCCTTTGATTTTATTTACATGTCTCATGTTTTACGCGGTGTGGCTCTTCGTTTCTCCGTCATTCTGGTTTTCCAGTCCTGTCATTTAACATTGTTATATAATTATTCTTAATTTTTAAAGGTAGGTAAATTAGTATTTAAATAAAGCAATATGCATAATAAACTATTTTTTTATCGTTATACTATGAATATGTTTTGTATAAATTTTCATTTAGAATAGCTAATTGAGGAAAGTCAATTTTACGCTATAAAACAGCAAAAACTATAGAAAATTTAAAATATTCAATTTTCGAACGTAACAATACGAAACCCTACTATTGACTTACAAAAATTATTTTCATTTTATTTCGAAAATACAACAGATATAAATCTATTTATGAATAAATTTTAAAATATGTAATCAAAAAGTTGAAATTTCTTTGTTTATGAGTGAAAAACAACGGTGCAGTAGTCAGCACGCACATAGAAAAGGGAAGCGCAGAAACCAAAATTCCGGTTGAGTAAAAACAGGAGTGTTAAAGTATAAAAAACAGATGCGGCCAGTATACAAAATTTTGAAGTCAATATTCATATATTCGGTAGTATACATGTTATATACTGGTGTATAACTAGTGACAGCATAGATGCTTCTAATTTTAAATTTGAGCAGGTTAGATACAAGTGGTATTATAACAATATTTTAGAAATAAAATCGGTAAAATGCAGAATGTGCTTATTTTCGGTGTCAAAAATTTGGAATTGGGTACATAATTCAACATTTTGTCACTAGTTGGCGGTAGTCATTGTGCCAAAATAATAAAGATTATTAATTTTATTATGTTATGAGGGGGGAATATTTATTGTATGATGTACGGTCAGTAAAATTGTTGTTGAAAGAGTGAGTGAATCAGATGAGCTCTTATTATTATTGTTGTTATTGTTTTCGGGTTTGTGCTAACCCACTAAGTGGGACATGCGTGATTTTTATGTATGTATTAATGTTTGTAGAGTGTTTTAATCAAAATTTGAACATTTTTCCCTTGTAAATTTTTAAAATATACCTTAAGATAACAACGCATGTCAGAGTAAAAATGACACTCATCTGCATTGTGGCCAAAACACGGCTGCATGCTGAATGCGATACGACAAACGGACCCAATACCCAATGTGGCCATATTGCTGATGTAAATTCACGAAACTGGAGCTATTATATTAATTTTTAGATAGTTAATGTAGTTCTCTGTTCAGACGACGAATTAACCCGCGTTTTTAAAATAAATGTAAACTATAGCACATGCGTCAGAAGCGTCAGTTGACATATAATTTGAAGTAGGTATCTAGTTATTTGTCTCTCGGGCCGCATTTGCACATTTAAAGGCTTGATGCGAAATGTTTTACATGGATTTTTGGTTAATTACAACAGAGGATATTTTGATTATAGTTAAAGAAAGACGGTGAGATAGTAGTGCTAGGTATAGGTTTTTTTTTTGACTGGCCTTGATCGGTATCCACTCCCGTTACTTTTCAAAGCTGGGATAGAATTAACTTGGCAACCCCTAGCTATCGGGCATCGGCTAAGGGCAGTAACAAAGGCTTACGCCGAGTTGGCTGGGAACTAATATATCCACGTGACAAAGTAAAAATGTATAATAGCGTGTGTGCTATAAAGTTTTCCTTGAGGCATAATTCGAAAGAAGTTCAAATTCCAAAATTATATACAGTATTGGACATAAGTAGACCGGCTCCGTAGGAACTAATAAAAAATATTCCCCATATTTTAATCACTCAATATATTTTCAATCTTCTTATATAATGGAAAGGTGACATATTCATAAAACCTTTTTTGATGTTAAATAAGTAATTCAAAAGCATCGTACTAAATTTCACAAGTACTTATGTATTTGAATATAGATGTGAGGTGCGACAAAAATAAAGCGACTGTATAAAAATCGTATACTTACTTTAAAAAAAAAATTAACCAGAATCACAATTTATGAAAGAAACTTAATTTAGACAAAAAATAAATAATGTTACATATTTAATACTTTAATAATTATTTATAATATATTGCATTTGTCGTGGCATTAAATTAAGTAAATTATGGATGATTTTGTAGTTTCCAGATTTCCATGCATCCGTTATAATTTGAAATAATTGCTTAAAAATTATTAATATTATTACTTGCAATTTTTTTGTCAATGCATAGTTTCCAACAGACTTTCAATTGTATTAAGGTCAGGTGACTATTTGCGAATTATAGATACATTCAAATCGGTGCATTACTCTTTTTTCATCCAGCACTCTCACATGGTTAAAAATAGGACAACGCGGTTTTAAAATATGAAATTCAGTATGTAATTCTCTAAATATGTATTACACGATTTTAGCGAATTAGTGGTTCAAAAATTAAATATAACTTTAATTCCAAAGAAATTTCTGTAATATATATAATCTTCAAACGTTAAACCTACTAACCACTTCTCAGAAACAATCATGCAAATACATGGAAAGAAAAATTCATGTCAAATTAAAACCGCTTTATGTCTTTACCTGTGTCGGAGTAGTGGAAGAAATATAAGAAATTTGCCGATTAAACAATAATGTACTTATTTAACATACGAACATAACTTCACACTACTACGAGTTGTTTTGAATTTATATTCACAGCGTTATCTACTCGTCTCGTATTCAGATTAGAGTTCAGAGATTCAGACATAAACCTGTAGTGTATCGTCTGTTTATCTTCCATTTCATCTAAAAAAGTAAGTATAAATTTACCTAGAACAATTTTAATTTCATTTTAACAATTTGTTTATAAATTGATTGTAATGAAAATACTTGTCGGATTTAAATTAAAAATTGTACCCTAACCTATATTATTTCTACACAGATACGTATTTTGAGAATAAAGTTCTCGTTCTCAGTAAAGTAACTACAAAAAGAGAAAACTTTAGATTTCAGAGATTTATAAAACTACGAGAAATTTGGCAATTACTAAGATTATAAAGGGATGCGAGACAAAGTTAAATAAAACCGTTATTACTGTTCGTAATATCCCGTTGTTATGTTAAATAATTAATATATTGTACAACACGTATATAGGATAAAAACGACAAATAGAAAGATTCTTTAAAGAATATACTAGTAGAGAGGTATGTATTGATCAAAAACCTTGAAAAATCTATCGATTTAAGAGTAGTGTTTCCACAAAGCAAGACTTGTTGTCATGTTTTGGAAAACAACAAAACGAGACGTAATATTTAAATGAATCCTGTATCCAAGCTTCCTGCATTTTCTTGTCTTGCCTATTATTAGTTGGCATCATGCCACAAATAATTTTTTGCCAGAGCCGTGTTTAGCTCACGCGGGGCCCGAGGCCCGAGGCCCGAGTAAATTGCGGGCCCCCTTCAAGGGGATTTTTATCCATAAAAATCTACACATGCTTACATAGGCACAGTTCTATGATTTTATAAAATGAAAATGTTTCTGTGATATTCATTTAAAGTTATTTATTAGAAAAATAATTAACAATCGTTATAGATGATTACAAAATATATAACAATACTTAATGAAACGCATTACAATCGTTCCTTTTTTACATATTACGTTTTCGAGACTTCGCAATCGGTACTCGTGGTGAGAAAGGGACAGAGCAAGTTTAGACGGAGTCATTTGTAGTTTTATTTCTCAAATTATATTTGAACAAGTTGCGCTTTCGGTATTTATTGTTACATTTTTCATGTAACACTTGGTTAAAGATAAAAAGTACACAGAACACGAGTTTCTGATAAACATTTGTCTCTCTCTTAGCCGCAGCAGTAAGCCACGACAAAAGTTTTTCACGATTTTTTATTTCAAAATTAATCAGCGCGGGGCCCCATTTAGCGCGGGGCCCGGGGCACGTGCCCCATGTGCCAATAGGTAAAATCGGCCCTGTTTTGTATATGAAAGTATATATTATTAGCTTCAAAAACACAATTTGTAGTAATAGAATTATTTAATTCTTTAATTAAAATGACAAATTATCAAAATGCTTTCTTGATCTCTTCATATATTTAATTATACGTAATCTTTTTAAATATATAGATAATAGACAATAGATAATCTGTTATACGAGCCCCGTATTACATCATGTTAGCCCATCCATTTTAATTTCATTTTGTTTACTTAATTTATGATGCAAATAATAAATAAACATAATTATCATCAATTGTTATTAAAATTACGAACATTTTGTCGTTCTAATTCACAGCAATAAATGGCTGAAGCGTCCCCTGTAACGATTGAAAACGTCTGGCATTTATTATCGGCTACCGTCCCATACAGAATATCTAAATTCATAATATCATTTGTTGAACAGTGTTGGTCATAACCCACACTTGGGTAGATCGTCTTTTATCCGGGGAAGACAATAAAAATCGTTCTCCAGAGTATTTAAAATGAGCACCAATTGTTAGTATTTGGAATACCATGATAAATTTTTCACATAGCACAAGCCCCCGGTTTAATATACCTTAAAAAAATATATTTTTTTCTAAATTTGAATAACATAACTATTTAGTGTATAATGATATTTTTTAGATCAAAAACATGGAGAACCACAACAATGACTCCTCGAATGATTCATTTGACAATTCCTTCTTCGATCCTACGAACGTAAGTTAAAGTTATATAGTTAAAAATATTATCATGCATTGGATAGTATCTATGGATCTTAAAAGAATCGACAGATAGCGTTTTTTAATCTTGAGCGTCAATTGCAAGAATAAATATAAAGTTCTTATGAACTATTTTTTTCTGGATCTCTTGCACAGATGCCTTTCTAAATTATTGTATTCTGCTGTTCACTTTATACATTTTTTACGTCTCCCAAAATTCTGAAGTTATATATTTTCTTTTTCCACATTTTATGAGAAATTACAGTCATATACTCAAATCGGACTTGCAGCCAATGCACGTCATTAATAAAAGTAACTAGATGTGTGACGTCATGAACTGGTACGTTTATATAGGTTTGAGAATCGTAATGAAAAAAGTTATACAGGTTGTATACAATTGTATTTCAAACTTTCGTGATATTTTCGAAAAATAATTTTGTTTCACACTGTAATAAATACGACAAATTAACTAAATTGTCAATAAATGTTCGTAATATTATTAAGAATAAAAGTAAAATGAAGATAACATTACTAATATCAAGCTTTTATTTAGAATACAATAGTTAAAGTCTAACCAAAGGCGGATGATTTAGTTCAATATTGTATCATTCATATATTGTCCAACTGAAGTGTAACTTGACATTATATATTATGCTATTTAAAAATTACTAGCGTGTTACTATATCTTCATTAAGGTTGAGCTTATTTGGCAATTTAAATATTAACAATAGTTTTATTTAGGTAAAACAGCATATAAATACGAGCACATAAAAAATATACAAAATTGAACTATAACTGAACAAATATACAATCCATAAAAATATATAATATGAACTATAATACCATTGTAATTATCGATTTCTCTTTTAAATTTGGTAACAGTTGATCTCTGAACTGTGGTAGTCTTGAAAAAAAGACTTATTTATAATAAACAAGAATGGAAATAAAATGTCACAACGAAGAAAAATATTTCAAACACGATACAATTCAAATTGACAAATAATAACCTTGAAAGTATAAATCAAGGAGGAACGTATAAACATACAAATTATCAATGTTGCCAAGTGTAGTAAAAAACAAACGAATAATATAAGGAAGATGTACATTATTTATATATTATTAATATCATATACGATAAATAATGAACTCTACTATGCATCTTTATAATAATTCTATAAGGTCATACACTTTTTGACAATTAAAAATGACTAAAATTTTATTTCAATTTGCCAGATTAGTGCTTTTAATGCACTCAAGTTTTCCCCCTAAGTGATGACGTGCATTGGCTCCATAGCCGATTTGAGTATACTTAACGCTATCCCGATGTAGGCCATTTCGTTATAACGCTGATTTGTTTTGATTCCAAACATAATTACTAGAGATGTACCGACTACCGACTATTAGTCGGTTAAACCGAGTATCCGGTCACTTTTTTAGTCAACGAATAGTCAGTAAAAAGACCGATTAATCGGCTTAGTATTTGATAAGCAGTGATAAGGCATAAAAATAATATACAATTTTTTTTTTTTTTGAACTGTACCACTCGCACTAACACATGCACAAATGTTGTATTTCAATGTTGAAGAATAACTGTGGCATCGTCGCACCTAGACATTTATTGGTACATTCGGGTATAAAAGTAATAAGATATTTTAAGATATAATACTAATTCTAAACTACAAATGGAAACTGCAAAACAAATTAATATATTTCTTTCTTAAAATTACAAAAGTATTATTATACTGTTTAAAGTTTTTATGCTTTTCACGTAAAATACCAATTTAAAAAATATTTCTTTCGAATGTACGTCTGAAATTCCTTTAACCAAAGATCACCTCTTATTCGCTAATACCAAGCGGGTGTTAACTTAATTGATACTCCATCTGAAACGCTTGTACATGGTTGTCAAGTATAATTCTACCTATTTATCGTATCTTCAGATTATAATTTTCTAGAGGCAATAAAATTAAATCTGGCTGGTAAATAATTTTCTAATTTTTACATAAAATCCGTTAATTAGTCTACTATAACATACTAGTTTTCGATTAAATGTCATTATGGATATAAAAGTTATAATTTAAAATGTTGTGTTTATTTTGTTGTTTCCTATTCTTCACGAGTTACAAAGGCCAAATTTAATTGCAAATATCTCAGGTACCGCGTGGTCAATTGTTTTAAAACTTGGAGAGCAGGTACATTGTACTTCAGTTGAGATGTAGGTACTTAAAATTTCAATTAATTCTGATATAATGGTTTCACCATATAACTACCTTAAAATAAAAAAGTTGGTTCCCTCAGTTTAAAAACTACTGTTTGAAAAAAAATACGCTTATTAAAATAGTCTAGTAAAATTGAAATTGTTTGCTAATGTGATCGACCTCGTAGCTCGTTTAGTTATCGAGATAGATAATTTAGGTAAAAAAACTTCAAATAAAAGTTGTAGAGCATATTACTTTGCATTAAATATTATTTATAGTTTCTGTTCAAGTAAATAATTATCTATTAATTTAAATACATAATTATTCACTTGAAGATGAATTAAAAATAAAGATAAATTAATCTAACTGGACAGATAAAGCGTTACACATTTTTGGGGCAACTTTCAATATTTTCATACCTAATTTCTGCAATTACAAAGCATTTAAAATTAATTTTGTTTATTGATACAGATGTAGAATTTTATGCTCTCCAGTTAAAGCGTTTTTACCTAACATAATTATATATGGGTGTTCGAGTTACCACCCTGTAAAAAAGATTACATTCATGTTACTATGTAATTATTTCATTTTTTATTAATCGCGTTGGATGTTTTAAAGGAAACAGCCTGTATATTTATTCAAATTTGAAAAGTACATGAAATTTGCTATCCAATAGTATAAAAATAATCATATGTTATATTATTTAAAAAATACAATGGCAAATGAATTAAATATAACATTTTTATTAAATACATTATATTATTTTAACTTGCATTATATTATTTTAACATTACACCTTTCAAATTTAAAGAAAATTAATTAATTAAATATTTCATATATTTTAATCCGATATTTCATTGTTACACCTTTTATTTAATATTATCAGATGTCTAATTCAAAAAATAATATTGCAAAGCCTTCTGAATTTAATAAATTGTAATATTCTAATCATTCGCCATTGTATTTTTTAATAATATAACATATGATTGTTTTTGTACTATTGGATAGCAAATTTCATATATTTTTCAAATTTGAATAAATATATAGGGTGTTCTATTTGAAAATATAAAGTTACATACCATTGTATAAAAAAGGGAACACCTAGAGAAAAACCTATACTGCAGATTTATACACATTTTAATATTAAATAAACTTTGAAATAATTTCGGTAATATTTAAAATAATCGAATAAAAAAAAAGACCGATGGACCACACTGTATAGTTTCATAATTATACTATTCAATTAACGGTTATATTGCATTCATAAAAAAATCATGCACGCTTTATCCGTGTTAAGCGGAATATGATTATATTAAGTAATGTATGTCTTCTTTCTGTCATTGTGTCTATTAGATCGAAGATTACCAACTTGCAGTAAAAAACAACGCAATCATGAAAAAAGGTAATATATCCTAGGATTATTACTTATTAGAATATAGTATATAATTTCTTTATATTATAACTTATAGTTAGCCAGCCGTGGCAAAAATTATTTAAGAAGACCGTGAAAGAAATGAGAAAAAAGAAAATTCGCACCCGAGAATACTACGCGTATAGGTGTTCAATAAATCCTAAAATTATAACTCCTAAATTAAAAAAAAATAGCAGACCCGTAGCAGTACAATCTACGAAATTATGTACGAAAGAACTTTTTACAACCAAAATGACCGGAAGCGTAATAAAATATATTTTGTGCACGTTGAATGCAGAAACAGTAGAATCATGCACGGGAAATGTTATTGTTGAAGACATACTTTCCAGTGACAAGTTTCAGAGCCAAACGCCTCCCAGCGATGCTGGTACACACCAACACACAGACCATGAGGATTCAGATATCAATAGCATTTACCAAATGGTACATGATGACTTCAAAGAAGCTGAAAAATCTTCTAACTCCGAGAGTAGTATAGAAATTGATTTAGGTGGCAGGAGTGAATTAATTGAGCACCCCAAATGATTCTGTCGGCGAAAGTGATTATGTACCAGGAACGTCAAATGATTAAGTTTCGGTAATGCGACATGTTTCTACTATTGACTATCGTTCCTATTTCAATTTGGAAGTAATATTCAAGCTTGGTATTTGGATTAGCACTATAACTGATCGCAAAACATACCCAGCCACGCAATCCCACTTTTTTAATAATGAATAGCACACATTTTTACCAATTGCTGGCTATTCCAATTTGTTAGTTCGAAGATTTCGGTAATCACTTTTAGGATAGATATATAGGTAATTAAAAAATAAATTTAAAATTTATTTAACGTAGGTATTATCACAAACTTCATATAATTATTGTATTTTCATTTTGATCTGTTTATTGTAAAACAGATAATATTTGTAGAGGCACAAAATATAGGTACTTTAGAATTTAATTGGAATATTTTGGCTGTTATGATTGTCAAAGAAGATTGTATAATGTATATAATATAATCTTGGTCTTTAATAAATAAATGTTTATAGTTATTCCTTATATGTTTTCATCAATTTTAGTTAGGTTTTTTCTCTTCGAATTCCTGGAAACGGAGCAATTGTTTATTGTTACTGTAAGTCCTTGTTATCTGTTTTACTGTTGATATGATTTGCACAATTTCAGTATTTTACTTTTCAGAGGATGATAGAAGTATTAATATCTCATTAGTATTCCAAAATTTGTTCAATTATCGTGTTTGACATGTTTGTTTTGATTGTGTTCAAAATTTAGTATAATAAAAGTAAAACATACTAAATTTTTCACGTATAGTCACGGTCGTACATAAATGCACCATTTTGAAAGATTTCAAGTGAATACAATTTGAATTTTACTTGTCATGTGAATGGAATAATTTATTAAATAACAGGTCTATTGTAACAATGTAATATTTTAAGATGTTTTATCTGAGGGGGGTGAAATTTGATATATTTTTCTCATATAAGTGACGTGTAATGTGTATAAACGACACCGACTCTTCGCGAGGTATGTACACTATAAATAGATTACAACAAATATTTGTAAATACTCGTATATATCTACAAAAAAATTGTAATGAGAAAACTCATTCATTTAAATATTTATTTTAAAAAACAATATGAATTTTACAAAGCCCATAAAACGTTAACAATACAAAACTAATTTTGATAAGAAGTTAGAATGGATTAGATTCTCCCATAGCTCCGAACCGTCCAAATAATAGCAGTTTTACACGTAACAATAAATCGGTCAATTTATTGACCGATAAATCGATCAATTTTTCGTAGAAATCTTGAGAATTTACACACAACAATTTTCTATTAATTTATGTTTGTTGGAATCAAGGCTACCAACTTCTCATGTCTTCTATGAATGTTTTTGAAGTTGAAATTTAACTTAGTGGCGCTTCAGTAGATTTCTGGCTTCTGTCGTTTCATTTATTAATTTTGTTAGAGTTTGCAGTGTATTTATAATTAAAAATGAGTAAAAGCGGATATACGTTCAATAAAGAAGAGATTAAGATTTTAATAACTTTAATTATTAATTTA
This sequence comes from Harpalus rufipes, assembly GCA_951394225.1. Taxonomy (NCBI): domain Eukaryota; kingdom Metazoa; phylum Arthropoda; class Insecta; order Coleoptera; family Carabidae; genus Harpalus; species Harpalus rufipes. The sequence goes on along the minus strand of OX596278.1, from coordinate 52,249,446 downwards.
TCTTCTACAGAAACTGTCTCTCTCATAAAAGTATCTTCCTTTTTAAGTAATGATGATATTAATTTTAACAGTTTATCAAAAGCTTGGTCAGAAAAATAATATAAACTGGTCCGGATCTTTGTTTATTACCGGCCAAAGGTAAATTTCTTTTGGTTTTCTCAAACCATGGTCTCACCCACCATCTCCTACATTTTTAGATTTTTACATATTGAATAACCATCAACGTAAACGTTATCCTTTTTAGATTTTCGATTCTTCTTCTACCTGTTAAGCACCGATATCTTATCATTTTTGTATAAAAAACAGAAATGAAAACTTATAACCTGCATACTTCAAATATAATTTTAAATGTCAAATATTATAGAGTTGGCACTAGAAAAGTAACCAAACATTCCCCAAAAAATCGACGGAAAATAGAACTCGTTCTATTTCATCAATTTATTGTTTAATCTATTTTCGTATATAAATAGATCGATTTTCCTGTATTACACATACCAATAAATTGAAGGTAGCAGTTGATCAATAAATCGGTCGATTTATCGTTACGTGTTTAGAAAAATATTATTTGTATTTTTATTTCACAATAAATACGAGTTTATTTTTAAAAAAATTAAGTTTTCTACCCACAGGAGTAACAAAAGAGGAGAAACTGAATGATTGGAACAGCAAACCTATACATGAAAGATACCCTGCAAGAATCAAAACAAACAACATAGATATAAAAAGTTCATTTGCATGGCTTAAAACCGCTAAACTATTCAAGGAAACAGAAGGGTTCCTACTAAGCATACAGGACCAAATCGTCCCAACACTTAACTATAGAAAGTACATCATCAAAGACAGCACAGTAAAGGATGATAAATGTAGAATGTGCCTCAAGAAACCCGAAAATATTGACCATCTGATACGCGCATGTGAAACATTGACATCTAGACTAGACAATACACAAGGCGACATGATAATGTAGGAAAAACAATACACAAAACAATATGTATACAAAACAAGCTCGTTGACACAGACAAACCCTACTATAAATATACACCCTGCTCTGTACTAGAAAACGATGAGGCTAAGATGTATTGGAACCGTAGTGTTATAACTGACCACTACATACCCAGCAACAAACCAGACATCATTTACACCAAGAAAAAGGAGAAAACAACCTACCTCATCAACATACTCGACAAAAATAGAGAAATACCTGGATTTGGCTCAGGAAATTAAAACACTTTGGAACCAGGACCGAGTTGAAATCATCCCCATAATTATAGGAGCAACATGTGAGATACCCCTGAGTCTATTCGAAGGACTTCAAAAACTAAACATTGATTTAAATACTTACCACACTATGCAGAAAAGCGTTGCTCTGGATACATGCAACATCGTACGCAAGGTACTAAACAAAACGACGCCTGACGACTCCATCCCTAACGAAGTAGAGGAAGCCATACGAATACCTGGCCAACCCGAGGATGAAGGACGATGACGATGCTGTCACCCCCACCCCTGAAATGAAATGATATGTAAAATAACAACTGTATACATACTTACCTCTACTTACTTAAATCATTTATTGTATTATACTTGCCTTCAAGGCCGTTTGTACAATTTTACCTGTATAAAACAGTGAAAAATAAAGATAATAATATTAATAATAATAATAATAATAATAGCCTATATTTAGCAAATTTCTGTTACATCCCATAATATTTAAATATTTTTACAATCCAAAATAAATAATAAATCAAATTTTATACATATATACACAAATACGGAATTTACTCAACCCTCTTGGACGAAGACCTCCCCCAGTTTTTTCCACTCTTCTCTATTCTGAGCACTTCTTGTCCATGTGGTCCCTGCATGTTTTCTTATTTCGTCCTGCCAATATAGTTCTTTTTTTTTTGGGGGTAATAGTAGTGTATATACCCATATTCAGCGTCGAATAATTAAAAACTCATTAAGAGTGGCGCCGGCCTTGGGGGAAAAGTTTGTTATTAATTATTGATAGGAATTTGAGATAAATAAATATTTGTTTAAAAATAGATAGGAAAATATGTGTGCATATATTGGTTAGTTTAGTTTGTGCATTCGAAAACTCAAAGTTTAAAAATAACTAATGAGTTTTTAACTGCCCATTATCTGTCACTTAAAATTGTATTGTGAAAATATTTTTGGGTAAACGATAATGTTTGAATATTTGCTAATGACTGATAATTATTTTCGAATAGATTTTAAAAATGTCCAGTATCTGATAGAATATTAACTGCCCTATTATCTGTCACTTAAATTCTAATATGAAATATTTTGGGGTAATGATAATAATAAAGAAAGTTGTCTGTAGGAATATAGTTGAAATATTTATTTAAACTTTCTACAGAGTATTTCAAGGATTAAAAGAAAAGAAAGCGTTTTGTGAGATATACGAGTATATAAATGCAAGTTTTATTTTACATATTCTATTAGAATCGAACAGGGCGCTACTGAAGACATCAGTAACAAGAACAAGCTAGGTAAGGTTATATTTAAATCACTTAATTATTTATTGTATTCACTTGTAAAATTTGTTCTTAGATATGGACTTTTCTAAACTAAATCAGCGAGGTCAGTTGGCAGATACGAAACCCCGCACGAAGATATCGGACTTGGAAAAAGATAAATTGTATAAACTAGTTGACATAAAGGCTGTAAATACAACGTTTGGAAGAAAGATTATTGCAGAGTGTGAAGAATTCATGCTATATCTTCCCGCCCGTTTTGATAATTTATCCGATGTAGAATTATCTGAGTTGAAAAAATCCGTTACCGCATGGAGTTTAAAATATACAGGTGTAAAACAATATGGACCTGGCAAACAAGCAACATTATTAGAATTTGTAGAAATATAATTATTCGGAGTATATGTATATATTATGTTGAATGTATAAATAATAAATTTTGCTTATATGTGTATTTTGATAGTAATAAATATATTAAATAAATTTACAAATACTTTAGTATTATTTCATACTCCATACTGACAACATGGCTTATAAATTTCAACACCCGTTTTCGGCTATAATAGCTGGCCCCTCTGGCAGTGGAAAGTCATACTTTGTTAAAAAAATTCTAACTAATATTAGAGACATGAGTGATACAAATTTTGGAAAAATTTCTTGGCATTATGGAGCCTGGCAGAACTTATTTAGTACAATAAAAGGAGTAGAGTTTGTTGAAGGTCTACCTGATATCGAAAACATAGATGGAAATGATCCTCATTTAATAATAATTGATGATTTGATGTCTGAAGCAGATCAACGAGTTGTTGATATATTTACAAAATGGTCACATCATAAAAATTTGTCTGTGTTTTTTCTTACTCAAAATTTATTTCACCAAGGAAAAGGTCAACGAGACATATCCCTCAATGCAAATTATATAATTTATTTTAAAAATCCTCGTGACAAAGCGCAAATATTACATCTGTCACGACAAATATTTCCGGAAAATATAAAATTCATACAAGAAGCATACAGCGATGCAACTTCAGAACCACACGGTTATTTAATTTTTGATCTTAAGCAAAACACACCTGATTGGCTGCGTTTTCGTACGTCACATGACGGGTTTACATATGTGTATTTACCTAAAAACAAGTATAAATACAGCAACAAACACATGCCTACAATTATTTCATAACAATGAGTAGTGCTGTTATAAACCATGCGGAATTTCTGCGAGCATTGCATAAATTAAAATCAAAGGACAGGTTAGCGTTATTAAAAAACGCTGACTGCAACTCTGTTAAATGCATTTGTGAATGTGTTTATAATATTTTACATGGTACAGTCCCCCTCAGTCGAAAACAGCAAGCTTCACTTGTAAGACATAAAAATATTTTAAGGAAACTTACAAAACGTGGCGACAGTTGGAAAGCTAAAAAACGCGTGTTAGTTCAGTCTGGTGGAGCATTCCTACCATTTTTATTAGCACCTTTGTTAACCGGTGTTCTAAGTAGCTTATTTAAAAATTAAAATGGAGCATGCTAGAAAAATGGTCTTAATATCACCAGAAAATTTAAATCGGTTACATAATAATAATAATAATGAAAAAGAAACTATATCTAGTCAGCTAGATAAAGACATGAAAAATATTTTAAGTTTAAAATCATCAGAACATGAAAAATGGATAAAGTACCACGAAATATTGCAAAGATATTTATACTTTCAGAAACAAAGTAGAGAACCTATTAAATTACCTATCGAACATGAATTTACTTCAGTTTCAAAATTAGCTTTAGAGAAGAAAGGTGCGATCAAACAGGAAACTATTTCAGAAACAAAAATAGCTGCAGAAACGAAAGACGATACCAAAAATATAATAAATGATATTCCTAAATCTCATCAAGAAAAAGCCCAATTGATACTAGAAAAATTAAAATTAGACGGAACAGTTACATGGAATGAAAAAGGTTTAGTTTCCATTCATGAAAAAGAAATTCCAAATTCAAATATATCAGATTTAGTGGGGGATATTGTAAGACGTAGAAAACGTAGTAATCCTGAGGGTTGGGAACATTTTTTGAATACACTAAAAGATATAAATATTCCGTTAGAATTAATTAATAATCCACGAAGAAAAAAACTTTTTAGATCTATATCAGTCAACGAAACTCCTGCGAAAAATAAAAGAAGACGGCATCATATAAAAGACGATTCGTCTGAAACAGCAAAAGTTAAAAAAATTGAATGGAAGCGATTTACATTGTAAAATGGATAAAAGTTTATCGAAAATTTATTTTGATGCGACAAATCCAGCAGGATTTTCGGGTGTAAATAATATTATAAATTCTATGAAAGGTAAATATAAAGCAGAAGATATACGAAAATGGATTAGCTCGCAGGATGCATATACATTACATAAACCAGCGCGAAAACATTTTGTAAGAAATAAATACAATGTTTCAAATATAAATGACCTCTTCCAAGCAGACTTGAATGATATGCGCAAGTTAAGCCGATACAACGATAATTACAAATACATTTTAACAGTCATTGATGTCTTTAGCAGGTATGCTTGGGCTATCCCATTAGAGGATAAGAAACCCTCCTCAGTCATTCAAGCATTTGAAAATATATTTAATGAGAGAAAACCAATTTACTTACAAACGGATAAGGGGTCGGAATTCATTGCAAAAAAAGTTCGCTCATTTTTAAAGGAAAATGATGTTAAATTCTATGTGACGCATAATTCCGATATAAAAGCTTGTTTTGTTGAAAGATTTAACAGAACTTTGAAAACAAAAATGTATCGTTATTTTACTTATAAAAATACATATAGATATATCGATGTTTTACAAGACCTGGTTTCTGCTTATAATAAAACAAAACATCGATCAATAAAAATGTCTCCTTTTGAAGTAAATGATAATAATATATTAAATATATGGAGAATTCAGAATAAAAATAAACTAAAAATAAAAGAAAATCAGCAAAAATTTAAAATTGGAGATGTCGTACGTATATCCAAATATAAAAATATGTTTGAGAAGGGATACGAATCTAATTGGAGTGAGGAATTATTTAAAATAAATGCGATTAGTAACAGAATTCCAACTGTTTATAAATTAAAAGATTTAAATAATGAAGTTATAGAGGGCACTTTCTACAAAACCGAGCTGCAGCGAGTTTATATAGAATCTGATACTATCTATAAAGTAGATAAAATATTAGCTACAAAAGGCACAGGTAACAGAAAGAAATTACTTGTCAAGTGGAGAGGTTACAGTGATAAGTTTAATTCCTGGATTCCTGCAAATTCACTTCGTGTATTACAAAATGAATGAGAAAGAATTTTTTATAACTTTGCCTAGTAATAGCTATATGCAATATTTTCCGAATAATAAAACCACAAGTTATACTACACAGCTGCCCCAAAATATAAAATTAAATGGTTCTTGGGAGGTTGCACTGTCAGAAATTATATATCCCTGCTCAATCTACAATGTTAATGAAAGAGAAAATAAAGTTAAAATGATGTTAAAAACAAAGCAAGAAGAAAATGCACCAGTAAATATTGTACATGCAAAAATTCCTACAAAAAATTATGAAAGTATTGATGCAGTAATACAAGAAATGAATAAAAGTCTTTATGAGGCAGTAGAACAATTGAACGAGGATACACCAGTTAAGAAATATGTAACATTTACTTATGATAAAATAGAAAAACGAGTGTCAGCACAATTTGAAAAGACAGAGGTCCATGCCCTGAAACTATCTCCTCGGCTAGCATTGCAACTTGGTTATTCACCATTTACTGATATATTTGAGCAAGAGACTTCAATTAATTTGCCTAATTTAATGCTAGGTATTCCTCCACAGTTATTTATTTATTGTGACATCATTCAACCTCAGCTAGTTGGTGATGTTGTTAGTCAGTTGTTAAGAATTGTACACGTTAAAACTGATAAATATGTTTTCGGATCTAATGAAATGATATCATACGCGCAACCTCATTTCGTTCCTGTGTTGAGAAGAGAATTTTCAATATAGAAATAGATATAAGGACCAATGATGGTTTTCTAACACCATTTCAATTTGGAACGTTGAGTGTTAAACTACATTTCCGACGAACATCATGAAAACTTGTCCGTATCAGGAATATTACAATTTACAGGCCGGAAATGGTGTTGGTTCTGTATATAAAGGTCGATATCAACGGGGTCATGGGTTAGGAAGTTTTTTTAGTGGATTGTTTAGAAGTATTTTTCCGTTAATAAAGAAAGGTGTAGGGGCACTTGGTAAAGAAGCAGTTAACACAGGCTTTAATTTTTTGGGTGATTTGACAACAAAACAGTCACCAAAAGAATCATTCAAGAAACGTCTCGCTGAAGCGGGGGTCAATTTAAAACGTAAAGCAGAAGATAAAATTGAAAAAATAATCAGTGGGGCTGGTTATAAAAAAAAGCGAATGACTAAGAAACCTACTCATTATAAAACTGTACGTGCTACTGTAAAGAACAAGAAACGCTCTAGACAGACAGACATATTTGACTAAAATGGCATTTCTACACGCTCAGTCCTGTGAATGTATAAAAACAGAATTAGATTTATTTGCTATACCTCCTACACAAACTAGTATTGAAAGTGGACAATGGGTAAATTATAAACCTTTATCCTCCATCACTGAAGACGGACCCCATTGAATTTGTAATACCTGGCCAGGGAGAAGACTATCTTGATTTATCTCAAACTATGATTTATATAAACGCAAAAATTGTTAAATCTGATAATTCTGCCTTGGAAGACGGTTCTAATGTAGCACCTATTAATAACTGGCTTCATTCAATTTTTAGTCAAGTGGACATATATTTAAATCAAAAACTTGTATCTCCTCCTAACAATACTTACGCCTACAGAGCATATATTGAAACTTTATTAAATTATGGAAAAGACGCTAAAAAATCTCACCTTACTTCAACTTTATGGTATACTGATGAAGCTGGAAAAATGAATTATACAGATATAGCTGCCAATCCAGGATATAATAAGCGACAAAAATTAACTGAGAAGAGTAAAAATGTTGATATGATCGGACATCTTCATGCGGATATTTTCAATCAAGAAAAATTTTTACTTAACAGCGTTGAAATGAGAGTACGACTAGTTCGATCAAGGGATAGTTTTAATTTACTAGCAACCGACTCAAACTTCAAAGTACAAATTAACGAGGCCACATTACTTGTTCGTCGTGTAAAATTAAATCCAAGTATTTATTTGGCCCATAATAGAGCTTTGGAAATGTCTACTGCCAAGTATCCTGTTACTAGAGCCGAAGTGAAAGCTGTTACCATCCCAGCGGGGATTCAAGGAAAATCTATGGATAATATTTTCTTAGGACAGCTTCCGAAAAGATGCATAATTGGATTTGTATCCAATAAAGCATTCAACGGCGATTACAAAACTAATCCTTTTAACTTTGAAAATTTTAAAATAAATTACTTGTCGCTATGCGTAAATGGACAGCAACTACCATCGAAGCCATTACAGCCGTCTTTTGGTGATACAAAATCATACATTCAGATATACAATACATTATTTTCCGGAACAGGCATACACTTTGGAAACAGTGGGAACGAGATGGACAGAACCAGTTATCCAGATGGCTATTGTTTGGCGGCATTTGACTTAACTCCAGACCTTTCAGCAAATTCAATGACACACTGGAATTTGACACGTCATGGTTCTTTAAGGATCGAAGTTGGTTTTGAGTCTTCTTTAATAGAGACAGTAAATTGTGTAATATACGCGGAGTTTGATAACATTATTGAAATTGATAAGAATAGAAATGTAATTGTAGATTATGGTAGTTAATAAAGTGTATTCGTATTTTTAAATGATAATAATATATGTATATTTAAATGTTAATATATTGACTTATTTACTACTCCCCTATATATATATATATATATATATATATATATATATATATATATATATATATATATATATATATAATCATATAACTATGAAATAAAATTTAGTTTGATGAAAGCATTTGTACTATTAAACAAAATGAATGCTGCATTTATACAAAGAATATTTAGAAAATATTTCAAAAATACATGCGACTATGGTGTTTATGCTGCTAACAATTTACAACGGCAGGTTAATTTTCCATGTGCCATTATAGTTAATACAGACCCTGATACTTTACCTGGTACCCACTGGATAGCAATTTTTATTGATCGAGAGGGATATGGTACTTACTTCGATAGTTATGGACGACCGCCGTATGTACAACAACATAGAGACTTCCTTAAGAAAAATACAAAGAAGTGGACTTACAACACACGCCCTCTGCAAGACGCCACATCATCTGTTTGTGGTTATTATTGTTTAATGTATTTGTTATTTCGAATAAATTTTTATAAACATAATGATTTTATAAATTTGTTCAATAATAATCATCATGAAAATGATGAATTTGTAAGGTACATGTTTTATTATTATTTCAATAAAAGTCAGTAATTGTTAATAAATATTTTATTTTGTAAATATAAAAATAAATAAATATATTTTATACAAAATACATAATAAATTTTATTTATGTTCCTCTACCAATTTGCCCGCTTTGGGGCTTGTCACAGTGGTTAAATTCTGCCATCTTCTTCGTTCCTCCATACGGAAAGTTCTCTTTGCAGTTTTCGAAAGGCGGTATCCACTTGGATGTAATAGAATTTTCTTATTTCTTATATTCTCTAGCGGTTTATATGTGGGAGAATCTTCATCATCATCCCAATTCTCAGATGATTGTACGACGTAATGTTTGGAAACTTCTACCACTGCCATGCTTGGAAATATTGCTGGTTTACGTAAATACTATAAACTTGGATTGCAAAGTGATAGTTAAACACTTCAAAGTAATTAAAAATCAATTATTAGTAAAATTTATTTATACATATATTTGGAATGCATTTGAATAATTGTATTTACGAGTTCATATTCACAAAATTACTGATATTTAAAATAATTTTTTTTATACATTTACATACTAAATAATTAAACTGACTCTAATAATTTAACAATAACACTACAAATTTATGTCTGTAATATTTGAAAAAATCAGGGACAGTTTATATAATTTCATTTAAACGAAATAAAATAATTTTATAATATTTAAATAATAACAATATATAAACAAGGAAATACATAAATAAATTTACATAAAACTAAAAACTTACACTAAAATACATACACAATAATTAATATACAAATAAATAAATAAAAACTAACTAAACTTTACTTTTTTCACACCGTATGGCACACTATTTACATCATCTATTAATCTACGCTTCATAAACTTAATACTAAATGTCTTTTTTTCTTTTTTTGTTATCACTTTATGGTCATCTGTACACCTAATACTATTAAAATATAGTACGGGATTTTCATGATTATGAAAAACTAAATTTTTTAAACAATTAAAATTTACTGTCTCACTGGTTTTAAAGTTTAAAGTTACGCCTTTCACTTTACATACTTCTTTCATATTGCCTGTTGTTGCCGACAACACTTTATAAGCATAATTTTTAGGACCCCCACATACAAATTCTACTATATAACTACCTGAACCATAACCTTCTAATTCATCTGTTAGATCTCCCAGGTAATTTCCGGTTGATGGTTCATATTCACCAGACGAATGACAATATATAATAGAATCTGTATCGTAGTATAAAACTCTACGATCCAGAGGTTCTAAAAACTCATAAAGACGTAGTCGAGCCTGAGCTGTAGTGTATGCAGCTATGACGACGTTCACCGTGGGTAGCTGCTCCATCGCTTCTTTTTTGTGTACCCAGTTTACGTACATCATCTGATCTCCAGCGGGGATAATCCTATTCACTTGCACTGCTGGATTAGCAAGCAAATCATATAATTCAGCAGCCGAAGAAACAGTTGATGTACGCGATCTGTTTTCTGCTTGCGCAAATTTTCCTGTAATCAGAAAAAATAATTAAATATTATAAAATATATTATAATATAACTTTATCTCACCCCAGAAAGAATTCAACATAAGCTTGGCGTTGGAACGTTTCCCTGCATTTTTCTCAATTTGAGACGGATCAAGTTGAATTCCGTCGTTGTCTTCGTAACTTCTTATGTAACGTGCTTTAGCAGCATCGTCAACACAGTCTGCGGGGTAACCACTGGCCTCTTGCTTCATTTTTAAAAAATTGTTTATATACTCCACAAACAAACCACCTTTTTTTGTGTCTTTATTGTAAATTGTCACTTCATACTGCCAAACCTCGTGCACTTTTAAAATTTTATAACCTACGGCGACGGCGCGACGCACTTCGTCTACAACCCAGGTTCCCACAAATTGTCTTTCAGAGTCACTGTGACAACAATCACGTTGTTGTAGCTCATCACAACAAGTCCGACATAAAGCAAACATGAGTTTCCCATGTGCCTTTCGCGGTAGTACCGGATGAAAAATATCCCGGGATGGTAACACAGTACACTTAATCAATCCTTCGATTTGATCAATATTATTGTCAGGGCACAATATATCACATTCAGTACCAACATAAATTTTTGGGTGGCCTATCGGATATTTACCATATTTGCAAACATATGGATAAAGAGAACACACATCTACATATTTAATTTTTTCATCATTTTTAATTTTTTTATATAAAACGGTATTGCCTGTCCTACCACCGAATAATGCGTCGCGAGGTTGTAAAGGTAAATTATTTAATATTTCATGATTACTAAACAACGTATTTAAATTTTTATCACATTTTAAGTCTTTTCGAAATTCACATTCCCAAATTTTAATGATAGTATACCCCAAATTTTGAATTTTGTCTAATTTTTCTATTGTTCTCTGATATCTATCTTCCAAAGTTTCTTTTGTTGAATTAAAAACTGGTTCATTTCTATTGGTTTTAAAACATAAAGTACAGCCATGCCAGAAACATCCTAGAAATTCAAATACTAATTTATCAGCTGCATAGTAACCATCAACTTTAAATAAATTCCCAATTACTGCTTCCATACCACTGCCTGCATGTTGTATTCTAATCCCCCTTACATTTTCTTGATGTATTAACCACATCAAGGCTATTTTTGATTGATTATCCTTCAATCGATAGCCTTTTTGTGGTATAATACCGATGGTATTTGGTTTTAAAAACAATCTACGGAATACACGGTTACAGGCAGCAGCAACGGTCACGGCCTCGGAAAACGGACACACCTTGCAATCTTGCATGAAAGTTGTACGAAATTTGTCACACGCACGACGCAGAATATCGACATCGGACACACAGTACTCGATGATCTCTTTCTCCATATCAAATATAGCATTCTCCTCTACTTGTTTATTGTACCAATTCAAAAAAAATTGTCGTACAGAAATAGACATATTGTCTACCCCATAATATTCAGTAGAAGGCATTGGACCTATATAATTTTTATTAACTATTTTATTAAAAAAATGAGGAAAAAAACCTTTTTTTAACGAAGCCGGTAAATCCATAGCTTTTGGTAATGCTGCTAATGGCATAGGAAGATAATTTAGAGAATCTACAAATTTTATATGATTAAATTGCATCATCATAATTTTGCAACCATTTAAAATTAATTTTGGTTTAATATTCTGCTCTTCTACTAAATATTTTAAAATAAATTGACAGTCAAAGGATTTAGAATTATGTGCAATACATATTACAGAAGAAAATGAAGTCCTTGGAAGAACTACATAACTTAAAAAATTTTTTACGGGTTCTGTAGTAAAGATATGTTGACGAATGCCACATGAGCTACAAAATTGTTTTAGATCGGTATTATTGTAACAAGCTGAACATGATTGTTGCGCTACACATAAATTTACTTCGTGTTCATAATTTTCACCAACAGATTTTTCTTGACGTGTTTCAAAATCATAATATATAAATAAACTGTTGTCCTTGCAATTTGAATTGTCTTTTACCATATAACACAAATGTCCAGAATTTTTATAGTCATTACAAAATTTACAATAGGCCTCACCACACACATGCTGACGCCCCTCCTTTTTCCGCAGGTATGTTTTTAAACATTTATCACATTTTTTAAGTCTTTGGCATGTTACATTTTTATGATTGTCATAGCACTCCTGTCCACGAAACTTTCTATCACACATATCACATTTTATTAAAACCAGGGTAGGAGGGCACGGTGGACTAAATTTACAAAAATAACAAATATTTTCGCAAGAATGTCCTGTTCTTACATGGTAAGGGACATGACATTGCTCACAAAAATATTTGCATGAAAATGTTGCCGTTAAACTTTTAATCACTGTATAGTGATTTTGATGATACAAGAGATTCAGTCTTGGTAGATTTTTTCCTCTTGCACCTTCAAATATCACATTTCCACGGCCATTATACTCATATACACATATGTTATATTGAGTTAAATAACGTTGAAATTCAGTAAGTTCCGGAATACCTGCACCATTTTCATTTATACACATATTCGCATTTAATAATAAATCCCGTGCTCTCATACGCTGGACACCGTGTCTATCACTCACTATGTCTTTAAAACATTGTTCTTTTTTTAACAAAGAGTCTGCAACTACAAGTGCACGAGGCAAGCACAAATTGTCTTTATTTATAATGTCTATAATACCATATTTCCTGCGACAAAACTCCGCATAAGGGAGGCCATGCCACCGAGGTTGACCGCGTCCTGCAGGCATCGACACTTTGGTCAATTCTATTGAGAATTGACCATCGGAAAAAATTTCTTTATTGCTCTGCAAAATTTTCTCGAGAGCCTCCCACACAACATCAATGTGCAACTGATCTGCACGACGAAAGCTCAGCCATGCTGGTCCATTCTCGAGAAGCGGTGTCCTGAAGATGAACCCCACGTAATCGGAGGGCTCCACGGAATCCATCACATATTCAGTGACGCTTTTCACACAGTTGTAGAACCAGTGCACTGAATTTTCACCCCTCGGTGGATCATTTACCCTGAACGTAATTTTTCGTCCCGCTATATTGAACCGTTTCAATTTGGATTCAATATCCGATTCAATTGTGAACCGAGGAATATCGGTTTCCCCACGACCAATTTGGTTTAAGCTGTCGTCTATCAAATTGTTACATATTTGATAGAAGGCGTCGTAATTTTCTTCTTCTCGTAGAGAAGAGTCGATGATTTCTTCACAGATTCGAAAGAAGTTGTCAAAATTTTCTTGAGCCATTGCTGCTAAACACACAAAGTAACTATACACATACAGATTGTAAGTATACTAAATGAATTTTCTTTACCTATGTCTTTTTATAGTAAGAGCTTTTGTTGCCCTATGAGTAAATACCAATCTCACTAATGACAAATACTTAAAAATTACAAGTGAAAGTAAATAAGTAATAATAATTTCACAATATTGAAATTTATTGTAGGGAAGTAAATAAATATTAGATAGAAAATTGAGGTAATCAAATAATAGAAAATATTCAACTTTTAAATTATATGTATTTTTTCTCTTACTGTAAACATTTGACAGAGTTTGCATCTTTAATTATTTTGTTACAGTTTTAATTATGTGGTAAATATTTGTTATGAAAGTTTATACAAGAATACAATAGTCATAGGTGTAAAAATTAATATATATAAAAGTGTAAATTCTCCAATATAAGGTTTTTTGGGGTTGAAAATATAAAAATTTATTTAGAGTTTTAAATTATATATTTATGCTCTCTTGCGATAAAAGTGTGCACACTTCGCACATCTTTTATAGTTTTATTATAATAATATGTAAATATTTCGCTAAAAAAATTCTTAAAAACTAAATTATTTTTATAGGTTCTATTATACAAGCTTATATCTAAATCTAAATTATTCCTTAAACTACTTAATACTACATCTTGAATAAATGTTTTATATACTATACCCATATCTAAATATTTTACACTATATTCTAAAAATTTTGTACTTACAGCTACTTCTAATTCTATTAAATTATTTAATTGTTCTTTGTTAATCGCTAAAAATTTACTATCTATTTTATATTTAAGTTGGCCCTTAGGTAATACCGTAAAATCTACATTATTGGATCTATACACACGTCCGACCGTCGCTTTTCCACTCTTCACATGTTTTAAAATTTTTACAAATTGGTCCATGTCCGTAATGTTAAAATAAAGTTTTTTTATTACATCACCCACTAGTCGAATGGCTACTTTCATCTCGGGGTTGGGGTCAACTCCAATGGAGACGAAAGCTTTTCTGCTTTTCCCTAGAGGAAAAGCAAACACATCCAGCAGCCGATCATTATTGTCCCCTATATGCCTGTTGTGCGGAAACGCGAAACTGGTCACCTCTGCAGAACCCACCAACACATTTAGTCGGCCGTCTTCAAGCCATGTAGATGCTTCATATTCATCTTTGGAGTCTTCTTCTTCGGAATAAACCATCGGTTGTCCATACGGCTCGCTGATTACGGAGCTGCATGAAGAAGTTCGCTGACGTTTAGAGGTTACTGACTCCTCTTCTTCTTCACGTCCTCTCTTCAGCGGAATATTCAACAGCTCCGATGCTGCCTCCTGGACGATCCTCTATGAATATGACTTCTTCATCATCATCAAGAAAGGTTGCGTCGCTATCGTCAACCCTCCTAGATGATGATGGCGATCCGGCTTCATTGTCGTTGTCCTCCACGACGATTACTTCATTCGCTTCCTTTACTAAAATATTTTCTATTACTGTAATTTTTGGTCTGTCCTCTTTGACTGCTGCTGCTGCTGCTGATGGGGGCGACATGGATCCGTATTCGAGCACTACTACGTCGGGGTAGATATGAAACTTCTCCTGCGGGTCGGTCGCTGGTGAAGATGCTCCAGGTTGAATGTTGATGCGGGATGACTCCATGGCGAATACTTACACAGTGTGTGGTGAGAAACTGTACACTGAAGGAAGATTTTTCGAACTTATATTTATATGCAAATTTCTTTATCGTATGGCCACTAATATTTACTCATTTATCATAAAATTATAATTATATGCTATACAAATTTTCTGAACATTAGTATACCATTATCCAAAATTTCTATATTACTCAAAGTATCATTAATTTTGCAAATAGTTTTCAAACATCACGTAATTAAAGCAATTATCATTACCCCAAAATATTTCATATTAGAATTTAAGTGACAGATAATAGGGCAGTTAATATTCTATCAGATACTGGACATTTTTAAAATCTATTCGAAAATAATTATCAGTCATTAGCAAATATTCAAACATTATCGTTTACCCAAAAATATTTTCACAATACAATTTTAAGTGACAGATAATGGGCAGTTAAAAACTCATTAGTTATTTTTAAACTTTGAGTTTTCGAATGCACAAACTAAACTAACCAATATATGCACACATATTTTCCTATCTATTTTTAAACAAATATTTATTTATCTCAAATTCCTATCAATAATTAATAACAAACTTTTCCCCCAAG
The DNA here is from genome assembly GCA_951394225.1 of Harpalus rufipes. Lineage (NCBI taxonomy): Eukaryota > Metazoa > Arthropoda > Insecta > Coleoptera > Carabidae > Harpalus > Harpalus rufipes. The sequence continues at coordinate 52,233,444 of OX596278.1, read as the reverse complement.
GCCGGCGCCACTCTTAATGAGTTTTTAATTATTCGACGCTGAATATGGGTATATACACTACTGGTAATCTCCCGCGGGGACCAATCGTTCTGGGAGAATTTGGAGTTTGAGAACGTTCGCAGTTTCCGTTTGCCCATTATTATTTTTATTATTATAGTTAAGTAATTCATTGTTTTGTTTCCGTATTTGTGTGGTTAGTTGCTATTTGTTTTCTTTCGTATTTAGAAATTTTCTTATATCTACTGCTGTTCTACCAGTTGATGGGTTTATTCCACTATATGAAGCTGATCTTATTCTTTGATTTTTCTCTATATTGTCAACTATTGATTTAACTTCTTCTATTGTTGTTACATTTGATTTTTTACCTTGTTGATCATTCATTTACTCTTCAGAATGTATTCTTTTCTTCCGGTTTTTTGTTTCATTTTCTTTAATAACTAGTTTATCATAATCAATATAACAAATTTTACCCTCCGATTTAATTTTCTTCATTTCAGGAATTAATTTTTTTCTTTCTTCTATTACTTGCTTTGAGAATTCTTCCGATATGAATATATTTTTTCCTTTTAAATTCTTTCTGTTTTTTAGAACAAAGTTTGGCAATTTTTCTGTTGCAAAGCTCACAAGTATAGGTCTAGATCTTTTATTATCTTTATTTCCCTTCCGCTTTGCCTCTTCCATATCGCCTCTGTTTATTTTTAATTCCATGTATTTCGCAAAAAAATCTACTAAGTATAATTCTAATCCGCCGCTGTTGTTTTATTCCTCTTCAAGCCCGTGCAAGACTAAATTTTTCTTTTTTATTTCCCTCTCAAGTGTCTTTATTTTTTCGTCCTGTTGGTTTATTTTTCTTTGTAGAGCTCGGTTTTCCTCTTTGAGTTCAGTAAATTTTTTTTGATTTTGTTTGACCACTTCCTGAATTTCATTCTTTATGTCTTATCTTATATCTACTCTAAGTTTATCTAGTAATTTTTGTATTTCAGATAAATCCATTTTTTTTATACAAAAAAAGTTTGGCGTTTACTGTTTTATGTATTAAAGCTTACTAATTTCTAGACCTACTTGTTTAGTATTTTAGCACTGAAGATAGTAATCCTGATTTTGTTGCTTCTGCAATTTATCTTTGTGATATATCTTTCAAAAATAAGTAAATTTCTTTGACAGACGAACACCAGTTGCACATATGTTTACAGCAGTTCTCCATTTTGAAAATATACAGATGTCAAAAAAAGGGTATTTTTTTTTATTAATACTGACCAAAATGAGTATAAAAGAATATGTTACAGTTATCGTTATTGTTGCATAATTTAGCGTGCGCTACTGACTTAAGAGTATTCGGGCGCCGCTATAGAATATTCCCGAGCGATGACGTAATCCCCGGCAGCGGAATAACCCATACGCGTTGAGACGTGTTAATTAACCAGTGTGACCTAAATCCATTGTATTCAATGTCATTGTGGCGTCAGAAAGGTCGAGAACAACATCGCGCTATAAAAACCCGTCGCCAAAGCTAGCAAATATAGTCTGATATATAGAAGCAACGAGGAATGAAGTTGGTGATATAAATAAACATTCTACGAGTTGTTAACATACATAAATGTAGTTATATAAATAAGTATAGTGATATAAATATTGTTGAAATAAATAATCTTAGTGTTTAAATATTTAATATTATTCTTAGTCTTAAATTAGTGTTTATAATTATTTAATCATAGTGTTAGTTATTTTTAATATCTTTTAATATTTATCTTAATTATTCATCGTTTAATAAACGTATTATTTTAATTAATAATATTTCTCTGCTTTCTACACTTCACCCATATAAATAAAACGTTACAATAACTACTCAGAAGCACACCTGCGCAATTAATATTTTGTAGGGTTAAATAGGTACCCAAAAATGGGTGGAAATACATGCCTGGCAGTGGTGACTCCGCCATTCGATTCTACGGGCAAAACTACATATGTAAGTATACAAATTGCAAACTGAATTAATGGGACAAATTTTATGAAAATTGGTAAACATATGGAAAAGTTGCCAGGCTCGTATATCCACTCATTTTTTTAGCCATAACCCAGAAACATAACACTGTTATTTATTCTTGAGAATTTGTTTCATTTTCTATCCCGACCGACGCCAAAAATTACTTTGAATTTTAATGGCACTAGATTGACCCCTGTGGTGCACTCTCCACGCCAGCATTGAGTACCCGGGAGGTGTCGCCTGGTAAGCGCCCGCATGGTACAAATATTTCATAACTACCGATATCTGTGTAAAAAGCAGATTGGCACACCCAGCAATGGGCAATATGCTGTGATGATATATTTATTTATATATTTATATTATAAATACTTTTTACGTGATTCCTTTCTTATAAAAATACTGTGCATTACAATCTGAATATTTATTCGTGTACGCTAATCTGTTTAAGCAGGAATAATAGATATCTTCTACTATTAAAATCTTTGATAAGCCATGATAATAAATTTCGAAGAAATACATTCATATTATAAATATATGTATCTGATAGTTAGTTCCAATTATTTTTACTCATTATAGACCTATAGAAAAGTATTTTATTAAAAAATGTATTATAACATATTGTTTTCCACTTTGAGAGAAATTAGTCAATTTTTAAATTAAATGGAATTAATTCAAAACAAAAAAAATATTCTATGACATGTATCTTATAAAAACTTATTGTAGGAAGTAGTATTATTGAAACTGGCAATTCAATAATTTAAATTTGTTGTAAATATTTTTCTCTGATTTTTAAATATTGTAAATATAACTTATGAATGTACATATGCTAATTTAAGAAATGGGTGTAGTGAATACAGGATGAGTTTGGGAAGATGTCCCCCATCCCGCCCTTTAACTTTTTTATTATAAATAATAGAAAAAAATGGCTCACATAAATTAAATATACTATTTGATGGCAAATGTAGATATTTCTTTTATCAACTTTTATTTTTTTAATAGCAACCTGTAGGTAATTATTTTACTAAAATATAAACCGCCATTGTTTGTGTTTTCAAAGATGTATTAGTTTTTATTAATGCATTTGAAAAAATTCGAGAAAAATGTACCAAAAAATTTATATTTCAGTAAATTAATTATAGGTTGCTATTTAAAAAATAAAATTTGATAGTCGTATCTTGTAAACCTGACTTTATAAAAAAAATCCTACATCTGCAATCAAATAGTATATTAAAAATAATAACACTTTTATATGAGTTATTTTTTTATATTAGTTATAATAAAAAGGTTAACGAGGAGGGCATCTTCCCTGACTCACCCTGTATATAAATAAATATAATTAGCACGTTTTGTAATTAAAAAATTCCTCACTTATTATTTAATTGTAACAATGTAAGGTAACAACAGTATGCAGGTGGATACGAAAATTTATGACATATAGACGTAGAACGTGGAAAAATAGTTTTTTTTTCAAATATTATCTGTTCAAATATTATCAACCAAATAAAAGCAAAAAATACAAGTGCTATTTGACAGATAATCCGACGCTCATTTTTTTTAATAAAAAAAACATGGTAGTATTGCTTTTTAATATTTTTTAAAATTAAGTTTATCTGGTTACCAAATTAGTTAATCAAAAAAAATACGCCAAAAATTTTTATGCTTTCAATTTTTATTGCGGAGCTTGAAAAAAACTGCTTTCCACCGATGCCACTTGTATTCACCTGTATATTATGTGTTGCATATTGTCTTGATATCTCATCAACAGAGAAGGGTGTGAGCACGTTGCTATAGTTTTTGAGTTTATTCTTCGGTAAACGTTTAAAAATACATGAGTTTTGATAAAGTAATGGAAGACATAGAGCCCCACAATTTATTAAAAGATCAAGCAGGATACTTGTAAGTAATATATTTCAAGTAATCATTTGCATTGTTCTCAGACACATAGTTTAATAGTGGTACTCAAAAGTTAGCAAAAATATATTTGCTTGAATGTTTTTAACATAGCAGAATAGCCAAAATTTTGCATAAATGAGATTTTTTAAATAAGGATATTTATTATAAATTTGTAAGTATTAATTTCGCCATGTGGTACCACCGTTTAATTATCACTGATTTTTCTACGAATTTTTAGAACAAACAGTCTTATCATAAAAATATAATGACTGCTAACTGGTAAGGTAAAAAACAGTCCTTAACATAACATTGGGTCAACAAAATGTTTGGGTTACAAATTAGATTAATATTGTACAGAAAGGGTTAAAAAACCAATTATATCATATGTTAATAAATATATCATCAAGGCTTATTTTATTACACATATTAGACTGGAACAAGTTTTTTTTATTAGCAAATTTTAGGCTCTCAAAGCTAGCATATTTAAATTTTCAATAAAAAAAATTATTTATTTATGTATAATTAAAGGAATATACCATTTAGAAATATAAGAACTATAGTTAATAATAGATGTAATATATACAAATGCAACTATCAATAAAGAAATCAATATTGATAATTATTTATTTTTATTTTTAATTTTTTAATAGCACAAAAGTGACTATTGTGGTGCACCGTCCGCAACAACATAAAATGCCCGTGAGGTGACGCCTGGTAAGCGCCCTCAACGGTACGAACATAACGTTTTATACCAAATTTGGAAATAAAAGTAAATTGGCACACCCAGAAACGGGTAATATGTAGTAATATGCCGCAATGAGATATTAAATATTATTAATGTATTAATAATTTGATTTGAAATTGATCGAAGTAAACTTAAAATTATTTATAATTTTCAAATTGAAGAAAAATGTGCCTTGTGGTGCTTTCTACATGACAGCTTTAAGTGTCTGTGAGGTGACGTCTGGTAAGCGTCCTTCACGGTACAAATATATCATCATACAACTACAGATTTATACAGCGTGTTTCACAACTTCGTGTACATCTGATCTTTAACTTTTCCGAGAAAGAGGCCATTTTGTATTATAATCGAAGAAAAACTGATGAAAATAGTGGTCGAGCAAAATTTTGTCTATGCCAGTAAATAGACCATAAATTTTTCTTATGAGTTATTGAAGTTATTTGAAAATTATATATTGGTCAAGATTGCCACAACATTTTACTTTAGTACAATTATTTTAAAGCACATCTAAGATGACCTTTCAGAGATAAACAAAACGTCATTTAATCGAAGTCGTAACTCTTAGAGTTTTCGAAATAGCTGAGGTAAACTCCATTAAAACTTATTTTTCAGTGTCTTATTTATACCTCGTAAACAATTGAAGATCAAACACATGTTGATTCATATTTTACTTATTTTGGTCAATACTATATGCCCTTTGTTTGTGCCCGAAGTTGTGAAACATCCTGTATTTATAATAGTTTTTAACTTCCAAGTAACGATGAGTACAGGGATTTTTTTTTTACATTCATAACAAAATCTATTATCAATTATATTTTTAGGGGTGATCGAAATCCACCACCCTACCCTCGAAGACTTCCGGACGAATTCGATTCAATGACACATTTTGCGGTACCCGGTAATCCTAAGGAAAAAAAAGTCTATGATCACCAGGGGAAAGAAATCGACGTGTTTGACAATATGGAATATTTTCATATGCCGACAACACAAGAGAGACATCACTGTGTGTATCATGCGGCACGTAATTATAAATCTGCAGTGGATAGAAATATGCAAAGTGGTACAGAAAGTAGACCAACCACCTCTACAGGTGCAATACCTAAACAAAATCCGAAATGAAACCTTTTTTCTTAAAGGTATGTATAATTTGAAACAAGTTCATTTATTGAAATTTCACATTGCTTATGCTTATTATGCGAGCCCAGAATAGTTCGACCGCCTTATATTTTTAACGAATTATAAAACCTATACAAATGGTTAGAATTTTTTTTAACTTAATAAAAAAACTGGGCTAAATAACGGGTGATAATAGTCCGACTGGCATTTTCTAGTCCAGATGTATCTTCTATCTATAATTGTGGCACAATGAAGAAAAACTCCGTAAAAATCAGGGGGCGTACAATAAAACTTACTTTACAAGACATACGGGACATACCTACTGTTACTTATAATAGAAGAATGTGCAGAGCTTGTGGATACAATGCCAAATAGAATTAAAGCTACTAAAGCTAATATTACAATAAAAGCGATGTAATCCAATATTAACACGTTGACCGCTGTAATGGCAGTACCATTATGTCATAGAGAAATCATAGAATCACAATATATGACGTTCATTATTTTTTAAGCCTTTCATTTGAGTACGAAGCAAGTGTACATGGCATGGCCTGAAAGACAAACTTATCAAGTTGATGGCGCCGTGCGATGCACACAGAATAAAACCAAATAATGTGTGGCATTTGTTTATTACAACTACATAAAATAGATTAATACTCTACAAGAATGTAAATAAATGCAAAGGAGAATAATAAAAATATTTATGACTAATACTAAATATAATACCTACATATTTGGATTTTTTTTATTTCACTTCGACCCGGGCCAATAAAAAAAATTGTTCACTGGGCCCGTCCCACGGACCACCCCTCTCCAGACGGGACACTATGGGTTATTTCCGGCAACCCAAGTTACTAGCGACATCTAGCGATGCTCGGACGAACTAAATTTACAGCGCCTATTTGATCCAATTATATACTTTTATTTGTTTCATAATTATATATTTATTTTTTATTTTATAAATGAAGACAACATTTATCGCAATTATTTTTATTATGTGTATAAATATTACAATATGTATTTAATAATACAATGATGACATTTTGAACAATAATCATTTTTCTTGGCGATAGTTTTCTCTCATAACGGCAAGTTTCTTCAGACGTAATTATATGGTTAATACTAGAAACAAAATGTTTTAAAATTTTATTACAAAAAAAACCCTAAAAGAATATTAAAAGTACAAAAACCTACATTTTTACAGAATGTGTTTAAAATGAATCAACTACATTGTTGTAATCAATCATTTTCTTTGTATTAATCAAACAATTTTTGTTGTAATCAATTCTTAAACATCTTTATTTAAACGTTTTTTTTAATAGAGAAGCATTAAAGAATATCTGCAAACTGCAAACCTAATTAACTTTCAATTTTCCATGATACTGGTAAAACGAATGATAGTTTAAACTTCTACATGTTTATATATATTTTAATGAGACCGTATGTAAATCATGAGAATATTTAATTTCAATAAAATTAATACTTAATTACGAAAAAAAATACAAAGCTATTACAAAGAATTTCTTTGATTACAACAAAGAAAATGTTAAATTGTTTGATTGCATATTCGAAGTATTGTAAATTTTACAATATATCAGAAAAGTATAAAAATCACTAAACAAGAAATTTATTTTGAAACTGCATTTTCTAATTTGTACTAAACTCTCGACTAAACTTTAAGATATTATTGACAGTAATGCAAAGGTTGCAAAATTTACCTTGATGCGTTATTTCCTTTATAACTAGTTCAAGTTCTGGTTGAGGAATACATGTACTACTTGTACGTGTAGGTTCTAGAAATTGTATTTGGAATTTAATATTTAAAACATACATGAAATTTAACTTATAATTACGTACATTCCTCAGAGATCAGAAGTCACTCCACAAATGATTGGGAAATACAGATTGCCAGATTGCGGTATTTGACTAAAATTTAGTTCCTTTTTTATGCCGTTTGCAACTGCGGTTAATAACTGTCTGTCTTAGTTGTTCGGGAAACAAAACTGCCTTTTATGAAGAATTTCTGTAAAATTAAAGAAGTTTATTTAATTGAATAAGTACGAGTTACAAATATCTATTATTGTAGGTTATAACATATATATGTATTTTTGCTTACCGTTTGTATAATATTTAAATGAAATATATATTCATTTAACGACGAAAATAAGAGTTTGTCCGTGGAAAAAAATAAGATGATGATTATTCTCGCAGATTATAATTATTTACTCCAACTCTAAATAAAATGGATGACAAGCAAAGCGTGATTTTTAAACATAACAACGCAAAACAACCATAAATTCAAAGCCTGCTTTGATCCCAAAAATGAAAAAATGTCGTACGCAGCGCCTCTAACAGCGCTCGGACGTAATAATATTGAGGAAAGCGCGCGCTGATTGGACTGTCAGGGCCCTGGCCCGTCCACTCTTATCCCCCAAAACATATCTATTATTATATAATGCAACGGTGAGTAGTGTGGTTCCAAGTGAAATTCTATGTGCGAAACACAAGTGAGCGGCGTGGCCCATATAGTTAGGGGGCATGCGAGTCACAAGTACTTCGTATGGCGGTTAACCTGTTAAATGGCGGAATACTTGAATAACATTGTTTTTGTAGTATGGAATAAACGACTGTGTTGTTGATTAGATGAAAAAATAAAAATAAACAGGATTGCAGTCCAAAAAAATATTTTATTTAATCTGAAGCCAACGTTTCGCTGCCACTTACAGCTTCATCAGGGCGCCTTAGTCTTTTGTCCTGACGAAGTTGTAAGTGGCAGCGAAACGTTAGCTTCAGATTAAATAAAATATTTCTTTGGAGTGCAATCTTGTTTATTTATTTTTTTCAAGATTGTTTTTGTTAAAAATCTATATTTTAAAGTAGTCAAAAGAAATTTATAAAATTCTTTCACCAACTGCGCAGGTTTTATAATTTTTTTGTTGAAAATATAAACCGGCCGAACTATTATGAGCCTGGGCTCGTATGTACTGAAAAAAACTGAGACAATCATTCAATAAACGGTTTTGAAATGAGAATTTTTTATTCCCGGAAAATTAAAATTTTTAGTGTGTCGTCACCTTTTGAAAATTTGCTTAACGTAAGCCATAGGCTAACCCTCGGTAGAAATTCAATCGCAATCGACCGCTCGAACCCGAAACTTCAAGTAGACAGCCAAAGCACTGGTCGAATTAATTTTTAATTTGTATCCCAATTTATTTTGGCATAAAAATGAACTCATGAAGAAGGAATCTCGAGATAATTGGACAAAACTTTAAGTAAATTTGTGACAATGTAACAACTAACTCGAAATGTCCCTGACTGTTACATTTGTTTCAATAACAACCTACTTCGTTTTAAGCTGATTATAAAATTATCATCGTATAACTGTGAATTTGAATGGCAAATTTAGAAAATCACTATTTGCTTGTTTTTCTTTATAAATATTTTAAATTTGGCAGGAATACTTTTTATCCCTTTGTTTACAAGAGATAAAATTTTAAATCGATAAATTAATGTACTCCCAAGATATGGAGTTTCAAACAGGATTTGTTTTTGAAAAGACAAAAATAGTATAAAAATTATTTTTCTTCTGCGAGTCACCTGTTTGGAACTGTAGACATAAATCACTTGAAAACTAAAGACATTTTTAAATACCTTACACCCTCTAATCTTATTTAGTGAGTGCAAGAATACAGTACTCCATGGATGAATGGGTGAAGAGACAATAAGAAAAGATTAACAGTTTTAAGTTATTAAAAGTGAGTGATAATTTAATCATTCTAGTCACAGGCATATTTTATGAAAATAATAAGTGAAAATAATTGCATTTTTTACTGTCAAATTATTGTGACATTTATCTGCTTATAATATTTGGTTTAAATTAAAGTTTTTCAGTTTTGCAGAGGTTGGAGTACGAAAAATTAAGTGAAATAATATAGTTTTACACTCATAAATTTCTTACAAAACAGGGCAATGGACTAAAAATTATTCTGTAAAGGATGATTGAGGATAACGCAAAACGCAGAAGGTCTATGATAGAACTCTTTTTTTGGCAAATGTCACAACTTGGCAGCAAAAAATTACAATTATTACTTTTTATTTTCATAGCTAGGTATAAAACGTAAAAAAATTCCCTTGTGTAATGCACATTTAGATTATAAGTATAATTTTTTCGCAAAATAATAGTATTATACGGTAGATAATATGGCATATTGTTCTTTAATATAGGCTTCTTATATTATTGCCGACATAATTTTAAATATTTATAAATATTTATTTATTTTTCAGATTTTTACTGGGATATTTTTTTTTATTTTTGCATACAGTTAAAAAAACCTAACTCGGAGTAGGCTGTGAACAGAAACGTATGTCTGATCATTATACAAATCAAAAGTCAAGATATTCAAAGACAAAAATTTAGATTTCTTTAAATAACATTTTTGACCGTGTCAAATTAATATTTAATTAAATATTTTTAAATTAATACATACGTTTCTTTGTTCATAGGATACTCCGAGTTAGTTTTTTTTAAACATACTGTATATCATTAGTATTATATAATATTTTCATTATTTGTTGCATTTTATACAGGTGTTAACGAATATGTGTTACAATTTTTTAAGGTATGTAGAGGATGCAAAATAAACTAACTTTTATTAATAAACTTATATCTGGAATAGTACCGGTTTTTTTTTGCTATAGGCTCTCAAAAGAGTAATTATCTATTTTAATTTTAGTTGGCTATGGCCTGTTACTTTACTTATTTTAACTTCTAACCATGATTTTTTTTAAATAATATTTTTCATTTTTGTAATACACATTATAATAATTGCTCAAAATGACGACCACCGACTTCATTGCAAGCATGCACCTTCGGAGCATAGTACATTCATTCAAAAACGCCAGGATTTGTTTTAATTTCTTATGCTCCGAACACTCGGCCGTACATAAGTACCATGTTAGCGTAATCCCAATAATAGGTATACTCATTCATAATGTATCTGCAATTCAATGCTAAAAGATAAAATAAACAAAGTAATAAGTGAAGTAATATGTCAACTAAAATTAAGATAGATAATTACTCTTTTAAGAGCCCGTATCTCGAAAACGGTGTGTTTCCGGATATGAGTTTATTAGTGAAAGTTAGTCTATTCTACATCCCCTACATACCCTATCCTTATAAATGTATAACACATATTCAACACCTATGTGATCATACTATATGCTATTTTATTTGTAATTATAATATTTAATCTCTGTTTCTTGGATTTTAAGTAAACTTGTTTTTAGTTGTCTTGTCATATTAACTGCTGTACGAATTTAAGTATAATTATTTTGAGATTATAAAGTCTCAACTTATAATATTCGATTATATTTTTCATTATTTAGTAGATTTTATATATTGTGATCAAATTCTGTGTTATAATTATAATTTATTTTCTGTTTTTTTTTTATTATATAATTTAAGCAAACTTGTTTTTCGGTTAACTCTAATACGAATTTATGTAAAATTATTTTAAAATTATCAACTGCAATTTATAATATTAATCATTACTTCTTGTATCTGATAAAAATATACATTATATTTCTACCAAATACTAATTATTTTGAATTATTTAATTTTTCAGTAAACCAACTAGAAGAATTGTGTATTTCGGTAAGTATTTTACAAATATTTTTGTTTGAATTATAAATTTATATTCTTTAAAATTTATAAAATCAAAACTATATACAAGTTTTAAAGCCAGCATATGTGTAACACTTTATGTAAAATACTATTTGAACTATATTTTCAAATTTAAAAATTTAATGCTATTCGTATTTGCCGCGCTATTCGAAGCGTAGTTTTAAAAAATCACATGAGAGGATATTTATTTACTATTATGACAGTATGGTCCGGCGTTCGTAACTGTGAGCATTTATGTGACATACGACAGTTTGTTAGATTGTCAGTGCTAAGAGATATCATTTTTAAATATTCACATTAAATTATTTTTGTGTAGCTGTGGGTACGTTTTATATTTGTTTATGCTGTGTGTCACTGTATACTAACAAATGCTACATGTATACACAAATAACTAACTATTGCTGCATCAACAATTTTTTTTAAAATCAAAATTGTCGGAATGATCGTATATCGTTTACTGTTTAAAACTAAATTAATTAATTAACATTGAATATTGTATTATATTTTGTAAACTAATTATAACAGCATGAGCATGTCCAAGAAAATGTGTAATAATAATAATAATAATAATAATAATAAAATAAAAAAATGCATGGGTCACTAGATGTAGGCAAAAAACGTAAATTTTTCCCATTTTTGTTTTTTATTGATAATTGTAGAAAGTGCATTTTAGACTCTAATGTTAATTCACATGAAAAGGTTATAAGGAAAAACGAAAATAGGAATTTTTACTTGCTATATCTAGTGACCTTTTTTGGGAAAAATAAATACAATGGGGCAATATAAGGTTATTTTGCAAAACTCTGTGTATCTAAATTTCAATAAAAATTGTGATTTCAAATATATTGTAAAATTGCTTATTTTTCGTCTCAGGTAATATCACCTGTTATGTACATGTTTATATTACCGTTTTGGAAGCGCTGGCATTTTACATGTAAACACTCAAAACCCAATACTTATGATGAATTAGGCGGACCAAATACAAATTTTACTTTCCTGTAATACCTATGTTCTACAATCTACACAATGTGCGGCAAAACCAATACTAAATTTGTTATTATTTATGAACTTTTGATGTTCTTTAATTCTTTGTTTAAATTACCGGCGTGTATCAAATTTAATGTGACCCTTGTAATGGCCAAAGCGGAAACTCCAATGGAGAAGTTTAGCGTGGTTGAAATTACATGTGAAATATTTTTTATCGTAAATACATGAATAATTATAACTTAAAATGTAATTGAAATTTAAAATGATTGTGCCCATTTATTTTTAATTAATTATATATCATCGAACTCTTGTGACGTCACAAGTGACTTATGCGCATGCGTAGACTACACACTGCTGGCTAGTTCACGTGGGTTTGTTTACGTTTTCACTGAGTGAGGTTATGAGTTTTTAGTTCGAATTGGAATTGTATTTGTTTTCAAAACTATTATACGATACTTAATTTCCAATATTGAACACACTAAATGAAATAAATAGAACCAGTCGTTTGCACAAGAAGAACAACAAAACTATAATCACAACACAGAACTGTCACTGCTTATAAACGTCAATACAAGTGCATTTCATTTTTAAAACTTCCTGTGGCCATGTGAACCCAGCGCGCACCTGCTTAATGTAGATTGTACGTTCTCTGTCACTACAATGGCGTCATTATTTTAGAAAAATTAATTTTTTTGAGAAATCTAGGCATCTTTGAGTAAAATACAATATAGAATATCACTTTTGAAAACATTCATAATGAAATAAAAAAAAATACTTTAAACTTCCCCATTGTTAAAATATGTTCACCAAGTGCCAACCAGAAATTCAATCCAGTATATGGATATTGAAATTCTACTTAACAATGCTACGGCACTGACTCGAAAGGGGTAAGGTCGCAGTTTGATCTCCTGCGCATATCTTCTTCTTGCCACACGTTTGGCGTCTGCTGTACTATGCTTTTTGTTAGACCTGTACAATATAATTTTTCTTTCACTTTACCACTGTGCATGCAACCTTTAAATGAATTGCTATACTGGGTCTTCTGTAGTTTACGTTAAAATTTTCAGAAATGGAAGACTTGTACCAAAAGAAAATAGCTTTTACTTAAATGAGTATAGGTATATAATCGCGTGCTCTTTGAGAGGTTCAAAGAATTGACCTGTTCATTTTACGGCAAGATCTGTTCAATGAAAAATTATACGGAATGAAAAGTTGAATACAAAACTGTTTTTACATTTTTTTTATTATGTTTTTCACAATTTTGAAAAGAAATTTCAAAATTCGGTTTCATTAGTAGGTTTCATAAATTATTTATAAACATGAAACGTCAATATAACTTATGGATAAATAAATCCCATATTCCATTCTATCAAAATACTTTTTTATAATAAAAACACGTTTCTCATTCGAATAAACATTCATAATTTAATTTACAATTTACAAAAAAAAAATGGCACAATATAAATAAAATAATATATTCTATGTCATGAGTCACGGGGATATAGCTACTAATTAACTCAAATTAACGAAACTTTCGAAATTTTGTTTTAAAATTGTAAAAAACAATAAAAAAATGTAAAAATTGTTTCGTATGCAACTTTTAATTCTGTCCAATTTTGCACTCTACCGTTATAGCCGTAAAATGAACAGGAGAGCTGAAAATTGCATAAAACTAAAACCCGATGTAAATCTCTGTTCACCCTTAACCGCCACCACCCGGTACAAATACACATACAGGTTATGTCCAACATTTTATTTGAATAATATTCCAAATTAAAAATTTCGTCTTTAACTATGCTCTTCGTATTTCGCACGCAAAATTTCTAGTTTTACAAATGACCACCAGTTTATCCGCAGCGCAGTATACATCAGCTTTTCATTTTCTATGGTTATGTTAGGTCACGTGATTCCCTGTGAACTTGTCTACGGCGTAGCTGCGCAAAAGCAAAGCGTCATAGTGCACAATTACAGCGTTTGTAAAAGAACTAAGATTTGTCAGTGTTGAAGTGTTGAATATTATTCAGTTACTTCCCTCTAAACGTATTAATACAGACTATTTGGAATCTGGTATGTTTCGTATTTATTTATATTGTATTTTACTTTTTACTGTATACTAGTATTACAGAAAATATGATGTGTATATTATGTTACGCTAAAAGTAGATAGTGGGGATAATGTGCACATTGTCGGTAAAAGTAGAAACTTGGTCAAAACTATTTTTTTTCTTGCAATTCAACCAAATACAACAATAACCTCACGCAGGCACAGAAGTAATTCTTGGAAAACTCGGGGTAAGTAAAGTGTCTATCGCGTTTAAATCATGACTTAAATCAACTAATTGTTTTAATAAAATATGAGAAAAAATTCAAATTATAACAAAAATGAGTTTGCTACAAAACTATTAATAATATGTTCTGTATATAATAATATCTAAAAATTAAATGATATTTTTCGTTTATAAAATAAATTGTTATTAAAACAATTAAAAAAAGTGCAATAACACCAACAGATCTTTTAAAATTAAAAATCAAAAAATCATGGTTTATTTGATTTTTTTATAACAGATCATGATTTTTGCCATGCACATCATCACACTGTGTACATTTACTGTAACATACAATCTATATTTAAAATTATTGAATCGACAAATTTATGTACAATTCAAAATTATTATTATCCAAATTTTAATAAATTGTGATTGTTTAAAATATTTTGTGAAATAGTTTATTTTCATCTCATATTTCTTAAGGAATACTTATGTACATTTTTCTATAATACAAAAAGCCCCGGAATGATCATCTCCAACGAAAAAAAGAGACAGGAACACTCAAATTTTCAAATTATAAATAATTAAGAATTGTTTAACAAAATGTAAATATAATATTTTTAACGATTATTTTTGGAAGATTTTCGGAAAAATGTCCTTAATAATTTAAATAAATCGATATTAAAATCTGAATTACATATATTTTATACAAATATTTGGAAAAATAATTGCAGAATCGCATGTGATTTAAAAAGTTAAGCAATGATGATCATGGTTATTATTCGGATGGGTAATTGCCTAGGAATCTTGTGACTAATTGTAAGCGATACTGTCTACATATTTTAATATTATACATCATAAAATATTTGTAAGACAATACTCAGAAATAAAATACATCCTATTCTTCATGAAATAATAACAATATTTATATCTACATCATTGGTATTTATTATATGTAATTTGAATAAGAGAATAAGTATCGGTAAAATGCAAATATATCGTTCATAATTTGAAAACAGACAGAAAAAAAGCATTTTTGAAATATACTATGTGTACAGTATCAGACATAAATAAAGCGACTCCGTAGGAGCTTTTAAAAAATACTGCCCCATATTTTAAATATTCAATATATTTTCAAACTTCTTACACAATGTAAAGTGACATTCATAAAACCTTATAGACGTTAAATAAATAATTCAAAAGTATTGTACTAAATTTCACAAGTATTTTTGTATTTGAATACAAGTGTCAGGTGCAACAAAAATAGGGCGACTGTATAAAAATCTTATATTTACTTTAAAAAAATAACCAGAATAACAATTTATGAAAGAAACTTAAATTAGACAAAAAGTAAACAATGTTACATATTTAATACTTTAAAATTATTTATAGTAGATTGCATTCGTCGGGGCATCGAATGAAATAAATTGTCGATGATTTTTTGATTTTGAATTATTAATATTATTTCCAACAAATTTACCATTGTATTAATGATCAGGTGACTATTTGTTAGTTACAGACATATATTCAAATCGGCTTATAACTCTTTTCATTAACCATTCTCACACGGTTAAAAATAAGGCAATACTGTTTCAAAATATGAATTCAGCATTCGCTAAAATCGTGTAATACATAATAAGAAAGAGAATTTCATGCTGAATTCATATTTTGAAACTGCGTTGTCCTATTTTTAGCCGTGTGGGAGTGGTTAATGGAAAAAGAGTAATGAGCCGATTTGAATATGTGTCTATAACTGGCAAATAGTCACCTGATCATTAATATAATTGAAAATCTGTTAGAAACCAGTGGCAAAAATATTTCAAGGAATAATATTAATAATTCCAAGCAATTATTTAAAGTTATAATGGATGCATGGAAATCTATAAACAGGGATGGCAGCGTAAAAAATAAAATGTAAAAAGAGTTTAATACGTACGTATAATACCGTATACGTGTACGTATAAATTTGTAAGTATTATACATTTTATACTATATATATATATATATATATATATATATATATATATATATATATATATATATATATATATATATATATATATATATATATATATATAGGTGAAAGGTAATTGCGACTGTAATTAGTTAAGGAAACTGGATAGTGGGTTTGACAGTCAGAAAATTGTAGGCTTAAGTGGAGTACACTCTTTTTAATTTGTCAAGCTTTCGGTTATAATTTTAACCATCTTCAGGACACTGTAATACAATAAAGACTTACAATACGATAAAAAATAGTTTGGATAATAAGTACTCAAAAAAAATTTACATTTACAAACATGTTATATTAAAATGTTTGTAAATACGTATAATACTGTATAAAAATAAAATATACGTACAAGAAATTATATAATAATGAACAACACCAAATATTTTTATACTGATCAAAAGGTACAATACGTTTTATACAGTTGAAATTTATAATACATATGTATTTTACGGGTATAATATACATATTATAAGAACGTGTTATACTTTGTATACGTTTTATACAGGTCTTTTATACATGTAAAAATGTATAAAAACTTTTATACATGTATTTGGCATCCCTGTCTATAAACCACAAAATCATCGATAATGTTCTTAATTCGATGCCAAGACGAATACAATTTATTATAAATAATTATTCAAATATTAAATATGTAACATTGTTTATTTTTTGTCTAATTTAAGTTCTTTTGTCTGTCATCTTTACATTATGTAAGAAGTTTGAAAATATATTGAATAATTAAAATATGGGGGAGTATTTTTTAGAAGTTCCTACGGAGTCGCTCTTTTTATGTGCGAAACTGTATATTAACACAAATTTTCGGTGCTAATTTCGAATGTTTACTTACTTGTTTCAGAATGTAAAACAGAAAATGCCGCTCGAAAAATGCGACAGTTCTTTAGAAACTGACGCAGATACAGCTCAGGGAACTGTATCTGACACCATCTTAACATTAGAAAATGTGCTCAAACACGATGAAGGACAAGCAAACAGGTACAATTACATAAAACAAAATACATTTTGCACAATTGTATAACTACATTAAAAGAAATAACGTATTGAATAATTACACAATTTAGTGATGGTACGAAATTTTGATAATATTTTTAATAAATAATTATGCGAGAAATTGAGATAATTTTTAAAATATAATGTAACAATATCATTACTTTATAAATAATTATTACCTACTAGTAAGTAAAAATATTATATTAAAAGTATTTTTGTTGCTTTTACTTCACCATCGATCTTTCGGAAAATGTGCGTTGTGTGTTCACTATAAACGGTACTTAGAAACAAAATTTAAATTCCATTTGCAAATTGAAGATTTTTTTTAATACTTAATTATTCTAGTGTGACTATCGTATCGGAGATCAATTAAAGTTTCGAGAAATAATGAAATTTCGGTGATTCAAGCAATAGGCGAATCGTACCATCACTACTTTAAATATACCTATTCAATCTGATCTTACAAATTTTACAGTGAAATTATATGTGTTGCTGGTAGCGACAGCGGTAGCGAAAAACAAAAAAGAATGCAGTCACCTACTTCTGCTTTCTTGCGTCAGGAAGATCTTGATGAGTGGCAAAAAGATGATGACGATCTTCCAGAATTAGAGGAGTTTGACACAAATCAAAATAATTCTGGAAAGAATGATAACGAAAAAACAGAAATAATAGATGTGGAGAAACTTTCTTCGACTACTGACCATGATGAGACAATTGTATCTCAAGAGAAGATGAATCAACAAGAGCCTCCAAAAGTGGAAGAATACGATAAAAATCAGTATCATTCCGGAACTAATAACAATGAAATAGAAACAGAGAAAGAAGAAGTACAGTTTCTAAATTCATCTACAGAATGTAAAAAATTGAAAATACCGTTCGAAAAATATGACAGTGCTTTAGAAAGTGACGTAGATATAACTCAGGAAACTTTATTTGACACCAGCTTAACATTAGAAAATGTGCTGAAACACGATGAAGAAGGACATGCGAACAGGTACAGTTACATAGAACAGAATACATTTTGCACAATTGTATAACTACATTAAAAGAAATAACGTATTAAATAATTACACAATTTAGTGATGGTACGAAATATTGATATTTTTTTTAATAAATGATTATGGGAGAAAATGAGATAATTTTTGAAATATAATGTAACAAAATCATTACTTTATAAATAAGTAATACCTACAAGTAAGAAAAAAAATATTATATTAAAAGTATTTTTGCTGCTTTTACTTCATCATCGTTCTTTCGGAAAATGTGCGTTGTGTTCACTATGAACGGTACTTCGAGACAAAATTTAAATTTCATTTGCAAATTGAATATTTTTTTTAATACTTAATTATTCTAGTGTGACTATCGTATCGGAGATCAATTAAAGTTTCGAGAAATAATGAAATTTCGGTGATTCAAGCAATAGGCGAATCGTACCATCACTACTTTAAATATGCCTATTCAATCTGATCTTACAAATTTTACAGTGAAATTATATGTGTTGCTGGTAGCGACAGCGGTAGCGAAAAACAAAAAAGAATGCAGTCACCTACTTCTGGTTTCTTGCGCCAGGAAGAACTTGATAAGGGGCAAAAAGATGAAGACGATCTTCCAGAATTGGAGGAGTTTGACACAAATCAAAATAATTCTGGAGACAATAACAACAAAAAAACAGAAATAATAGATGTGGAGAAACTATATTCGGCTACTGACGATGATGCGATAATTGTACCTCATTTGGGTAACCAAGTCGCTCGGTATAGCTATTATAACAAGAAGAAAGAAAATCAAGAGAAAATTAATAAACTAGAACCTCCAGAATTGGAAGTATACGTCAGTAATCAATATCATTCCGAAACGAATAGCAGTGAAACAGAGAAAGAAGAAATACAGTTTCTTAATTTATCTACTGACCGTGAAGAGATAAAACCTGCCGTTTTGGGTGAACAAATCGTTGTTTATGATTGTAATGATACGGAGCAAGATATAGGAAATGAAAAAAAAATGAATAACAATAACAAAGAAACAGGAAAAAAAGAAGGGAAGAAACGTCGAAATTCATTGTCTACTGACGATGATGAGATAATTGTACCTCATTTGAGAAACCAAGTCGCTCGGTATACTTATTATAACAAGAAGAAAGAAAAAGAAAATCAAAAGAAAATAAATAAACAAGAACCTCCAGAAGTGGAAGAATACGACGGAAATCAGTATCATTCCGGAACGAATAGCTATGAAACAGAAACAGAGAAAGAAGAAATACAGTTTATTAATTCATCTTACGATGAAGAGATACAACCTGCCGTTTTGGGTGAACAAATCGTTGTTTATGATTGTAATGATACGGAGCAAGATATAGGAAATGAAAAGAAAGTGAATAACAAAGAAAAAGAAAAAAAAGAAAAGAAGAAACGTCGAAATTCATTGTCTTCGTCTACTGACGATGAAGAGACGCAACGTGATCTTTTGCGAAACCAAGTTACTCGGTATAATTATTATAATGAGAGGAAAGGAAAAGAAAATGGAGAGAGAATGAAGAAATCTGAGAGGAATCAACAAAAACATTCGACTGAATTGAATAAAAATTACAATAAATCGAAAAATAAAGAAAGAAAAAGGAAACGTCGGAATTCACATTCTTCGTCCACTGATGATGAAGAGTTACAACTTTCTCTTTTGGGAAGCCGAATCGCTCGATATAATTATTATAATCAGAAGAAAAAACGTGGAAAGAAAATGAAGAATTATGACAGGAATCAAGAGGCACCTCAGCCCGAATCGAGCAAAAATAATAACACATCCAAAAATAGAGAAGGGAAGAAACTTCCGAAATCGTCATCATCACCTTTGCCATTTTCGTCGAACGACGAAGATATCCAACGGAGTAATCGAGTCGCTCGGGATAGTTATTATAATAAGAAAAAAGTCAAACAAAATGAAGAAAAAGTGAAGAATTCTGAGAGAAATCAACAGGAAGCTCAAGCTGAATCGAACAAAAAATACTACAGGTCGAAAAATAAAGGAAAAAGGAAGAAGCGCCCGAATTCTCCATTATCTTCTGACGTTGATGACATCCCACATTTGAGCAAGAATAAGAGAAACAAAAGAAAACGTCCGAATTCGTCAACGTCGGACGATGAAGTTATCCAAAATACCCCTTCGAGCAGCCGAATCCCTCGGCATAGACATTGCAAATGCAAGAAACAGGATTGTCCCGAAATAAATAACTCTTGCGAAAATAAACAAAATGGATCGAATAAAATTGATAAAAAAAGAAAAAAGAAAAAAGAAAAAAAGAGTCGTCGAAAATTTTTCTCATCTTCTGAGGATGAGAGAATCCAGCTTTCCCTTTTGAACAGTCGCGTAGCTCACTATAATAGACAACCCAATTCTGAATGTTCAACGTCTCGCTACGTATATAAACACTGCTTTGTTACCGAAATTAATGCGAGAAAACATTTTCAAGACGATGGTTCCTTTCGATACAAACCACCATTTACACAGATAACAGAAGATCCTAAAAAGAAATCGGTGAAGTTCAATCCAAAGATAACTCTCTTGGAGGAGAATGATGAAAGAACTCGTGCCCCTGCAAACGTGGCAACAGGAGGGAGATGGGTAAGAGGGATAGGACCGGCAAGACGAAGGGCAAGAAAAATTTCATACTCGCTGAAGATAAAACTGATGGAAGACCGTATTGAAGTGAAGGAAGATATTAAGGAAATTGAAAGTGAATAATAATATCTTATTTTCTTATTCTTATCTTCATCGTTATGCCGTTATACTCTTTTGAATGTAAGGCGTGGTGGGTAATTTTTCATTTAATACTATTTTTAATATGAGATTTTTTTCATATGTATTCTAAATACATAAAAAATATTTTTTTGCACTTCACGTTATACATTTTTGTTTTACTGTTTTATATTATATTATATTTAGTTTATTATTAAGAATTTAGTTTTTGTCAAAAGGTATTGTACAGTGAGTTTTCTTTAAAACAACCAGCACTTTTTTGGACGAACTAATAACTAGAGAAAAATGATCAAGGGGCTAATTTACCAGTAATAACAAACCGGAAATTCAACCAGTGATTCTCAAATAAATTATATTATTTTAAATGATGCCGTATATATTTTTTTAGCACAAATATAGTTTTTTATTTTTTATTTAAACGATATAAATATTGTATATGGTTTGTATAACAATTATTTCGAGAAAAATGGTATTAAAAATACTGTTCCAATATTGCAATAGGCTATCCCTTATGCAATACACAGGTATTGATACGTTTGTTGCGTAGGTTACACTAGTAGTAAAGCCATTTTTTATTACATTATTTCTAATTTTGAATACCATTTTTCTCGAAATAAATGTTATACCTACAACCCTATGCAATATTTATGTTGTTGAAATCCGAAAAAAATCTCTTTCTAATGGACTAAAATATTATTTAGGGTGCTATTTAAAACATATAATTTTATTCTACCGTTTGAGAACCACTGGTTGAATTTTCGGATTATTAATAATAAATAGCCCCTGATTCTTGTATATAATTTTTTTCTCTAAAGTCATTAGTTCGCCCAAAAAAGCGCTGGTTGTTGTAAAGGAAACACCCATATAGTGTCTTGTTTTGATTAGGCACATAAAAAAATACGTAATGTGTTTTTTTCATTCTAACAGTATTAATTGTTTTACTTAATATGTGTTTATTTTTTATACCGAGTGTCTAATTTGAAATCTGTTATACCGGGAGATTTTTTTTTTTCAGTGACCCTGGGGGAATGTCTTTACCATAGTTACATTTAAAATGATAGGCAGCAATGTATTAAGTGAACATAGGGAATGTGTTATAGTTGTTAGTCATAAATCTGTCATTTTTCAATTTTAGAAATTCTTTTTGTCGAAAGAATACTGTCATTTTCATTAATCTGTATAAATTCATGTTTCTTATTATTAATTACCGTACTTGTTCTGATTTCCATTTTGTTGCTGAACTGGGTCGCTTATGAAAAGTAGCAGCAAATGAATCGGAAACTTGTCCTAAACTCAATATGAATTAATATCATGTTATGATTTGTACTTTTTCTTTAATTGTATACATCATTTTGATAGATGACAGTTTGATGACTTTGATAGCTATAATGCATTTCCTACATACAATTAAAAAAATGGCGATAATACATTGCTGTCAATCATTTTAAATGTAATTGTAATAACGATATACGCCCATGTTTGCTGGTAAAAAAATCTGGTATAGGTAATAAAATGTTTTTATTTTGCTGCAGTTACCAGTTACCTATTAATTTTGGAGGAAAGTTGTAAATACAAAACTACACAGTAGGAGATTAAAATCAAATATTTTTTTACCTTACGAAATAATATACAGTATATTTCAGATTGCCTTGGAACCTGTGAAAGTTATCTACTGTATGTTTTATAGATCTAAAAATTAAAATTCCATGGCACTCTGAAATATACTATAAATTTGGAATTTCTTTTTTTTTCGTAAAATAAAAAAGTTGTGATTTATTTTTATATTGTGTTGATTTTAATCCTGAATAAGTTTTGTATTTACATATAACTGTCTCCTAAAATTAATAGGTAAGTAACTATAGCAAATTAAAAAAAAAAATGTGTATTCTATACAGGGTGTAACAGCGAAACCGGCCACCGCCATTATTTTCACTATTATTATAGTTCCAAACAAATACTATAGATCATAGCTGCAGGAGACCAATGGGAACATCGCATTATAGAACAAAATATATTTTTAAACCAGTGATTCTCAAGTTACAACATAGTTATATTTCTTTTAAATGAAATTCATATGTTTTTTAGGCCTATTCGATAGGGTATTTTTTTAATTCAACCATATAATCATTTTATATCCTTACATAATAAAAAATATTGAGAAAATTAAATAAATATTATTTTTATAGTTATTTTTCAGTAGGCTATGTATGAAAAACAATTGAGCTTAAATTAAAATGGAATAAATGTTTGTTAATAACTTTATAAATAGTGTTCTACCTCAACAGTAGGAATTATGCACTAAATAATTCAAAATTGCAGATATCAGTTTTTGTTTTTCATACATAGCCTACTGAAAAATAACTATAAAAATTAAATTTATTTAAATTTCAATTGAATTTTTCTCAATATTTTTGTTATGTGAGGATATAAAATGACTACAAGGCTGAATTCAGAAGAAAATACGCTATCGAATAGGCATAAAAATATGTATAATCCCATTTGAAAAAAAATATAACTTTGTGCTCTAACTTGAGAACCACTGGTTTAAAAAATTATTGTAACTATATAATAATAAAGAAAATAATGGTGGTGGTCCGTTTTGCTGTTGTGCCATATATAACAGTTTTTAAATAGAGATTCTGTAAAACGGGTTGTGGTTAAAATCGTTCAAAATAAATAATCCCTGTGATTCACCGAAACAGTGATAAATACCTGTATGGTGATGACTGATATAGCTCACATAAAATTGTGATTTATACAATATATACAAAAGTACGAATTTAGTGCCAAAGATTGTATTATACATATCAAATTATCTATTTTGTTTAGAAATTATAATATGATTACTGTAATTATGTATATTATTAATAAAAGCACGTAAACAAAAATGAAATTATTTATTTTTTTCAGGACATCCAATTATCGTCATTACTTCTTGATAAACTAATTCAGTTCAAAAATAAATAATAACTTGTTATTTATTTATTAATATTTTGCATACAAACAGTCTATTGAAACATCTTTTCGCATAAAATAAATAAGAGTAAAATAAACATAACTACGAAAGATTATTTTTATTATAGATATTTTATATTTTCATATCTATGCACAAATATTTTCATTATTTTTGCTACACTATATAATATTATATATACATAATGCTTCAATTGCATGCTAATCAATATAAGAAACTTGGAACATTTATCAAGCTAGGTTTAAAAGATCTGGAAATCAACATTCAAGATAGGAGATGTGAGGTAAGTATAAGATTTATATTCTATGAATTTTAAGCCTGGAAGAACAATCTTTAATTATACATTTCTTCAGTATTTTAAAGAACATTGGGATAGAATTATAACATCTGAAGTAAAAAAAATATACAGGGTGGTGGCGGTTAGGGGCGAACATTGGAATTTAACATGGGATTTTTGTTTTATGCAATTTCCTGCTCCCCTATTCATTTTACGCAAAAACCTAAAGAATTAAAAGTTGCAATTTAAATGTTTATAATTTTTTTATTAAGTTTCTAGTTTCTTCTTAATTTTAAAAAGAAATTTCAAAATTTCTGTTAATTTGTAGCAATAGCTATGACATTTGTTTTTTTTTCTGGTTTTCAGAAATTATTAATAAACGTCAATCTGACTTACGAAAAATAAATTCGTATTCTTTGAAAACTATTTCCACTACAATAATAATGACACGTTCCTTATTCGGATAAACATTAATTATTTAATTTACTTTTACAAAAAAAAATTGACAGAATTTGAATAAAATAATATTGTTTTCTAGAATGTCATATGTCATAACAGTTGCTACTAATTAACGGAAATTTTATAATTTTTTTTTTAATTAAGATGAAATTAAAACCATAATAAAAAATGTAAAAACAGTTTTATATACAACTTTTAATTCTGAACAACTCTGCTGTTTTTATTGCAAAATAAACAGGAGAGCAGAAAATTGTATAAACCAAAAATCCCATGTTCACCCCTACCTAACTACCCCCACTCTATTCAGGATGTCCAGGATAACTTGTCCAACATGAGGATCTCGATAACTATAAGAGATACGAGATCGGTTAAATAAGACTAAAGTTGCAACATTAGGGGGGCATTTTAGTGTTTCGTTTGTTCGGAAAAACGCATAGGTCGCTAGATATGGGCAAAAATGTAAATTTTTCCATTTTCGGCTTTTGCTTCTAACTTTTTTTATGTGAATTTAAACTAAATTTTAACTTGCACTTTCTACTATTGAAAGTCGATATGAATTTCTTGAAAATGGTAAAATTACGAATTCAACGATATGCTTAAAATGCATTTTTATTGAAAAGATAAATTACAAAATCGGAGAGAAAATGAAGCATAACTAACCTACTAAGCCATACTGGCAAGATGTAAAAACATTTGAGATAATATTAAGAATATTTAATTTCATTGTTTAAATAGTAAGTTATTTTCGTAAGATTCCATATTTTGTTACAAAAAAATGATCAATTCGTTATATCACCTGATAAGGCTTACCAGGTAAATTATACATAATTTTCTCTTGCGTTTTTTAATTTATTTCTACAATAAAAATTCACTTCAATCTTAATCGTTGAATTAGTAATTTTACGTAGATTCTAAATATACAGGCTGTTCATTTTTAAGTGGCTACCATTGCGATATCGAGAACTAGAAGAGATACGAAGTTGGTTAAATTAGCAAAGAATCTCTATTTCACATAGATATTTCAATGATAAATTGAAAAAAGAAATTCAACCAGTGGTTCTCAAAATATGGATACCAACTTTTTTATTTTAAATAGAAACATATATTTTTTATTTGCTCATTCAATAGAGCTCTTTATTTTGAATCCAACGATATAAATTTTTTATACCCTTACATAACAAAATTTTTGAAAAAAATATTAATAAAGTTTTGAATTAATTTTTCCTAAATATGATATTAATTAGAGTGCCATGAATGAAAAAAGTGAACATATTTAAAAAAGAACTTTATTTTCAATTAAATGATTTAGTGTTTATAAAAACTGCTCAAAAGTATCTCCATTTTTATTAATACATAACAATTTCTCATTTGACAGAAGTAGCAATAAACAAAATATTCACTTTTTTCATTCATGGCACTCTAATTAATATCATATTAAAGGGGAAGTAAGTCAAAACTTTATTAATTTTTTTTTTTAAATTTTGTTATGTAAGGGTATGAAAATTTTACATCGTTGGATTCAGAATAAAGAGCTCTATTGAATGCACAAATAAAAAATATATGTTTCTATTTAAAATAAAAAAGTTGGTATCCATATTTTGAGAACCACTGGTTGAATTTCTTTTTTCAGTATATCTTTGAAATACCTATGTGAAATAGAGATTCTTTGCTAATTTAACCAACTTCGTATCGCAATGGTAGCCACTTAAAAATGAACACGCTGTATAAAAATATGTTAGTGTCCTATTTGAAATATGAAAGTTAATGTCATTTCCGGTTAAACCGGAAGCGCTATCATCATGCGAAATACCACGATTTGTGAGCCCCTAAGACTAGTTTACAAATATGAAAAGAAATTTAAAAAATAATTATAAATAAAAAAGTTATTTTGAGTGGCCCGTTTTTCAGTGTCACCTGTTATATCATCACGGCATATTACCGATTGCTGGGTGTGCCAATCTGCTTTGTACAAGATTTTGGTAATGATGATTACATATTTGTACCGTGCGGGCGTTTACCAGACGTCACCTCACGGGCATTCATTTCTGGCGGGGAGAGTGCACCACAGGGATCAATTTTGTGCCATTTAAAATTCGAAATATTTGGCGTCGGTCGGGATCGAACCCAGTTTCTCAGATTCGTGACCAGATACTCAGGCACGTAGCCAAGAGACCCCACTGCTAATTGCCAGATGTTATAATACATTGCGCATATTATTGCGCACTTCCTATCCATATAAACAGAACTTGTTTTAATTTTGAGGACAGAAAAAATCCTTGTTAAAAATTTCTGTATGCGACCGTCTAGAAAAAAATAGATCAGATTTAATTATTTTTTCCCTAAAGTTGATAGCTTAGCCGGAAATGATATTACACCCAAAAATGGGTGGAGGTAGAAATTCGCTATTTTGATTTTTGAATTCTACGGGTCGAGTTACATAAGTTCCCAAAATTTGGGTGCTTAATAGTTATAAACACAGACGCTGTGAATTTTTAAAATTTCATTTTAGGAAAAATGGATCTTTTTTACTTTTTCAGAAGCTCGTTTGTTTGAATTATAAAAACTATTATACAGACCGATATTTGAAAAGTCGAAAATCGAAAAAAGTTTCAAGACATAAACCTTCTGGTTGTTTTTGCATGGAGCCACAGAAAAAATAAAATTGAATAAGAACAAGAAGGGCTCTATATAGACCTAATTCCTAATAGTACCTATATTACTTCATAGGCTTCATATGTGGCTTTCTGTTTTACCTGTTTTCATGAGAAGCTGGTTTACAATTTTCCGTAGGGCGCTGTATAACCGTAATCCATAAAGTTCTGACATTATATCATAGATGGCCGAGTACAACAGTTTCTTCGTTTAGTCCAATTTTAATCTGGTGTCAAGTTTGTGGTAATAATTAGTTAACTGGAATTAGTATTTTACTAGATTTCTAAATAGTTTTTTATTTAAAAAAAATACGTCTTAATATTTTTTTTTTGAGAATTTGTGTTATTACAAATATTGAAGAACATTAAATTCATCCAAACATAGGACTTTAACATGAAAATCAGACTTTCTTAATTTCCTGCTTCCCTAATTATTTTAGGTAACAAAAGCTTTAAATAAAAGTTGTAGAACATAAAATTCTGCAAAATTAACAGTTAACAATTATCTGTTAATTTAAATTGATATTTGTTCACTTGAACAGAAATTACAATTATAATAATAAAAATAAATTAACCTTGATAGATAAATCGTTAACATTTGTTAATTTTTTGTTTCAATTCCAATATTGATTCAGATGCAGAATATTATTATTTACTAAAAATAATTAGGGAAGTATGATTTTACATGAAGTCCCATGTTCGGCTGTGCCGGTCATCACTCATATTTAGACATAAAACATAACATAGATCATAGGGATTTAATATCAGATTTAAGTTTTATGCAATTTCCTGCTCTCCTGTTCATTTTACGGCAAAAACTGTAAATTGCAAAGTTATTCGGAATTAAAACGCATACAAAACTGTTTTTACATTATTTATTGTTTTTCGATTCTTTCCAATTTTATAAAAATAAAATTTCATAATTATTGTTAATTAGTGGCAATAGCAATCAGAGCTGGGCAAGTACCGCTATTTAAGTACTTAAGTACTAAGTACAAATATCAGAGCTGCAGGTACTTAAATTTAAGTACTAAGTGCTTGAGTTATTAAAATACTGAAGTCTTAAGTACAAGTACTTGTTAAGAGTACTCAGTACTTTTCAAGTACTTTTCAAGTATTTCCTAAAAAAGCAATAATCTAGTTATTTAATGCTTTGATATAAGAATAATTAATTACGAATACACATGTATTATATCTTATATCTATCAATATAACATAACTCAGATTCTCAGATTTAGAAATAGAACCATAACTTTACATCAAAAGATGTGCAAAATTTGATTGAAATTCCAGTGAATGATTTTTTTTATATCATTGACATAAATTATATACATACTACTTGTGATTTTGCAATAATATAGTATTTTTGTTAGTTTGGATTTTTAAATGGCACAAAAATAACACCTGTGATGCACTCTCCACGTCATCAATGAGTGTCCGGCAGGTGATAAATACCCGCACGGTACAAATATGCCTTCATCATTACCGAAATCTGTGTACAAAGCAGATAGGCACACCCAGTAATGGGTAATATGCCAAGATGATATTTTATTTTGGTATAATTTATTTATTGAAAAAATTGTTTACATTGAAAATAAGTACTTAAGTATTTACTTAAAAAGTATTTAAGTAACCTAAAAGGTCTTAAATACTTTTTATTGATACTTACATACCATTTTAACTACTAAGTACAAGTATTTTAGATGCAGTACTTGAAAATAAAGTACTTCAGGCAGTTTTTAAGTACAAGTACTAAGTACCTGGTTAGTACTTATTTTGGTAATTAAGTATAAATGTATTTAAGTACTGCCCAGCTTTGATATCTACTATCTACCAATATAACATAACTAAAACTCAGATTAAAAAAAAAACAACTTTACATCAAAAGATGTGCAAAATTTGATTGAAATACTGGTGAATTTTTTTTTTTATATCATTGACATAAATTATATACGTACTATTTGTGATTGTTTAATAATATAGTATTTTTGTTAGTTTGGTTTTTAAATGGCACAAAAATAACACCTGTGATGGACTCTCCAGCTCCACGTCATCAATGAGTGTCCGTCAGTTAACGCCTCATAAATGCCCGCACGGTATAAGTAAGTCATCATCATTACGGAAGTCTGTGTACAAAACAAATTGGCACACCGAGATGATATATTTTATTTTGGTATAATTTGTTTAATGAAAAAATTGTTTACCTTGAAGATAAATAAATCAATATATCATCACGCCATATTACCCATTACTGGGTGTGCCAATCTGCTTTGTACACAGATTTCGGTAATGATGAAATATTTGTATCGTTTGGGCGCTTACTAGACGTCACCGCACGGGCACTCATTGCTGGCGTAGAGAGTGCACTACAGGGGTCAATTTTGTGCCACTAAATTCGATATAATTTTTGGCGTCGGTCGGGATCGAAGTCGGATCCCCAGATTCGCGACCAGACACTCAGGCACTCGGCCACGAGACCTCGTAAGTACTTAAGTATTACTTAAAAAGTATTTAAGTACCCTGAAAGGAGTTAAGTACTTTTTATTGGTACTTAAGTACCATTTTAAGTACTAAGTACTAGTATTTTAGATGCTGTACTAGAAAATCAAGTACTTCAGGCTGTTTTTTGATAGTACTTAAGTACAAGTACCAAGTACCAGGTTAGTATTTATTTTGGTACTTAAGTATAAATGTACGTAAGTACTGCCCGGCTCTGATAGCCATAGATTTTTTTTCTTTTTTCTTGCTTTCATAAATTACAATATAAACGAAAAACGTCAATCTAAATAAATTCTGTATTTTTCTTAACTATTTCCACCATAATAATTCTTTATAATAAAGAAAAGTTTCTCATTCGAATAAACATTCACTGACCGGCAAAAAAAAAACCGGCTAGAATTAATACATATTATCAAACGAATGCATTAAATTTGTTCCATAGACTAAAACAGTTTTTTATTAATTTTGAAAATACTCGTATCTTTGTGGGATACGGAAAAAAAGTTTAAACAATTTTTATTCGGTATCTTGTGTAGAAGAATATGACGGTATGATTTGGGTTGCGTTATTATGTATATGAAACAATCATCTTTTGTTTTCAACTATAGCGTAATCTGTTTTTCACAAACGTAAATTAGAAATGGAGACTGCACAGTGCCGGATTAAACCATGTGGAGGCCCCTAGGCAATTGAAATCTCGCCCCCCCCCTCCTAGTAAGTTTACGATTTTACCCCCAACAATTTTAATAAAATAATTTTATTATAAAAATTATACTTTTAAACAAATTAATTAAACATTCACTTTTCCCAATTTTAAAGTACATAGTGAAATCTTTCATGGCTTTTTAAATAAATTTATTTTGAAATAAATATTTTTTAAAAGTCTTCCGTTGTTTTTCTGCCTCTACTAAAGTATACGTGTTAGTAATCTACCTATAACACTTTTTGAAAATGGTTTTAAGTTGAAAAACTTTAAACTCTATTACTAAGAATTTTTCGTTTTGTGATTACAATAAGCCCTTCATTTATTGTAAATACAAAAATTTTAGAGCATCGTTAATCGTTATGCAAAAGAATTATTTCGAAAATCACTGGTATTGGTATTATAAATATCGAGTTGTAACAGTAGGGTCTTGTAATTGAGAGACCGCTGAAAAGATAAACACTTTAACGGTTTGAAGTTTGAATTTGAACTCAATTCCAGATGTAGGCCTTCACATTCAAAATGAAGACTCGGATCCAAAATTAAAGTTTGGGTCCGGATCCGTAAACAAAACATCGAATCCGGATCCGGATCCAAGTCCAGATCCGAATCCGGATCCGTAAACAAAATATCGAATCTGGATCCGGATCCAAATTCGAATTAAATTTTCGAATATCCGTTTCAATATCCGAACGTCGGATATTCGAGGATCTGGATATTTTGAAATCCGGGTTTTGTTGGATCCTCACAGCACTAGTGAGAGGTATTTGCTGGTCACAACAGATTTTGTATTCTTTTCCCTAAATTGTCTTTTATTTTTCTCGAAAGAATATAGTTACCGTAATTATACTACCAATCTTAGACCAATAAAAATGATCTGTTGACAACTTCCTGTTCATTAAATTGGTATAAAAGTCCGGTGTAACCATGTAACAATACACGCGCATGTAGTGTTTATGATTAGAATGGATGTTTAACATCCCACTAAGTGTGAATCATCAGCTCATAAGAGATTTATCATAGTCGTAGTTACTCCATGCTAACTGTCTACTTGTCTGCGCAATACGTGTATAAACGGTCAGTGAACACCTGGGGTCTACATTTGAAGAAGATGACCAGGAAATCAGTGTAGAACACATAATATTCGAACAATCAAATTGATAATCGTTTATGCATTTTTAAATTATATTTTAAGAAAAATAAGTTCATGTTAAAAATAAATAAGTATACCGGAAGTTTTTCTTATCAGTAAACATAGGCGTATTCCATTACAGTGGATCACACATTTATTTATACACTTTACTTTTATCAGTAAAATGTAGAACAAAAAAGATTTCCAAAAAAAAAATCATTTAAAAAATTAATCATAGTCTTTCGATATTACAGAAACAAATGATAGTCATCAAATTTTAAAAATATTTAATTCACTTTATGTAATAGTGTTGAAAACAAATTCTATAGAAAAATTGAGACACAAAATTATTTGTACGCCTACAGTTATATAATTATTTAACTCATATATAATACTACATTTTAATATTTAATTGGATACTCATTGGTGTTAATTACAACTTACTGTAGCCTAGCCTAGGCATTGATTTCATTAAAGTAAATATGGAAGGTGCAATTTTTGCCCATTCTTCAGTCAGGTTCGTCCGGAGTTGCTAAATGTTTTATGTAGTAGTACAGCCATTCGTTAACATTAAGTGCTGTCTGTTTGGGATCATTATCTTGCTGTATATATATATATATATAATCCCCTCTCAGTTTAAATTTACCAGCAGAAGATTGTAATATTTTCTTTTAAAATTGATAAATAATTATATTTATTCATAGTTTCATTAATAAAACATAAATTTCTCCTTAACCCGTCAGCAGACATACAACCCCAAACAATAACGTTTAGACCAGGGGTGCGCAAGTGTGGCCCCGAGGGCCACTTGTGGCCCTTTTGAAAAATTATAAAATAAACAAAAGTCTCATTTAATTCGAAAAAATATAAATAAAATTAAATGTTACATCCTTCTGGTATAGAATTCAACAAAGGTTTCACCCGCATTTTATAAAACGCCTATAGTCCATTCGCTGAGACGAGAGAATGTGTAACTAAATCTTGAACAGCGACAAGTAATTTTATTAAAAGAAGATAATTTTGGAGCAGAGCCAATTGAATGACTTGTTTCTGTTCAAGAATTAGTTCCACATTCTCTCGTTTCACCAAATCGAGTACTACAGGCAAAATGAACTATTCGAGTTTAAAAAAAAAATTAAAAAACTCAACAAAACCATTAGGTCTTAATGTAAATAGCCTGTTAATAACGTAAATCGCAATTAACAAATAAATACAATTTTGTTTATACCTCAATATACAAATATGTAACATGCACAGAGTGATCAAAATAACTGATTCAGTTGGCAATATAATTCTGGGGATCTTTTTATTCCATGGTTCATACAACACTAGGCGGGCGTAAATACTATTTGACATGTCATTTTTACAATAAATACAAACAGGTTGTCAGACCGAAAGCCTGACGGATAATAGGATTTTGAGTGATTGAAATACTTTAGATTATTACTCTGTGGGTAATGTAACAAAAAAAGTATCTGGGTAAGGGAAACAACAATCATTTTAATAAAAATATTGTATATGTACTCAAATTTAAATTTTCAAATATTATTGTCAACAACAGGAAGTAAATTTATGTAGCAGTCTTACCAATTTCAAGTATTTTTTTTATTGCCAACTGTATCAGTTATTTGTAATCACTCTGTATATTCCTTGTGAATTAGCTCTATGTATAATAAATTTGATATATTAATGTTATCATATAAATACCGAAGTGGCCCTTTAGGAATACAAAGAATAAAATTTGGCCTTTTTTACTTCCTTGTACGTAAGTAAAGGAAGTATTGTAATCGCGAAAAATTTCGGTTTTCAGATTTCAGCGGAAATATCCATTTTGATCATCCCTGAATCCATTTTGACTAATTTCGTCGTGACGTCTGTACGTACGTACGTATCTCGCATAACTCAAAAACGGTAAGCCGTAGAAAGTTGAAATTTTGTATTTAGGTCTCCTGTAACATCTAGTTGTGCACCTCCCTTTCTGGTTATTACACAATTTCCAGAAGTGGCACTTTACATGAAGCCTATAATAGATTTTAATGAAAAACTGTTTTAAAATATAATCCAAAACTTTTCAAATTTGGTATACAAGACTTTTATGTCAATCGAAATAACATAATAGATTTTGGTTAAAATAGTTTAACCGGAAGTGGTACATTACTTGAAGTTGTTAACAGTTTTTCTTAAATAAAATGATTTTATTTTGATTTTAGAAATAAATGCTTCAAATAAAAGTTTTAGAGAATTAATTTCTGCGTCTATCACACCAAGTATTATTAAATTAGCCCTTTGTTTAAGCGAGATATGTAAATTTAAAAATTGTATACTTTTTTGTTTTTGTAATAAAGCTTGCTATGGATTAGGACAAAAAATAAAAAAAACATGTTCATGTCAAATTACGTTAAATACGTGCAATTTTATTATTCGTACAATAACAAATATTATATTTTTATTGTGAAATTAGTCATAGTCATTGTTGTAATCAAATATTTCTTTGTTGTAATCAAAACTCTCTTTAAAAACTCCCTTTATGGTTGCTGTATATCTTACTGTTTTGAATTTAAAATTAATATTTTGTAATTTATTTATTAAAAAAATATGTATAGTTTAATAATCGTACAAGGAAGTCGTGTGGTGTCCACATCAGATTTTTTATAAGTAGTTGCGCTCCACTGGTTTAGACAATCTTGTTTTATCGTGCCACACAAATCATTTGTATCTAAAAACATAAATTTTGTAAATTTTTAAATTCTAATAAATGATATTTTTAGGCACTAAGATCTCTAAAATTATATTCTTTTTTTATGAACCCCTGTGGTGCTTTTTCTAAATCAGTTAATAAAATCAGATTGGTACACCCAGAAATATTTATTGTTTATAATTATGCGTTAGTTATTATATATTCTCATATTTTGAACTTGGTTTACTATTATTTGTTGCTTCTTCCGTACAGCGACACAACTTCCTGCTTATGTGTTGAATGACAAATGAAGTCTGTCTGGGTTTAATTAATCTGCCGACCGATAACTGAGATAAGTTATCTTTGCTACAGATCCAGGACACTGGAAGCTGGATAGTGGATGCTGTCACCCTCGTCACAAGGTGTCTGCCATACAACATATCCAGGTTCAATTCGGAGACAGTAACATACTGCAATATAAACTTCAGGAAGTCACAACGAGAATTTTTCAATGGAACATTCTGCTAAAATACACGAAAAAATAACAGAATATTGAACAAAAACTTTTATTTCAAATATTTATCTAATAGTTTAGCGCGTAAAACTTGTTCCTGCTGACATTTTTCATAATTATGGTACATTAATGTGTAAAACGGAAACAATATCGGTCATAGATGATTTATCATCTGATATTTATGTTTATTTACTCTTATCTATTGATATTTTTATAAATTTGGAGATTCAACATACAAAAAAGCAGTGGCGTATATAGATTTATATTTCGGAGAGGGCCCAGATTGTACAAAGTATAGGTGGTAATATTTAATTATATAACAAAATCTAGTTTTCGTTTTTTCTTTGCAAAAATATTTATAATTTCTTCTATATCTATGTATATATCTCTATGTGCAGATAATAAAGTTAAGCCTGTAAGTCGTTCTTCACCTTTGTATTTATTTTTAAAGTTTTCATTTTTTTGAGCAAGGCAACTAATATCAAAAGAAATATACGTATATTTGGATAAAAAACTTTATTGCATTCTTCCAATGCTTCTAAAGCAATTTTCGGTTTATTTTCAATATTTTGCCATTTGTATTTCCAAGTATTAAATTCTGCTTCAATTAAGAAATAGTTATAATTAATTATATCACTTTCATAAAAAAATTACATTAGTAATAACGACATAAATAAATATAAAATAATTTTAAAAAGTAAAAATATTTCGGGAGGGACCGCCCCCCCCCCCTATATATGCCACTGAAAAAAAGATTGGTTGGGAGCTTTTAAGAAGTGGACGGAAAAAATGGCAAAGAGTATTACTGGTGAAGGTAACTACATAATTTAAAATAAAACTCAAAAAAATATTTGTCTTATTTAGTAATTCAACAATTATGATTAAGGTTAATCGTAATCGCCGATTATGATTAAGTTTATTACTAACAACGATTATTACGACTATTACGATGGGCATAGTTAGAGTAACGTGTTTGATTATTTGCCATTTTCTTTTGTTATAACAAAAATATGACAAATATTATACAGGTGTGCACAAAAAATCCGAACATAGGGATTTAACTTGGGATTTTAAATAAGTGTGGAATTTGAATCTCTTGTACTTTTAGAAGGAAACTATAAGGACAAAATGTTGTTTTAAATTAAATTTTACTTTGTAAAAAATTTAAATTCTATGTAACAGTAGATCGGCAGCACAAGAATCAGATGACCATGGATATAAAACACAATATCAGCGTGACAGTTTAATAAAGTATTACTGCTTATAATATAATATACTATCTTCTGTACTGTATACGAGGTGTGTTCAAAAACTATCGCGAATTTTGAATTTTCGCGGGTTACGTATATTCGAATTTCGATCTTTTTGTGGCTTTATGTTGGTACTCATGTCTCTCACTTATGTCGACAAGCTCGGCCATTTTGAATGTTCACTTACTTGTTGACAGCTGCTTTGCTTGCACGTGTTTTGGATCGTCTTCGATTTTTACCTATTGTGCTTATTCGTTAAAAACTGACTATGAATTTTTTGACCAAGACAATATCTTGCTTATCTAAAGGCGACGGAACGTAGAAAAAAATAATTCATTTAAAATTTGTCATTGTCATAAAATGTTTTTATCAAAGAAGTTATTTCATTTCTACTTCTTTGATAAAAACATTTTATGACAATGACAAATTTTAAATGAATTATTTTTTTCTACGTTCCGTCGCCTTTAGATAAGCAAGATATTGTCTTGGTCAAAAAATTCATAGTCAGTTTTTAACGAATAAGCACAATAGGTAAAAATCGAAGACGATCCAAAACACGTGCAAGCAAAGCAGCTGTCAACAAGTAAGTGAACATTCAAAATGGCCGAGCTTGTCGACATAAGTGAGAGACATGAGTACCAACATAAAGCCACAAAAAGATCGAAATTCGAATATACGTAACCCGCGAAAATTCAAAATTCGCGATAGTTTTTGAACACACCTCGTACATCTATTTTATAACATTAAAACTGGCTTATGAATCATAATTATAAGAAAAAAATTACTGCAAAATTTTTAAGAACAGAAACTTCAATAAACTACCACATTGATATTGTGTTCCATTTCCATAGCCATCTGATTCTTCCAGTGTTGTATAGTATTTGAAATAGATTAAGTATTTTAAGTAATTATGTGAAATACTTAAAAATGAAAGTATTTTGTATATTTTGTTCAAATATTTTTCACAATTATTTTATATTTTAAAATACTATTATTTATATGAAATATTAATTTTCAATTTTTAAAATACCAATATTTGAAATACATTTGTTTCTGAAATACAAACCTTCCGTCCTATGTGGTCTGTTTGTAATATAACATGAAATAATTCTCTAATTATTCTTGAAATAAACAGTTGTCTATGTTAATGTAGCAGTTTCTTTTGAATATAAATAAAAATACGCGAATAAGTTGAATATGGAAAACATTTTTACAATACAGTAATATATAATCAATTTTTAAATAATTAAAAGTAAAAGTATTTGACATAAGTATTAGCCCAATACTATTCTCGGTGGTACTAGACGATATTTTGAAAAATGCGAAAAAGAATTTTAAGAAAGTCACGGTTGGACATTGGAGACTGAAGAAGATAGAGATATCAGAACTTTGTTATGCAGACGACATGGCAGTAATGGGAACGGCTGAGAAGGATATTCAGCACAATATGAACATACTAAATGAAGAACTAAAGAAGAGAAACATGAAAATAAATATAGCAAAAACTAAGATTTTAACAATCAGTGAACAAGACAAGGAAGTAAACATATTCATAGAAGGAAAAAAACTAGAACAAGTACGATCTTTTAAATATCTCGGCGCAATCATAAACGAAAAAGGAAATATCGAAGAGGAAATAAGAGAAAATGAAGAACTAAAGATGAGAAACATGAAAATAAATATAGCAAAAACTAAGATTTTAACAATCAGTGAACAAGACAAGGAAGTAAACATATTCATAGAAGGAAAAAAACTAGAACAAGTACGATCTTTTAAATATCTCGGCGCAATCATAAACGAAAAAGGAAATATCGAAGAGAAACAAGACTATATAACGCATTGAAAACCAAATTTTTTAGTAAAAAAGAAGTACCACAAGAAACAAAGGTGCAAGTATTCAAAAAGTAGTGACACCAATACTGACGTATGGTTGCGAATCGTGGACTATGACAGAAAAATGGAAAAGCAAAATTCAAAGTTCGGAAATGATAGTCTTGAGGAAGATAGACCGAAAAACGAGACTGGACAAGATAAGAAACACCACAATCAGGGACAAACTCCGAACAAAACCAATAACCCAAACAATACAAGAGGGGCAACTTAGATGGTACGGACATATACAGAGAATGGATGATAACAGATTAACTAAACAAATATACGAGGCAAGAGAAACAGGAAGAAGAAAAAGAGGCAGACCTAAGAGAACGTGGAACCAGGAAGTGATGCAAGCAGTAAAAGATCGAGGAGGAAGCTGGAAAGAAATAAAGAAACAACAAACAGGACCATTTGGAAAGAATTTTGGAAAAGATCACCAAATGAAGACAACTCAACTCAACAAGCCTGACACCGAAAGGTATAAAGGCTAGGATTAAGTAAGTAAGTAAGTAAGTATTTGAAATATTGGTATATTTCAAATACTAAAAAAATAATTCTATTTTATCAAACATTTGAAATACATGTATTTAGTATTTTATATTTTGTATTTGAAATACTTTTTTCAAGTATTTTATACAACACTGGATTCTTATCGAAATTAGATCATTTTATTTGAAAACGGTTTCCTCTTCACTCCAATACTTCGTTTTGCCATTATTTTTTTTTACTTCATACCACTGCGCACTAAAACTACACAACTTAAGTTTGTTTATTTGTAGGTTAGTAATACAAAACGGCAAAATGTTATGCTATATACGTATGCGAAATATTGAAATTGAGTTTTAAAAGGAATGGTACTGGGGCAAAGGGAGGGCGAAAACGGGGTTTGTTTTCACCTGAAAATCGTATCTATTTATTAAAATATTTTTATAATTATTTTTTTTTTATAGAGGGAGATTGATTGTATGACATCTCAGTATTGATATTTTAAATATTTGTCCTACTTTACGTTAGTAACGTTCTGAACTTTGCTAATTTTGCCAAATTTGTAATACATTTACGAATGTTGTACTTAAAATATTAAAATTTCAACACTGAAATGCCATACAATGAATCTCCCTCTATAAAATAAAAACAGAATTATAAAAATATTTTAATAAATAGATCCGACTTTAAGGTGAAAACAAAACGCATTGTCGACGTAAAAATACGTTCAAGCAGTGGCGCTTCTACTGCTAACTATCCGAATTTCATTTAAGCTCCGCCCCCAATTCAGGGTTGTACTCGATATAATGTTCTGTTATTATGTTCAGTAATAATACCGAATATGAAATACATTTACGTATAAGTAATGTTTTCGTAGGTTTTAATTACCAAATTAAGATCAGTTTAAATATTTATCACATATTGTAACGTTTATCAAATTAGCAGTGAAGTGTGTGAGGAATAATAAAAACACAATTATATATGAACTCGAATATAACGTACCCCAGATATAACGAAAGCTCGCTTATAATGAATAAAAATAATTTCCTTGGACATAAATCTTATATTTACCATGTATTTTGTGCTTTCTTATAACGAACTCGTTTAAAGTGCATGCTCGCATAGTCGCATATAAGGAAAACGTTTATAAAAATTATTTAAAAATCATCGATAATTTACTTCTCTCGATGCCATAACGAATGTAAACTGTTATAAGTAGTAAAAGCTATTAGACTAATTATTAAATATCTAACATTTTTTATTTTTTGAGTAATTAATATTTTTCATAAATTGTTATTCTGTTTAAATATTTTTTAACATAAATTTTATTATTTTAAATATACTATTTGAAGGCATATGTAGATATTTTTTATAAAGTCAGGCTTACAAGATACAACCATCAACTTTTATTTTTTAAATAGCAACCTATAATTATTTTACTTTGTCTTTTCAACGATGTATTAATTCATAAAAAAATCGAGGAAATTGAGATAATTGAGGTATATACTTCAATTATTGTGGATCCCGTTGCACCCGACC
Organism: Harpalus rufipes; assembly: GCA_951394225.1. Classification (NCBI taxonomy): domain Eukaryota; kingdom Metazoa; phylum Arthropoda; class Insecta; order Coleoptera; family Carabidae; genus Harpalus; species Harpalus rufipes. The sequence goes on along the minus strand of OX596278.1, from coordinate 52,192,971 downwards.
CGTCCCTCTAACTTTATATAGTGCTGTCTTTTCCTCTTAAGTGCTTACATGAACAATTTTGAGACTAGTTTTCAAGTCAAACCTATGAATTTTAGTTTTGACAATGTATATAGTTTTTAAAACTAAAAATGTTTTGAAAACGGTTTCAAAACTGCATGTAAACTCAGTAATTGTGTGCTAACTAGTAAATAATAAAAATATTTTGCTATAAATTATTGATATTTATTTTAATTCTTTTAACTTAACCTATTTTTACTAAATAATCGTAATTGGCGATTATCAAAATTATAAATCGTAATCGTCAAAGTAAAATCGTTACATCACTAGTCTTATTCTCAATAATTGTAAAGTGAACCTATTTTAATATAATATTTCTTATATAATTTTGGAGGAAGCAATATCTGAATTCTGACAGACCCTGCCATACTATGCTACTTTGTTGGTGACACGTTTATCAGCTGAATGCAGCAGAGAGTTGCATGTTCATATTGCCTTGGAATATAGCATACTCCTTGAATACTCCACAGGAACAGGATAGAGTATTCCTAGTTACTTGGACGCTGATTGAACTTCGATACTGATTATAATAACAAACAGAGGTGTGAGGGGCGATGTTACTCATCACAAATTGATTTATGGGGAAGGCCTCTCTAAAATCCGGCGAGGGAAGCATGTACATCTTTAACCCTTGTAAGGGGCATAATTCAATTTGTTATAAAATATCATCTATCTAGCCATGAAATATGAATTATATGAAAAGCTCGATGAAAAGTAATATTTTATTTTGATATTTCCACTTCATTTATAATGGTTCCTTCACTATTTTTTTTAAAGAAAATTCATCTACATTGGAAGCGATTTGTAGTTTTAGAGTCTTTATTGTTATTAATTAAGCAGTAATATTTTATTATATTCTGTGACGTAGATATAGAGTATGTCCCATTTAGAGCTGCCACCATTGGGATCTCGAGAACTATAAGGTCGGATAAATGGAACTTTTTGTACACCTATAGGGAGCCATCTCAGATGTGGTTTTCTTTTTCCAAAAATTTTCATAGGATACTAGATAATGACGGAAAACTGAATTTGTTGTTTTTATTTTCTTTTTGAAATAACTTCTAAACAATGAGTAATTGAGAAAAATGTTCTAACTAAAGAAGTTGGATATTTTTATTGTCTAACCAGTGGCGTATGAAATAAATATTTATATCTGTAAATTTCGGAGATATAACACAAAGTTATATATTTTTTAAATGGAACCCTTATCTGATTTTAGTCCCACAAAAATACTGATGTAAGGGTTATGTCTAGTGTCATTATCTAGTGCCATATGAGAATTTTTGGGAAAAACAAAAGCACATCTGAGATGACCCCTATAGGTGCACAAAAAGTTCCATATAACCGGCAATGCATCTCTTCTTATAGTTCTCGAGATACCAATGATGGCAGCTCTAAATGGGACACATAGATATGATTTTGTTCTCAAACAGTGGACTTTACTAATAATTTGAGTTACATAAATTGATCTTTTGCAGCAATTCTAACAATATATAAATATGTTAAAATAACTTTTGTGGTCAATAATTGAAAATATAAATGGATAATAAGCAATTTAATAAAATAACTAAAAAAAACTACATATATTACCAGTGGCCTTAACTAAGAGTTCGAGGGCCCGTCCACATGCTATAAATATAATAATTTTACTGCATATTTTCCAATATACAGTAGAAGATATATTGTAATATTTTACGATTACGCTTAATAACCACAATGTAATAATTTTACTGTATATTTTGCAATATCTAACAATGAAGTGGAATAAATATATAAAAAACGATGTAATACAGGTGCCGCAAATGTCAACATTCAATTGAAAGGTGTCGCCGTTTTTTGTTTTTGAGCTGCCTCTGTCATTTTATTGTTCAAAAGTGTATAGGAAAATAGTGAAATTTATCATGAATAACTTCACACCATAAGAACTTCAGGAAATTGTGACTATTTTACTCAAATCCAAAATTTAATCATTAGGCACTTTTATATCCCACCTTATGTTATAGCATTTACTACGAAAATGTAATTGGCCCGTTTTTTTATTTTGAGAATATGTATATAATTGGTGAACGTTACAGCAAATTGATTCAGACATTTTTGGTATCCCAAATGGAAGAACTTGGATGAATCAAAATATGGTACAGCAAGATGGATCAGTATCATACACAGTCGGGCAAATAATAGCAATTTTTCGAAAATTAGTCCCTTATCGTTTAATCTCACGTTTTAATGATATACATTGGTCGCCGACATCTCCTGATTTGACAGCCCCGGACTTCTTTTTATGGGGTTATTTTAAAGAGAAAATATATGTCAATAAACCACGAACTCTGGATTAGTTCAAGGAAAATATTCGCCAAGAAATCGAAATGGGGTAACATAATATATATATATATATATATATATATATATATATATATATATATATATATATATATATATATATATATATATATATACAGGGTGTCCCTTAACTTCGAGCAAAAACTTTAAGGGCATATAGTACTGACCAAAATGAATAAAAAAGCTTCATCAACATAGGAATGATCTTCAACTGTTTCCGAGAAAAGCGAAAAATCTAAGAAAAACTGACAAAGATAACGATCGAATAAAATTTTGTCTATGTCAGTAAAAAGACTATAAAAAACAATAAAATTTTATATGAAACATTTTTCTCAATTTCTTATAGTTACGTAGTTATATGAAAATTAAATATTGACCAAGGTCGCCACAACATTTCACTTTTGATTTTTATAAAATAACAAAAAGCCATCTAAGATTACCTCTCAAAGGTAAACAAAAAGTCTCAATTAATCAAAATCGTAATTCTTATAGTTTTTGAGATAGCAAAGGTAAATCTCGTAAAAACTCATTTTTCACTGCGTTATATCTGGGAAACTATTAAAGATCGGACACATTTTGACTGAGCTTTTTTTACTCATTTTGATCAGTATTATATGCCCTTAAAGTTTGTGCACCAAGTTAAGGGACACCCTGTATATATATATATATATATATATATATATATATATATATATATATATATTGATTTTTTTCTTCATAAATGAAATCATATGCATATATTCAATCATGATTTTCCTTATTAACATTCTGAGTCTGATTGCGTGACGTCATAATTTTATACTTTCAGAAAAAAAAACCAGAAAATGTGGTATGATCTCATTCTACCGGCCGAAATGTTAAGGATAGTGATGGAAAATAAAAGAGCTGGACTTCGATAGCGGGTAGAAAGAGGCCCTTAGCAAATATTATTTTTGGAATTTGATATTTAAAAAAATAAAGGACTAAAAAAAATAGTTTTAGTGTTCTATTCAAAATTATAGGTACACTAAATCAGATGACAACTGACAACATATGCGTCAGACAGTATTAACAAAATTATAATACATTTAAATTGGTGCCCCTCTAGTGCCCGGGGCCTGCCCGCAATGCGGGGCCGTTTGTTACGCCACTGTATGTTACAGTCTAAGTTTTGATTAATACTTGTACACTGGTAGCCTATGTCATTCAACATCTTTCACTTTCATACAAAAGTGTTATTTGGTCTACTTCTGTTGTTTCGTTATTTTCTGCATTCATTGTAGTTGGAAATGGCGATAGGACTAGGCTTGAAAGTAGTGAGAATTTGGAATAGAGTAAATGTGACCTAGACGCAGGGATGAGAAATTATACTAAAAACTCGATTATTTTGAAAACTACTTTTTTAAAATTTTGATAGCTTGTCTTTAACATATAATTTTAAGGTCTAGTTTGAATAAAGATGAACCATGTTCTTACAACGGTGGAGACCTACGTTCTGACTAACTTAACAACTTAACTTTCAAAACTTAATTTCAATGAAATGACAGATAAAAACAACTATAAACAAATATTATTTTCCACGGCCTAACTGATTTTCTTAATACTTATTCTCAATAATTCCACCGCGACCATTATATTTATTATATACATATAAGTAATTATTTTTATTGTGTACTATTAGATGTGGCTCTTACTATTATAGATTATGTATTATTTATTTTCTAAAGAAATGTAGGTCAAACATGTACTTTGCATTAAGACCTTCGAGTATTTATTTCTTTTGCTGTACACGTACACGTCAGTAAAGTCACTTTACTCATTGCAATTAACTAGTTCTGAAGAACCTACTAATAAAATATGTACAGAAGCCCACACGTTTTACATACACGCTTCTCACTGCTGACGGTTCCCATATTAATAAAACTCATCACTTACATGAATTATGAATGTAAACAGGAGGATATTTTTGTTATAATATTTTGTACTCCATATACAGAATGTCCCGCGACTGCCATAGCTTAAGAATGTATTCCTTAGGTAATTTAAAGTCAAAAATCACGTATTCACTTTTCCCCGAAACTCAGTATTTGAGGAGTTATGGATGATATTAAATTTGACACAGCAGGCCATGATTACACTTTATTTTATTTATTTAATTAATTATGTTTAACTCAAAGTTAATTATTAAAGTAAGTAAAGTAAATGTTCAAAATGTCCTCTCTGTCTGAATACACATTCTTGCCCTTCCTATAATTGACGAAGTTGCTGTCTGAAGAATATCAGGTTTATTTTGCATGCATGTAGCTGCAGCAATAATCTTTTGAATTAATCCATAAATGAAGTGAATATCGGCATATTCTTCATTTGAAAATGTAGCCATACCAAATTATCGTTAAGGTGACACAAATATAAATCGTCAAAAAATAAACAATTGCTACAATTAATCAATAAAAGGAGTAATCATGGCCTGCTCTGTCAAATTTAATATCGCTCATAACTCCTTAAATATTGAGTTTCGGGGAAAGTGTATACGTGATTTTCGACTTAAAATTACCTAAGGAATATACCCTTAAGCTACGGCATTCGAGTCGCGGGATACCTGTATGTAATTCCTATACTAATATATCCAATAAAATAATAGTACACTATTAAATTGGTTTCTAGACACATATTTTGTTTAAGTAAATGGACATCGTATCTTCCATAATTTCCGAGATGCAAAAGTTATTTGGGACAACCTGTATTTTAAATATTATGTTTATTGTTTATTGTTATTATTAATGCGTGGTAATATTTTGTATTTCATACAATACGTATGTATAAATTTGTATATAATGCAACTGTTACGTATCTAAATCATATTTTGATAAATACGACCTATTGATAATGGATTATTATTACCCGTTTATGAGATACTAGCGATATGATACATAACATTGTGAAATTATTCTATGTATCGCAGATTTCGACCTAATTATTTGCAATTATAACGGGAACTATTTACAAACTCCCATTCCATTCACACCTGACATACGAGAACGTACAAATTTAAACCCAAACATTGTATTGTATTATATTACAATACAATATAAACAGGGATATATTTCTTGCTTTCTATACTCTTCAAAGATTAGTTTAATCATATTACAATACTATCCAAACATTTGAGTAAAAAGCAATGTATGCACTTAAATTGTTTCCCTCATGTAATTCGAAATAAAAGTTACAAAACACAATAAAACTGAACATTTTTATTTTATATTGGCGTCTGTTTATCTTTGGTTTCTTTGAACCCTGTCGAAACTTTCGTGCGATGAAATGAAGAGACAAGCCATCAAAACCAGATCAACTAACGTTATTCAGTTGTGGGAGAATTTGCAAAACATTTGTAAATCAATTTTTAGTAATACAAATACTAATGGAATGCCTAGAGTTTGTCAAAAAAATATAGGATACAAAGTTTTCGTTTGAAGAAGATATTGACGTTGCAACAGTGCATATTTTGAAAGCATTCCAACAGAAGATTGTTTAGGAGCTTTTAAAAAGTGGAAGAAAAGAATGTTGAAGTGCATTGTTGTGCAACGGGACTATATTAAACATATTAACATGTAAAAAGTAACAGTAAAATTTTATGCGTAACCGTATTAACAAGGAAATAGAAAGTAGGATTACTCAACATGTCAACCATACCAGAGGTTCTAACAAACTCTGCCCTTTTCTCAAAGAAGTGCTAAGATTACTCAAAATGTATATAATGCCTGACGTCTTAACAACAAACATTGTTGACATGTTGAGTAATCCTAATTTCTCTTTACCCTCTTATGCGTGCAGAATAATTGTTGTTTTCTATGTTTGTATATTTATTTTGACTGAGTTCTGAACAAATAAATAGTTTAAAACTGTAAAATCTACTTTTCACAAAAAAATACATAAAAAGATTGAAATTCACGAAAATAAAAAGTTAGCACTGCCCGGCATTTTCTTGGTTCCCTCAGTATGTTAGATGCTTGTTTAAAGAGGTCCACAAGCCTGTATGGCAATATTTGTTACTGAGTAAAATAGCGGCTCATATGACCGCCGTAACCTACAAGGAAATATTTGAGACGATCCCTGAGGCCCCCTGTAACCGCTAACATGTTAAAAAAGAACATGCAAACGGAACCGCTGTTTGGGACCGCCATACTTTGGAAGGAAATGCAAACGGAACTGATATAAGGACTAGTGGTGGGATCCGGATCCGGATAGTTTCGGTTTCGGATCCAAAAATATCCGGATATCCGGATAATTGAATATTGACCTATTCGGATCTCAGATCTAAATCTCAGTATCGGATTTTGGATCCGGATCTGAGTATCGGATTTTGGACCCAGATCTGAGCATCGGATTTTGGATCCGAATCTGAGTATTAGAATTTGGATCCGAATCTGAGTATCGGACCTTGAATTCGGATCCGAATATCGAATCTTGGAAATGGATTTGAGTATCGGATCTTAGATTCGATTATGAGTATCAGTATCGGATTTTAGATATGGAATTTCAGTATACGGATCGGTACTCGGATTCGAATATTCTCAGTATTGAACCTTACATTCAAATATTAGCATCGGGTCTCATCAAAAGCACATAATAAATTAATGAAATTCATGTCATATTAATATGTTACTTTATATGTGTAATAAAAATAATACAAATTTGAATTTTTTATTCCCAATTTACTAAATAGGATCTGTTAAAGTATAAATTACTTTTTTCTTTACATTTGCACAAACTACCTGGCTATTTTAGAGGGGTATTATAAAATGTATTACTGTTTGTTTATTAGCGTTTACAGACCGCTGTAAAGATAAACAGGCCCACTTTAATGGTTTGAAGTTTGAATTTGAACTCAATCCAGATGTTAGCCTTCACATTCAAAATGAAGAATCGGATTCAGAATTTATCGAATCCGGATCCAAGTTCAGACCCGGATCCAACTCCAGATCCGGATCCAAATCAGGATCCGGATCTAAATTCGAATTAAATTTTCGGATATCCGCTTCAATACCCGAACGTCGGATATCCGAGGATCCGGATATTTTGAAATCCGGGTTCTCGGATCTAAGTTTTGTCGGATTCTCACAGCACTAATAAGGACCATATGACTCTGAACGGAAACTTTTTCCAACCAGGATTTAGCGGTTTCTAGGGACTAGCACTTTTTTTGTTAAATAAGCAAATACCCCTTCTTGAAATATGTTTGTATGCCAATTGTTAATTATATTTAGACACCACTTACAAAATCGAACAAAAAATTCTAATCTAGAGGAAAATTCTTGCCAAAATAGTGCAACCGCTAACGTGTTCAAATTATACTACTGAAAATGAGAACACTGTCCTGAAAATACGTGTAGCTATAGTTTTTCTCACTTCCAATATCGTAAATAGGTTGCTAGAACGTTGTTTGTACGAATCTACAAGGGGGTACTCAAAAATAACGAGAATTGTTGTCTGGCGGGTGGTAGGGAACCCTTCTGGGTATGTTGCCCAACCGTCATCCTTGTGGAAACGTCTGACCGGTTAGTGTGATTTTTTTCGTAAGCGTTTTTTGACGTGTTTGGCGATTTTTCGACATTAAAGGTTTTATTTCTTGTAAGGGAAATCAGCAGTGAAAACTGTCACAATGCTCCGGGGGGCTTACCGGGAGGAAGCTTTGATCCAAGTAAGGGTTTAAGAGTGGTTTTCTTGTGTTAAAAGTGGTCGGATGATAATGAAGATGAACCAAGACTGTCCTGGTCAAGGTTCATCTTCAATTGCTTCCAGAACGGCCGAAAGCATTAAAAAATCCGTGTTGCGATCATATTTGATCATTGTAGAACAATCAATGAACTCACTGAAATATCTTCGAGTTTATATCAACGAATTTTGACTGAAAATTTGAAGATGAAAGTGTCGCAATGGAATTCGTTGCTTTCCAGCGACCATAGAGCCAACCATTTGAGTATGTGCCAGGATTTGAAAGAACAGTCAGAAATCGATCCGGATTTTTTGTAAGCTCTTCCAAGCATTTCTGCTGATTGCCCTAAGAGGAAACAGAACTTCAAGTTAACAAGTCGCTTTTTAATGTCCGCCGTTATAAAATGGCTGACTACGTCAAACAACGCTTACGAAAATAATCATAATGGTGGCTCAGATGGTTCCCGAAGGATGATGCTTGGGAAACAGAACCAAAAGAGAGTCTAGTAAAGACACCTAGTGGGAGAAATCGGAACTAGCGCCTGCCACCCGCTAGAAAACAATTTTCTTTATTTTTGAGTGGCGACGTAAGTAATTTCCTTACATCCCTAAGCAACTCCTTTGCGTCTCTATATTATGAAATACCAAGAATTATATATTTTAAACTTATGTGAAATATTTGCTCATTTTTATTATTTATGTAAATTGTCCTCATTTCACAAATATATACATTTAAAGGTGAGCATTGACTTGTCAAATATGAAAGGTGACCGCGTTTTTCTATTTTTCTTAAATTTTACATGGAATACTAAGATCCTTTGTTTCAAGTTTCAAAGTATCAGTTGTCAAAGATAGATATTCCTTGACCTTCCTGGCAGTAAAAAAAAAGTTAAAAAATAAATCAGCAGAAATCAGTGGCAAAATCTTATATGCAAGTCGAAATGTAAATATCTTTGACTAGTTGAGCACGTGTTTGCCACCTTAGCGAAGCCAGGGCTGGAAATTAAGACCTCCACTATTAAATACTATTTACTTTTTTTGTAACATTTTCACGTAATTTTAAAGTTAGGGGTAATTTTAAATTTTATTATCAAAGGATCATCCTTATTCACGTTATAATTAACTTCTTTTGGATTCCCCCACATTATATTTTAATTAATAATTATTTACTTGTGTGTAACTGTTTCGAATTTAGTTTCTCGTATATTTACATTCTCGATGCCTTGAGCGGCATGTAGCACTCCCCTTGTGACAGGCGGTTAGGCGTCGGTTAAGCGTCGCTTGCTGAGCGTCAGTGTCGGTGTGTTGGGCGTCGGCAAGCGTCGCTCGTCGCAGCTTTACACAGCTCTGCGTTCACACGTGAGTTGTATGGTACTGTGCTCGCAGTCTTGCCAAAGGGAAAGATACTTGTACGCGAACTACAAGGGCTCTGTACGGCTCATATACTACACACTACACATAGCTAAGTTGAAATAGATATAGAAATACTTTGAGTATGAGGAATATCAGATTGATGAGCATTTCAAGAGACAGCAGGAAATTTCTTAAGAATATTGGAAGGGTTGAGAGACTAACTATATTTTAATTTTCCAATATTTCATTTAAAACATTTTTTAAATCAATATTATATCAAAATAAAGTAACATCCGTGGCGCTAGATATTCGTTAAATAGGTGTTTAACACGGGAAAACAATTTTCCTTGCGCTTTGCTTACCAAATTATTTTGAAAAAAAATAAAGTAGAGCAAAAAAATCTGTATATAAACCAATATACAAAATTAATTTCACATGTTTTTTACTCTTAAATGCAGAAATTTGATAGATACATAACATTTTACGGGACAGATAATATTAAGGACAAACAGTTCTTCCATGTAAAACGCATATGTCACGGTTTCCAGTGTTCACCTGTATTTTAGTCCATAAGTTTTTTATTTTTTATGTATATTTTCAATGTTTTATGTGGTATACAGTATCGGACATAAATATTCAATATATTTTCAAATTTCTTATATAATGTAAAGGTGACATACTCACAAAACTTTATGTAGTTGAATACAGATGTGAGGTGCGATAAAAATGGAGCGACTGTATAAAAATCTTATATTTACTTAAAAAAAAATAACTAGAATAATAATTTATGAAAGAAACTTAAATTAGACAAAAAATAAACAATGTTACATACTTAATAATACTTATAATAGATTGTAATGTGGTATCGAATTAAATAAATTAGCCATGATTTTGTGGTTTATAAATTTTTATGCATCCGTTATAATTTAAAATAATTACTTGGAGTTACCAATATTATTCCTTACAATATTTTTGTACATGGTTTCCAACAGATTTTCAATTGTATTAAAGATCAGGTGACTATTTGCGAGTTATAGACACATTTAAATCGGCTCGTAACTCTTTTTTTATTCACCACTCTCATACAGTTAAAGATAGGACAACGCAGTTGAAAATAAGAATTCAGCATGAAATTCTCTTTCTTAGTATGTCTTACACGATTTTAGCGAATGAGTGATTCACAAATAATACATAACATCAATTCCAAAGAAATTTCTTTAATATTTTGAAATGTTTCAAATCGGCAAATTTCTCATATTTCATACATTACACCAACACCGTTAAAGATATTATAAGGCGGTTTGAATTCGACATGAATTTTTCTTTCCTATTATGTATTTTGCACGATTGTTGCTGAGGAGTGGTTAGTAAATTTGAAGATGTTCAATATATTTCAGAAATTTCTTTGGAAGTTATATTTTATTTGTAAACCACTCATTCGTTAAAATCGTGTGATACATAATAAGAAAGAGAATTTCAAGCTGAATTCATATTTTGGAACCGCATTCTCTATAAACTGTTAGTTCCAGCGGCTACTAATTTTTCATGTTCGCATAGGTCACAGTTAACTAAAATTAAGATAGACAATTACTCTTTTAAAAGCCTGTAGCTCAAAAACGGTGCGTTTCCGAATTTGGGTTTATTAGTAAAAGTTAGTCTATTTTGCATCCCCTAAATACACTATAAAATAGTAACACGTTTTCATTAACACCCTGTATAACTTCTTGGAACCGAAAGAGTGAGGTAGATTCGGATCAGTCAAGATGTCACCCATAAACCACATATTTAATCCCATCTCGAGTGAAGCCCCTTTCTTGTGTTGAATGGTTGGTATTGTTGATATCCGCATTGGCATCGATGCCTGATAGTGGCATGGCCTTTGCGGTTAGTAAGCTAGCCGTGACAGGTACAGGTGGGCGAAATGGCGCCGGCTTCATCCGACACGGTTATAAACCAGACAACAAACACCATTTTCGGATTGCGGGAACGCAATTACACGCAGAAGATTAATTGTTGTGAGATTTTTATAAGTGTTTAATGACATATATTTTAATAACAGTTAAGCAAAATGTAGTAAGTTAAGTAGCATATGGAAATTCTTCATAAATTATTGTTGAATAATATGTCTTTAAATTTGTGGCTCTATGTCAAAAGCAGATGTCACTTTTTTCAAATATTTTAGGTTATTTTCAGGTTCAGGTACAAGACAAAATTTACACTTTATATTTTTTTATATGTAAGTTATGTAGCTTACTAAAATAAAACAACCTTTTATATGAATCACCTATTGAGAAACTATATAAGTTATGTTTTTCTAATATTGAGATTTTTTCAGAACCGAATTCTGCGAAGGTAAACCCATATTTGGGTGGGCAACAGTATATGTCAGATGTTCAAGGTCTCGTGGCTGTGCGCCTGAGTGTCTGGTCGCGAATCTGGGAAACCGGGTTCGAGCCCGACCGACGCCAAAAATTACTTTGAAATTTAATGGCACAAAATTGACCCCTGTGGCGCACTCTCCATGCCAGTAATGAGTGTCCGTAAGATGACGCCTGGTAAGTGCCCGCACGGTACAAATATTTCATCATTACCGATATCTGTGTACAACGCAGATTGGCACACCCAGCAATGGGTAATATGCCGTGATGATATATTTATTTATTTCAGTACGCTCATGGTACAGCCGTTAAAATTTAATTTGAATGTGAAACAACATTAGTCACTGACATATTGCATATTCTTTCTTGTTGCGTTAGAATATACTTTCTGATTTTTCTTAATACAGCCTTTAAGTTTATTATTACTATGAGTTCTGAAAGATTTTTTAATAATTTACATCTTTCTTATTACTTTTGTAAAAAAAACTGGTACTATTTAAAAAATAAAGAAATCTTAAATAAAATAAATAAATATATCATCACGGCATATTACCCATTGGTGGGTGTGCCAATCTGCTTTGTACACAGATTTTGGTGATGATGATGATATAGTTGTACCGTGCGGGCGTTTACTAGGCGCCACCTCACAGGCACTCATTGCTAGCGTGGAGAGTGCACCACCGGGGTAAATTTTGTACCATTTAAAATTCGAAATATTTGGCATCAGGCACGCGGCCTTGAGACCCCATCTTCTACTGTTTTATAGAAAAATACCAGTAACTATCGTAATGATGTTTTCTACGTTATTCATCCCAATTCTATAAAAAAGTTACTGCTTAACAACATTGCTTTAATATTGTAACCAAGTGAAACAAAAATGTAAAGCCAGTAATTTTCCTTTTTCATTCAGTGTTCGCGATTATTATTGGTTATTTGCTGTAGCAATGTTGCTTAGAGTTAGTAACTACATATGTTACAGAATTGTGGTGAATATGTAATTCAATATTTTCAAATATATTTTTTAAGTGTAATGAATTCAGAAGATGTATTATATTTTTTTACTAATGTAATATTATTATTTTTTATGCATAATAAATAAGTCAAGCAAAAAAAAACAATTTTTCTTATCATCCAGTTACATGTTTTCGAAAATTTTAATCATAGTACTATCTGGAAAACCATAAATAATGTATAGACTAATGAAATACAGTTGATTTATTTTTTTGGTCCAGATCTTCTTAGACAGTTTTTTGGGTCTTCTGAAATTTTTGCTTTTTTGACTTACATATTTTCTCAAATGGTAATTTATTTTAAGTTCTGTTTATATTAATCCAAACTAAAGTTTCAGCAGCATATATTGGTGCTAATAATTGAAGAGCTCTTGACAAAAAGAACAAACAAGTCCAAATATTGTGGATATGAGTTACATACAGCAACATCTACTTTTAACGATACCAAACAGTTTGGTACTCAAAAAGCATCTTAGTCACAAGTTACATTTTAAAGTTTGAGCGTGTCTTCTAAAACGTCCTATAAAAATGACTAATTATTATGTAATTGCTCATCAAAATTTGTTTTTCTTTGAGGTACTTAATATCCGGGAAAAGGTAAAAAAATATTTATCAGTAAGGAAGTTTTTTTTCTTTAATTAGTTCAAATTAAAAATAAAAAGATTGTCTAAGGTTGTTTTTGCCAAGAGGTCTTCAATTCATTTTATATAGGAAGCCATGCTCGACTAAGTTGTAAACCGTGACAATGAATGAGACTATTATTCTTATTATGTAGCTTAGCTACTATTGTAGTGGGCAGTGTATCATATTCTATTCTGGTAAGCGGCATATTGACAAAGTATAGGTTGTATTAGGAAGAAAATAATTATTATGACGGACTACTCTGCTCTAAAAATAGTGGTGTTAATTTTTACTCAATTTTAACACCCTAAGAATTCTATATAGGTCCAGAGAGATTTTGGTGTTAAGTAGAACACTTGCTGAAGTGAAAAATTCAACACAGATGTAGAGCTAATTTTGAGTAATGATATACATCTATTTTGGTGTTATTATTTATTCAACAGTAGGAATAAATCGAACACTATTAACAGAGTAGCTTTAATACTTTTACACAGGAAAGTAACACCAATTAGATTAATAATTTTACATAAAATAGTACCACAGCGGAGACCATAGAAGTAAAATGTAAATAAACAAATATATAATCTCGGCCTATTACTCATTTCTGGGTGTACCAATCTGTTTTCTTTTTTTCGGTAATGTTGATATATCTGCACCAAAGAAATCGCTTACCAGAAAATATGCCAACAATCTAACAGCATGGAATATGTTTGTTAATATTTTAATTTGAATTATATAAAAATCATTAAAAAAGTTTGCAAGAAAAGTAAAGTAATTAACAAAATTATAGTATTGGTTTGTAGGTTACAAAAATTTTTGCAAAATATACCTAATGAAAATATTTCCAGAAATTTAGCCAATTACACAATTCACATCTACATCACTAACGAAATCACATCTATTATATTTAAGTACCAAATGCGGTTAGAAATAAAGTTTTGCTTGACAAATTTTATAGTTCTGGGAAATCCAATTCCAACTAAAATTAATTTATCATCTATTTCAAATACAAATAGATGTAACATCAACTATACATTCATAGGCATTTTCCTAACAATGATTTTTCATATATAAGTTTCCGCTATGATAAATTTTGCACTATTTATTTTTCGCGAAATCTATTTCCCTGTTTAATTAATTTATTTGTGGTGTTCGTGGAATCCATGATATTTCCGGGTGTAAAATCATTTGTGTTCGTTGGTCAGTGTCTGCTGTTAATCCGTGGGCAGTGTGCGTGGGCAGGGAGAATGCACCTTTCATATTTCGTGCATCACCGCTCTACTAACGTTCAGATGCTGGGAACATACAAACACACACATGCACGCTTCGAAGCAGTGCATACGGAATGCTTTCTTTTTATTTCAACGCTACAGATAACGATGCAGGTCTGCATTTATTATTTTTTGGACCCTTGGACGAAAATAAGTCATATAATTATAAATTTACATGCAAAAACATTTAAAACTTAAAAAATATTTTCTTGTAATATAAAATATTGTCATTGCAATTATTTTATCCAATTATACACTATTTTGTTCAAGTATCTTATTCTTCGCAAAGATACATATAGGATTTAACAGCGAAACCAACCACCACCATTATTTTCTGTATTATTATGGTTACAAAAAAATACGATAGAAAAAAGGTATAGGACATTCCATTAGAGAAGAAACTATTTTTTTTTTCAAATGAGATGGCATATAGTTTTTGAGCCCATTCGATAGGGTATTTTTTGCGAATTCAACTATGTAAATCAATTTGTATCCTTACATAACGAAAATATTAAGAAAAATTCAATTGAAATTTAAATAATTTTTTTATTTTATTTTATTATTGAGCTTAAATTAAAACGAAACAAATATTTGCTAATAACTTTATAACTAATATTCTATCTGCTACAATAAGAATTATGCACTAAATAATTCGATTTGACAAATATGAGTTTTTGTTTTTCATACATGCCTATTAAAAAATAAGTATAAACATAAAATTTATTCAAATTTCAATTGAATTTTTTAAATATTTTTGTTGCGTATGGATATAAAATGATTACATGGTTGAAGAAAAAAAAAATTATTGTATACTACCCGTTAACGCATCATGTAATTCTATAATTATTACCAATAGATTTTTTTTGTAATCGCAGAACTGGGTTTAAGGAAATTTTAAATAAACGAAGAAAAAAATTGTGCAAAATTCATGGACTTCGCTGAGATTTGAACCCAGTGCCTTTTTATATCTAGTAGCTCAGATGGTTAGAGCTACCATCTGAGCTACGAGTTCCCATCGAAGTCAGTGAATATTTCACAAGTCTTTTAAGAATCGAGTACACTCTTCTAAATGGAAAGATGAATACTCAGCGCGAACAATGCGCATATATATATATATATATATATATATATATATATATATATATATATATATATATATATATATATATATATATTAGAATTAATCAGCAATTATCCCCGTTATTAAGGAAGATAGGGATTATCTTCAAATAAGCAAATTTACTATAGGCAATATGGGCAGTAAGATGTCATATCAAAATGGGTTATATTGCTTCCGGTTCCGGAGTACATGATAACAACTTCGAAATTTCAAATAGAACATACTATATTTTTTCATATTTTTGAAAAGTTCAAAAATTTTTCTTTACAATGGTAGTAAACAAGTAGTTTCTTGTATTATTAAAAAATAAAATGGCGGTCGTTTGAAATATCAAGAGAGTGAGAAATTTTGTTTCATTGTCTCTGTATCCAGCCATTTTATTTTTTAATAATACAACATACTACTTGTTTACAATCATTGTCAAGAAATATAACAAAATATGGTATGTTCCATTTGAATCTCAAAGTTGATATGTACTCCGGAACCAGAAGTAATGGAACGCTTCTTGATACGACATCTTATTTTCCATATCATCTATAGTAAATTTGCTTATTTGACGATAATTGCTATCTCCCTTAATAACGGAGATAATTGCTGGTTCATTCTCGCGTGATCATGATGTATAAATTGTTGTGAATTTTTAGCTGTCACACATACGTAGATAATAACTAATTAAGCCCATTTCTACGATCTAAACATTTAGGAAGGATCCAAATAATTATAATCTATATAGATTTTTCAAAAAGTTGCTGGATTTGGTCGCTTATTAAAAATAGCAGTAAATCGGATTTTTTTCTTATGATCATATTGGAATTATACTGTTATGATTAGTACTTTTTCTTAAATTTTATACATATATCATTATGAATGATGACAGTTTGATGACCTTGACTAGTGTTGCTGCAAGACCATATCTCGTCTCGTCTTGGTCTTATCGAGACAAGACCATCATTTTGGTCTCGACTAACAAGTCGAGACGAGACGAGACCAGTATCAAGTCTTGTCGAGAAAGGCTTGAAGTCTCGACAAGAGTCTCGACTTCAGTTCGTAGGTATTTTTTTAAATATATTTTCTAAAAGTTCTTCATGGACTAAGAATAATGCTATAAATATTGTTTGAAAATTCGTAAAAAAAGAGATTTTCATTTTTAAAATTTTATAATTATGTATTTTTGTTGTGTTCCTAAAACATTATTTCATGTGAATATAATAATTTAGATACTTGAAACTTGGCTTAAATTTCCAAAAATAGTAAATATAAAATAAGCATAACACTCCTGTTAATGATATATACGTACAGAAATAATGAAATAAATGTGCATTAATTTAATAGATTTTAGTACCTATATAATAAAAAAATAATAACACACAATTAAACAGCAGTTAAATCGGAGGGAAAAAATTACTCGCACAGAGCTGGAGAAAACACATTGTTGGGGTGTACGAATTCTCGGAAAACTTAAAAAAGGCGAAATTTTGATGCCTGGAATTACCAAGGTCAAGCGTCTGTAAGGGATGTTGTACGTGAATTTGACAATGAACCGTAATGTTGGGAAGGAGAAATGAAAACAGCAACAAAATAACTACATAACTATTTACACCGAAAACAATAATAAAATATACAATATATTAATAAGAATCAGCATATCAAAATATATGTACTCTTAAAAAATTACCCTTTTTTAACATCCTGTAGACATATATGTATGTATATTTTAATACACAGAAATACCTAATTGTTCGTTCATTTATTTTTATTTCCCTCCTGTCTACAGGTATAGAGATGTACATCTTCTTGCTCTTTTCCAATATATCTACATGTTTTGAAAAAATACAAAATGGATATTCTATACTTCATAGTTATTAAAAAAATTGTTGATCCAATAAGTTAAAATATCAAAATATATTTTCTTAGATTTCCAAGCATTATTATGTACAATTATAAACAATTTGTTGATTGACGCAGAGTCGAGAGTCTTGTCGAGACTCGAGACAAGAAGAGACTGAATGCAAGTCTCGTCTCGACAAGACCAAGACAAGACCAGTCTAGTCGAGACTTAGTCAAGACCAAGACAAGACCGACCTGAAGTCTCGTCTAGTCTCGTCTTGTGGCAACACTAACCTTGACAACTATAATACATTCTCTATGGTCACTCATAAAAAAAAAACGCTTTAATACATTACTGTCAATAATTTTAAAATAATATACGCATATGTTTACTAATTAAAAAAAAAACTCCCAATATAAAAATACAATGTTATTTTTTTTCTTTTACTGTAGTTACCTTTTAGAAAAAAGTTGTAAATACAAAACTTGTTTAGAGTTAAAAACTACACCTTATGAGACCAAAATCAATAACACTTTTTTTTCTTTTACGAAAAAAATTCAAATTTCGCAATTTGGAGTGTCATTACCATAGTGAAATCATTAGATTAATTCAAAACCTTTATTCCGAAGCAAAAATTTGTGTTAAGAATGCCAACACGACCTCAAACTACATAAAACTCTCAGAGGGGGTCTTACAGGGGGAGGTTTTAAGCCCTGCACTCTTTGCGTTATTCATTAACGATATTGATAACTTCTTTAAATCTCAAGGTGCACGCGGTTTAAACATAGATGGTCAAAACGATTTATTAACCTTAGCCTATGCCGACGATTTGGTATTACTTTGCTACTCATTTAAAGATACCCAGTTCAAACTTAGAATCCTTGAAAAGTATTGTGACACTTTCAAATTATACTTAAATACCAATAAAACTAAAATACTCAAATTCCATAAAGGGCGCAAAAGCTCCATCAATACTAGTTTTAAATATAAGGAAGATATAATTGAAGTAGTTAATAACTACACATATTTAGGAATAAATTTTTCTAGCTCCGGTAAATTTGTTCAAGCACTTAATAAAGCAAAATCGAAAGCTAATATTGCCATAACTAAAGTAAATACGCTTCTAAGTAAAGGAAAATCAAACTGTTGGCCAGAAAAACAAAAGTTATACGACTCAATCATCGTAGCGACCGGTCTGTACGGCTCAGAGATCTGGGCGCTTCGATACCTAAAAGAAACGGAACAAATTCAAACTAAATTCATTAAACAAATTTTACAGTGTGCACGAAACACACCTGGTTACATGTTGCGAGCTGAAACGGGTGCAGACCATATTCAAGTAAATATACTAAAAAGAGCCCTGAGTTGGTTAAACAAACTCTTCCTGATGGAGGATGATAGAGTACCTAAACTTTTATTAAACCGCCTTATTAATCTGGACAACTCTGAAAACAATAAAAAAGAATTCAACTGGGTAACTCAAGTGAAAGAGCTGGTGATGGAATCGGGATTTGAGGATATCTGGGAGTCCCAAATGTTTACCAAAAACAATATTAAATTAATTACTGATAACTACGAATTACTTCTTCGGAATAAAGACATGGAAAGAATTTCAATTTCTTCCTTCAGTAGCCATTATAAGCTACTAAAAGATTCCTACTCTGTTGAAATATATCTTTCGGGAACTGCTCTAGCAAAATCGCGAATTATCTCTCAAATAAGGCTTTCTGGTAATCAGTTCATCACTTTCTACTACAATCGCATCAAGTATTCTCTTAATGCATCCGATATTTGTTCTATTTGTAACACGAATAAACAAGAAAACTTATTTCATTTTTATTTTATCTGTCCAATATATAAGCACTTTAGAAAAGAGTATCTACAGCCATTGTTATACGGCAAAGTTTTCACCGAAACAAATTACGAAAGCTTGTTCAAGAACTTAAGCACTGACTCAATAAACAAAATTTTTTACTATACTATTCAGTCTCTTAAAATTAGAAGTTTCATGCTAAATGAATAAAATATGAAACTCCAACTAAATAATTAAACAAATCTTAATACCAGTTATACTATTTGTATTTAGCACTATTTCTATTAGCATATTTTTAAACAATAATTTCATTATGGATATATATAATATATTATCTTGATTTTTTTTTATTTTTATTTTTTTGTATACTTATCCTTAATTATAGTCATTCCTAACGCTTGTAAGATTAATTTATTCTTGCGTTGACAGCGTAACTTTTCCTTGTATTTGTAACTATAAATAAAATTTTCAATTTAGGGTTAAATGAATAGGGTATTTAAGTATATTATATAATATTCTGGCTTATACCCTCTTATTATATTATATCTTATCTATTATAGTTATCTATAAATATTTGTAGTTTCGTAAACGTAAACTCCACTACTGTAAACAATTTTATATGTATCATTCTATTGCAATGCCACCCATTTGTAATAAGTTCTATTGTACTTTTATACAAATTAAATAAATAATAATAATAATAATAATAATAGTGAAATTATTTACTGTTTATCTGACATCACTATAATCGAGGGCATTCTGAAATATAGTATAAATTTCGTGTTTACATATTATTTACTTATTTTTCTACTAAATTTAATAGATAACTACAGCAAAATAAATATAAAAATATCGTTGTTTCCTGCGTAACAGATTTCAAGTAAGACACCCGGTATATTACACAAATACAACATACAACAAATATTTTTATTTTCTTAGGTTCAATGAAATATAAATACCATACAATAGAAAACTGCCATTTATATTTATAAAAATTCTTTCCGATAACAATGAAATTCAATATCCTTTGCAACTCGTTGTACACAACATAATTCAAAGTATTGTTACGCGTACAGAGATTGTCCTCGAGTTTGTCGTATATTCGTGGAACATTCTTTATATGCTTATTTATATATTTATGTTTCCCTAAACAATACTTTTCACTTTAATAGTTGAAATTATGTAATATTTATTTTGATTTACTACTATCATAATTCATAAATGGAAAATAAAAATATTTTGTTTTATATTTACAGCAAACTTTTTTCTGTACATAAAGTTGAAAAGAAAATATGTTTCTGTCGTCAACGATGTGTAATTATCTATGTTCATTTGTTTTAAAAACACTATATAATTTATACTTAAATTATACTTAGTACTTAATTATTAAAAGCATGTTGTTCGGTTTACACAAAAGCATTCAAAGCTATTCCACATGTATGTGCATACATAATTATATTTTTACTTACAATTAGTACTTAATATTATGTACCGGGTGGTAACGGTTAGGAGTAACCAGTTGAATACAAAACTGTTTTGCGTGTTTCTTCAAAATTTTAAAAAGAAATTTCAAAATTTCTGTTAATTCGTAGCCATGACGTATGTACTTATGTCAGCAGTTCCCAAACTTTTGCAGCAATGGAAACCTTAAGAAATCGCCTACGTTTCGGGGAACCCCAACTCCATCCTACATTTTTATTGGCCATTGTGAACCCAGAAGTAGGGATGCAACCAATACCGATATATCGCATGTCTTTTAGCCGAGGTATCTAATTAACAGAATTTTTAAAATTTCTTTTTAAAATTGTGAAGAATTCAGAAACATAACAAAAAATGTAAAAAAGTTTTGTATGTAGAATTTAATTCTGAACAACTTTGTACTCAACAATTTTTGCCGTAAAATGAACAGGAGTGCAGGAAATTGAATAAAACTAAAATCATATATTAAATCCTTATGTTCATCCCTAATCGCACCACCCGGTATAATTATATTAAATATAATTTAACGTGATTTTAGTTTTATGCAAATTCAAAACAAAAATGGCACTTAGATCGTTTTGAGTTTAAATATTTGCATTATATCTCCATTCTCAAATCATAATGAAACGACATGTCTGACTGGAAGGTACTACGTGTATTTGTTTTATAGATCGGCATATGTGTTACTGGATCTGTTTGTTTAAGATACAGTTATGTGAAGTACTGAATATTGTTTTGACGTTAGAATTTATAGATACGGTTTATCCTTGAGATTATAATGCGATTTTTTTGTTTGACCCTTATCAAAAAGTTATATGAAACAGTTTCTTAGAATTTCAATAATTTATTATCAAAAAAAATATTCTAATTTTAGAATATAAATTCATATTAAATTCTTAGATAATGCATTCTCGAGTTCCATATGGAAAATATAATATTGTAGTGAATATAAAGTTCATAGACTTTCTATTACTATTCAATGGATTTAGAAATAAAAATTACGAAGAAATTAAGTATCATACACCTATACTACATTATAGAAACAGTTAAAATTTTATAATTGACAGATGTCAGTCTGTCAGTGACATGTGAATAGATTATGTTTTAGATGCATCACAAACCGTGAAAATTTGAAAAAACCATTCGGCGAAAGAAACCTACATCATAAAAAAAATGTTGATGGTACGACTACGGTTTTGCCGACTAACCGACTTCCGACTATTAGGCCGTTTTAGAAGCTGACTAGTAGATCCGGCCGACTAATTTTAAGCAATACTAAAAGCCTTTCTTCACTGAAATTCGTTTGTTTCCAATGTAGTGTATCAGTCTCAAATGTGCCTTTGCCTAACATTTCTTCATCACAATCTACCTTTGGTTAATAAATGAAATAATTGGATATTAATAACATATAATCTTTCCTAAATACAGTGTGTTCAGTAAAAATCCTAACTCGGAATAGGTTATGAATAAAGAAATGTATGTCTTAATTCAAAAGAATTTAATTAAACGTCAGTTTGGCACTAGATATTGTCAAAATTGTTATCTAATGAAATCAAAGCTTTTATTTTTGAATCTTAGTTTAGAAATGGAAATAAATTAGAAAATGGCGAATGGCAATATTCCGTTTCCTTCTTTATTATTTTTACTTCCTTGTACGTAAGTAAAGGAAGTATTGTAATCGCGAAAAATTTCGGTTTTCAGATTTCAGCGGAAATATCCATTTTGATCATCCCTGAATCCATTTTGACTAATTTCGTCGTGACGTCTGAACGTACGTATCTCGCATAACTCAAAAACGGTAAGCCGTAGAATGTTGAAATTTTGTATTTAGGACTGATATAACATCTAGTTGTGCACCTCCCGTTCTGGTTATTACACAATTTCCAGAAGTGGCACTTTACATGAATAATAGATTTTAATAAAAAACTGTTTTAAACTATAATCCAGAACTTTTCAAATTTGGTATACAAGACTTTTATATCAATCGAAATAACATAATAGATTTTGTTTAAAATAGGCTAACTGGAAGTGGTACATTACTTGAAGTTGTTAACAGTTTTTCTTGAATAAAATGGTTTTATTTTGATTTTAGAAATAAATGCTTCAAATAAAAGTTTTAGAGAAATAATTTCAGCGTCTATCACATCAAGTATTATTAAATTAGCCCTTTGTATAAGCGAGTTATGTAATAAATCTTGCTATGGATTAGAACAAAAAAAAAAAAATGTTCATGTCAAATTACGTTAAATACGTGCAATTTTATGATTCGTACAATAACAAATATTATATTTTTATTGTGAAATTAGTCATATTCATTGTTGTAATCAAATATTTCTTTGTTGTAATCAAAACTCTCTTTAAAAAGAACCGGGTTAGATTAATGTTAATTTAAGAATGATAGTAGTAAATGAAATATTTTTTGTTCGCTATCAAAATATTTCTCGGGCTTGGCTTAAGCCTGTCAATATTTTGGAATTTAATTATTAAAATAGTTATTTGTATATCAAGGCCGCGAAATCACTCTTTAGCGTACCGAGAGAAAAATTGTCGCCGAGGCAAGACAATCTCGAGGACGCTAAGGATTTCGCGGACAAGGTGTACACAAAATTTTTGTGCAACCGTAAAAAATATGTAATTACAAATTTTATTAATTTTAAACATTTTCTCTATAAATTGAAAGTTGGCTTTCAAGGTAGCTATGGAATTGACATTTGATAAACAAAACAATTGTCATAGTGATTGTTTACTCAATTTCGCGGCCGCTACCATGACAGCGGCCGCGAAATGGATTTCGCGGCCGTTGCCATAACAACAACCGCGAAATTCAATTTCGTGGCCTATATTGCCGGTTGCATAAAAAAATATGTATAGGTTAATAGGCGCACAAAGAAGTCGTGTGGTGTCCACATCACTCATGACATTAGTCCATATCATTAATTCAATTAAAAATATTGGCATGTATTTTTTTATGGTCGCTATATATCTTACCGTTTTGAAGTTAAAATTAAAATTTTGTAATTTAGTTAAGTATTTAAAAGATATGTATAGTTTAATAATCGTACAAGGAAGTCGTGTGGTGTCCACATCAGATTTTTTTTCCATAAAATTCTATTTTAAGATCAATTTTTGAACTGAATAATGGTCAAACATATAGGTACGTTTTTCTGTTCATAGCCTACTACAAGTTAGGATTTTTTTAATACACTGTACTAATCTATGAGACTTATACCATTCTTATACTAAATAAATATTTTTATTCACAATCGGATAGTAATAGTAACATGGCGATTTCTGACTTTTCAAAATTTGAGAAGTTAGTTATTCTTACCTTATTTTCCCAGAGATAGAAAAGTGTTGCAGAGGTTGGAAGGATGACGCTTTCCAACCGCAGGAGGGAAAGATGCCACATCCCAACCTCAGGTACATTGATTTATTTTATTGTAAAAAACGATTTATCATAGACCTATATTGAAGTAATGTTTAATTATTATGTATTATATGTTCTGTGCTTATTGTATCTGTTAATATGAAATTATGTATATGTATTTTTCTAACTGTTGATATGTAATTGGATTTTTTTCTGTATATTGACAGTCTAAATAAATTATTATTATTATAACTAAAATTTGACCTAAGTGGATTTGTCTGGTTTTGAAACTAGGCGATTCAAATAATAACACAACGAAGTATACTGTATAATATAACAAAATATTAACACCAAAATTACCACAATACTTAGGTGGCTTTAGATAGACGGTCAAATATATTGAACTTGTATTGAAAAAATATTTACAACATAATTTTTGATCAGAGCTACCTACGTTTTACACGTTGAAATTATATGAACATTATTTGCTTATAAAATGACGGATATAAATAAGATAATGAAAATATAGATTTGGTAGCAATGATATTCTTAAGTATATATGGAATCCCGTGGCCGTATGCCGAAGTGTCTGGTCGCAAATCTAGGGAACCGGGTTCGATCCCGACCGACGCAAAATATTTGGAATTAAAAATGGCACAAAAATGACTCCTGCGGTGCACTCTCCATCAATGAGTGCCCGTGAGGTGACGTCTGGTAAACGCCCGCACAGTACAAATATGTCATTATCATTACCGAAATCTGTGTACAAAGCAGATTGGCATACCCAGCAATGGTTAATATGTCATAATGATATATTTATTTTACTTATTTATTTAAGTATATACAGGGTGTTAATAAAAAAAGCTTTACACACTTTAGCAGGTGATAGTAGAGATGAAAACAAGAAAAAAATTCTAATACACTTAGGTCCAATACTCATTGGTTTTTAGAAAATTTATGTATGGAATTTGTACATAATACACAGGATTGACGGAAGGTATTGTGCTGGCCACATCAGATTTAACAACTAAGGACTCTAGGTGTTTACGATCAAGTGCGTGAGTCTCTTCGACGACGGCTGCAACTTTGTTTACAATTGATCGTAAACACCTAGAGTCCTTAGTTGTTAAATCTGATGTGGCCAGCACAATACCTTCCGTCAATCCTGTGTATTATGTACAAATTCCATACATAAATTTTCTAAAAACCAATGAGTATTGGACCTAAGTGTATTAGAATTTTTTTCTTGTTTTCATCTCTACTATCACCTGCTAAAGTGTGTAAAGTTTTTTTATTAACATTTGACATTTCATCTGAAATTTTGTCAAATAAAAAAAACAAATATGACATTTGTCAAAAAAAAAATTATGCCAGCATTACAATATACAGTGCATACAATCTAGGATAAAATAATCCCTAGATATACTTAAACTTGAATTAAAAAATCTTCATATTTACAAAATGCCCCAAATTTTTTGATATAATTATCGACGTTCAAATCTTTTTGAAAATTGATGTAAATCTTAGATTGTCTAAAGCCACCTTTAAAGTGGGAAAAGATAGATAAAATAAGGATAGTGGTAACGTACAGGGTGTTCCCTTTAAAACAACCAGTGCTTTTTAGGACGACTTTAGAGAAAAATGTTATATACAAAAAATGATCAAGAATAAGGGGTTAATTTATCAGTAATAACAAACCGAAAATATATGTTGTTTTTAAATAGTACCCTATATAATTTTTAGCCCTTCCATACTTTCTTTTGATTTCAACGATGTAAATATTGTATAGGGTTGTATGATAATTATTTCTAGAAAAATGCTATTCAAAATTAAAAATAATGTAATAAAAATTGATTTACTACTAGTGTCATCTAGTTAACATACGTACCTGTGTATTGCATAGCCTATTACAATATTGTAACATTCTTTTTAATACCATTTTTCCCGAAATAATTGTTATATAACCCTATACTATATTTATATCGTTGAAATCAGAAAAAAATCTCTATCTAATGGGCTAAAAAAATATATAGAGTACCATTTAAAAACAATATAATTTTGTTCTAAGATTTGAGAACCACTCATTGAAGTTTCGGTTTGTTATTACTGATAAATTAGCTCTTATTCTTGATCATTTTTTGTATATAACATTTTTATCTAATCATTAGTCATTAGCCCAAAAAATCGCTGGTTGTTTTAAAGGAAATACCCTGTATACCTGGAAATGAAGGGAAATCGAAGGATTGAGAAAAGATTCCGAAAGAAAGTACTAACTACAGACTACTTGTAAATTATTAACAGGGTATATTGATGCTCCAGAAATCCTCAATTATTTTAAATGGAATACACCTAAACATAATACAAAATTTTCGAATGCACTTCAACCACGTTACAGCAAAACGACATATGGTCAAAATTCTGTAATCAATCGTTTAATTAAAAGCTACAATGACTTACCTGAACACATTTATATTTTTTGTACTACTTTAATGCAATTCAAAGAAAACTTAAAACGCTTGTAATGTTATGAATTAATATTATCCTTATTGTTATTTCTTATATTCTTTGTATATTTTATCTAATGTAAAATTTGCAAACTCAAATCTGTAAATGTATCATTTGAGCATGTCCCGTGGTGTACTTTCTAATAATAAATAAATAAATAAAAAACTGGACGATGTCGGAACTAGGCAGAAGTGCTTGAATATTAGAATTTAGAGGACTAGGCTTAGATGGATGATGAAAGTAGAGGAAAGGGAAAGTTACCATGAATTTATTATTTATTTATTATGTGTATTGTGAATATCCAAATTTACAATAATGTTTAATATAAACTGTATCCTATTTGTACATATTTCAAGTTAATAGATAAAAATAAAGATTAAACATACAATTATATTAATTATCTTTTGTCTATTTATGTACTGTTGTTCGTAGAAATATAAAGAATGTAAAATTCTTCACACACTAAATATACATTGTTAAATTTACGAAGCTGTAAATCTTTAAATGCTATATATAATATTTTTGATTTATACCTAAAAGTCTGTTTGTAAAATTTCAATTAAAACATGTTATTAGTACTATAAATTGCAATTGTTTAAACATGTAATTTTATTTTACGGGCCATATTCATTATGTATCTTCTTTTTGCCGTACATTAACTATATTTACGATAATTATTTCTCAATGTTCTGTACACATTTGTTAATAAATATTTCGCGTCGCCAGCCGTGTGAATTTTTCCGGAGACCCGAACGATGCGTCAAGAAACAAACTTAATGGGCAATTTGTAAGGAGAAATTTAACTCATATTACGACTAAAAGTAGTGTAAGACTCAAGTTTTGCAGCATAAATTTGCATGCGGAATGAAATAATAGTAGACAGAGGCGGCGCCAGGTTAAATCAAAGAATTTTTTCTGATTGCCATTTACATCTAATGAATTTTAATATTTTACTATTAGACAAGGAAATCTGTACTTAATACGTACCTGGAGGCATGGATCAAAGTTTTAATAAATTATAATTATTCTGTATCATAAAAGATTTATTAATTATTTGAATTATTATTAACAATCTTTCACTCAATAATTATTTAATATTACGGTAAGATATAAAATAATCTAATGAAGCATGAAATAATTTATTACTATATATAGTTAATTTGAGAAAAGAATGAAATGAAATAAATGATAATTATTTCGCATCATAAAAGAATTAATAATTATTTGAATTATTATTAATACTCTTTCCCTCAACAACTATTCAATATTACGGTAAGATATAATTATCTAACGAAGCTTGAAATAATTTATTGTTATATAAGGTTAATTTCAAAAAAATTATGAAATTGCAATGTAATAATAGAATATTAAAAAAAAAGTTTCAAAAGGCAATCTGTTAACGAATGAGATAACAGGCCTTATGAAACATGTTTTTATACTATTTTTTCTAGTGAGATAATTTTATAACTCTATTAGATTTTTTAAAAATTTGACTTGTCAAGAATGACTTGGTGTATTTTATTAGTTATGCGGGTAGTGCTTCCCGCCAAAAAAATTAACTTCATACATGAATATTTATTGTTGACTGACAGAAATTTGAGGTTATGTCATTCATCTGACAGTTTTGAAAACAGTCATACCACCTCTAGAAAACGTAAAGCGCCACAAACAGTGCGTTTATAGATCTTCTTAATGACATATACAAATATGTCATTATCATTACCGAATTCTATGTACAAAGCAGATTGGCACACCGCACACTCAGCAATGGATAATATGCCGTGATGATATATTTATTTATTCATTTTATTTAACATGTTTTCAGTGCGTTTATACTCACCGAATTTTCTTTATTTGCAAATTGCAGTAATGACAGGACCCGCAGGATCGGTGAGGTTTACCAAGCGTCATCTCAAGGACTCTCAATTGTCGTGGAGAGAACGCCACAGCGGTTACTTTTGTGTTATTTGAAAATTGGAAATAATTTTTAAATATAATATTGATTGGAATTGAACTTAGATCGTCAACTAAAATAGGTCAAATAACGCATTCTATCATGCGATCCCATAATACGAAGGTCACGCAAGAATTATTGAAAATAAGATAGTGATTCATATTTTTTACAATTTTTAGTTCCCTTCCAAAATAATACACTTCATTTCTGAGAGATTTAAAAACTGCCAAAGCTATCAAACTAATTAAGTACTGGGGGACTTGAAAAATGTCAAATTACTTTCGGACAGACTTGAAAATTGTGGAAGTTGTCAAATTGTAAATCATGATTCAAAAATGCTCCCTGGACAATTTCTTTTTTTTAACTTTATTAAATTTATTAACTAAATTTTAACTATCTTAACTTTCGCCACCTAATTTCAAATGGCAGAAAAATAACTGTATAAATTTTGTATTTCACGGCCTATGTGATTTTTTTTCTGTCAAAAATATTTTACTTCTATTCCCACTGTGAATAGTCTGGTAGAGACAAATCAGTACTAAAACTAGGTTAGCAGAACTGTACAACGGTCACTGCGCAGTAATACATACGATGCATTCATGAAAATAAAATGAAATAAAAAATATATTTAAAGGTCATTGTTTCATAAATTTGTGAGCGGTTTCTAGAAAATGCTCTACGGTTAAAATGTGTCTACATTAATAACTAGTTAAACACTTTTAGCATTTAAAAAAGAGTAAAAAGTCACCATTACTGTAGTTTGTAGTATTTCAAAGTATGATAAACAGAGGTTTCAGGCTAAATTTACAGGTTTTCAAAGAAACACATGAAATTTCCAGTTGCGAGATCTATTATATATGCCTCGCTCAATTACGGACGTAGTAATTTAGTTACAAAGTGAAACTTTACTGACTTGTTTTTCCTCATGTTGCAAATTGACGCACTATTAAATATCATATTTCATTCTATATGACACACTAGAGTGTACTGCATATATTTTTTTGTGTAAATATATCATGTCATTTACCTAAATTAGGTATAGCTGTTCTATTATATGCCTGCAGCATTATTACCTACATATTTCATATATGACAACGTTGTAATAATAAATACATCTAATAAGTCTATTACCCATTAAGAATATGTCAACTTCTAGATAAATAAATTACATATGTATGTGTATCATCATAGTTAGTCTGTAACTTTATCAACATCAATAGTTGATATTACAGTGGAAACTCGATAATCCCAACAATTTTAATCAAAATTCCTCTGTAATCTGAACATTTGACTTACCATTTCTGTTTTTTACATTTATTTGGACTTGAAAATTACTCTCAGTTTTCAAATACATTGCATAAAATGATCACTGAGGTGCTCTTTCCACGACAGCTTTGAAAGCCCATGAGGTGACACCTGGTAAGCACCATCAAGTCAAGACTGCATATACCGGGTGTTTTTTTTTTTCAAGGTATACAAAGGAGATTTACATGGAAAATCAATTTTTTGCCTCCCGTTTTGACTGACAACAATATGTGTGCATCAAATGACATGAAATACTGTACACTATGCAATATTTTAGTCTCGTAAAATAATTATTATATGTATCCAATTTCGTATTAATAGTGATAGCCATGGACATTTGAACAAAAAAATGAACAAATGTTTAACATTTTATATGTTAGAATTCGTTATAAGCTATAACTTGTACAACTATTATTATGCTATAATGTTATTAATTTTATTGATGTTAAGCATTTTCTAATCTGTTATAAAACATTAAAAAGAAAATAATACAAAAATGTCACTATTGATATGAAATTGAATAAATTGAATAACTAATTTATGGGCGTGAACTATTACGTAATGCACATGTATTTGATGTCATTTCCTACATTTTTTATCTTTCTGTTCATACCGCAACCATTGCTGTCAATCAAAACGAGGGGAATAGTCTCCTATGTACAGCTTAAAAAAAACCCATATACCTATATTGACATTACGTATGTCTGGGTATAAAAGCACACTCAGCAATGGATATAGTTTTTTTTTTTTAACTCAAAGGATCGCCATAAAACGAATAAATGCCAAACATATCATAATATTTGTACGTAAATAGTAAATATACTTACTGTTGGGTTTATGATATGTAGTCAAAATGAAAGTATTTAAAAATGATAAGACAGGATTCATAACTATTTATGCAACAAGTAAAGTAAACATACTTTTCCTACGTGTTACATATACGATTTTTTTCTACTACCGTTTAGAATGAATGTAAAAATGTTGAATAAATAAATATGTCATCACGACATATTACCCACTGCTGGGTGTGCCAATCTGCTTTATACGCAGATATCGGTAATAAAGACGACATATTCGTAACATACGGGCATTTACGGCAGACGTTACCACACGGGCACTCATTGCTGGCATGGAGAGTGCACCACAGAGGTCACTTTTTGCCATGTATATTTGAAATAATTTTGGAAGCAGTCAGGATTGAACCCGAGTCCTCAGATTTGCGACCAGACACTCAGGCATATGGGCACGAGACCCTAATGTTAAAAATGTTACTGTTAATATTTACAATGAAGCTATTTGTGGCAACAAGAAATGATAATTTCCTTTCCGCACTGAGTGCGGAAAAATAAGACAGAACCTTTGTCGCCGGCGCCGGTTCGCAAATCTGCTACCGGTGATAAATAATAAAAAAATAATGTTAAGAATTACTGCGCTTACATGCGCCACAATTATTTTTATTTGCAATAAATCGTAAAATGATTTTTGTTGTTTGTATTTAGTTATATCTCTAATAATAAAACGCCGGTTTCCATATCTGCATCTTCGATGAAAATTAAAGCAACTCATCTGAATATTGAAATAAAATACTTTCCCAAACGGTGGTAGAAAAAAATGTCCTCCAAAATAATGTGTGGCTACTGTTTCTAATGTTTTATTTCCGCAATTTCATTCGAATTCCGAACAATTTATTAAGAATGCAGGTATTCTCTAAATTGAAGTAGCAGATGATGAATTTCGGTTGTGCGTAGGCACGAGCATTCAACCAATCATTCTTCTCTTGGTGGGGATCTTACACTTGCCCGCCTCGAAACTCAACTTCAACTCAACTTACTCAGCACGTGTGCATCTGTCAACATAGACTTCTCAATACTGCACTGCAATATGCATCTACTAGCTCTCACAATCCTATCTTTATTAAGTTGCGTTTTCGCCAGAAATATTACCAGACCGGCCATCTACATCCCCATTTGTACATTTGATAATGATGTCATCAATGATGATGCCAAATTTCGGGATAGGATTCAACATTCTGAGTATGTTTTCTCTGGAAAAATAATCTCTGAAGTGGAACAGGATCAACAAAATAAATCTGTGTTGTTTTCTGTGAATGTGAAACGTAATATGAAGGGTGAAGTAAATGGGAAAGTGCGCGTGAAGTTGAAACTCTTCGAAGGCGAAGGGGTGAAGTGCAAATTAGTGGTGCGTTATAGATACACAGCGATTTTTCTGGCGAAGAAAACTGATGTGTATGAGTTGACACTAAGACCAGTGCCGTTTTCTCTTAGAAACTTGGAAAGAACTAATGCAGCTGTGACAGGTATGTTTATTTACAAAAGATTATTAACATAGTTATTTTTACTGCTTCCGTGTGGTAGAATAATATTAGTAAAGAGAAATATATTTCTGCATACTGAGTTATGTTGAAAATTACTTAACGTTTACAAGAATTGTTAAACCGCATTATTTTTCATAAACATGGTATTTTAATTATTAGGTAAATATAGAAAACGCAACAGCTTTGTATAATACAGAACACATATATTTGATGCTTATATTAGACCTACCTACATATGAAATATTATTTAAAATTTATACTGTAGAGTGATTGAAATGTCTCAATAAATAGGCAAATTTTTTAATACCATCATTATTTGTTAAGACCTCTGGAATGGCTAACATACTGCGTAATCGTAACCACACTGAGAAAAGGGCTGTTGACAAGTTGACTTATTGAGTAATCTTAATTTATCTTTACTCTTTTAATACTGTTTCGCGTAAAATATAATACTGAAGATGAGAAAATTGTTCTCGAAATACGTATTTAGTTTTTATTTTCATTTAATTTAAAGTTAGTACCAATTTTTAGTTTTATTATCAATTATATTAGCCTTAGATTCTATAATATTCAATTTTTATGATTTGCTAAGTTAAAGTTTTTGGGGGTCCGAAAGTTATACTTTGGACATTCCGGGCAAATATTGGCCCATTATCAGTTAAAATTTATTAACACTGTCAAAAAATAAAAAATGTATGTATCATATAAAAAAAATAACAAATTTTATATTACTGCCTTTGGTGGGTTGAAATGTCAAATATACAAGTGACACTGAAAAACGGGCCACTCAAAATGACTTTTTTATTTATAATTATTTTTTAATTCTCTTTATATATTTATAAAATAGGCTTAGGGGTCATAAATTATGGTATTTGGCATGATGGTAGCGCTTCCGGTTTATCCAGAAGTGACATTAACTCTATATATTTTTACATCTTTGGAATCTACGTAAAATTGTGAATATGCTTGAAATACATTTTTAGTAAAAAAATAAAATACGTAAGAGAAAATTATGAATAATTAACTTAGTAAGCAGTATCAGGTAGGCTGTGATAATAAATTTATCATTTTTTGTAACAAAATATAGTATTTTACAAAAAATAACTTACTATTTAAACAATTAACTTAAATATTACTATTTATGATCTTAACTATTTTCACAGCCTGCCTGATATCATGACTTAGCAGGTTAATTATTCATAATTTTCTCTTACGGTTTTGTTATTTACTTCTTCAAACATATCGTTGAATTTGTAATTTTACGTAGTTTCCAAATATATAAAAATAAATTATTTATATTTGCCTAAAATGTAAGATGTATATCAATTTATAATAAATACAACCTAGCACTTTAAGCGAAGTCTAATTCTTATTACGTATTATTGCGTTTGATTGGATCCAAATAATACAGTTTTCAATATGTAATAGTGCGAATTTTATGCTGCACAAATGTGGATGTACCTATAAGATTTCTACATACAGTATGTTCGAAAAATTGATTATTAGCACATACAGTATGTACGAATAATTGGCTTCTTATATATAATAATTAAAAAAATATATATTTTTGAAAACATTAAACTTTTAATTATTTAATTTTTTTAATAATTTCTTCTTAATCTAAACAAGCTGAGCCTATCATATTACTATTTATGAAAATTAAGATACAACCACGTTAAATCATTTAGAACTATATAGCTCTGTCAACTGCGCACTGCGCTGATATATTATTATGTCCTACGATGAGAAATGAAGCCAGATATGCCGAAAATAATTTTGTAATTGCATGCCCGCCGTGTTCAGAATATTGCTCCAGTTTTAAAACTACTAAAACAGTAATTAAATTATTTAATTTACAAATTAAAAACGGCCACTAGGACGTGGTTTCCAGTGGAATGTACAATACAATTAAAATACGTAGTAGGTACATAGTAAGTTTCAAACAATGAAAGTATAATCATAATGTGGTAATGAAATTTTTAGTATATATATATACCGTGTGTCCCAGCGTTTGGTTGGCATAGGCGTTTAACATGGAAAAACAATTTTTTCTAAATAAAAAGTGTCTGGCTAACAACTAAGCTACCATATTGCATAGGATAATACTGCGCCCATTTCTACATCTTATTTAATACAGATTACTTCATTATAATAGCGTAATTTAGCAAAATTAGCAAAAATAGTTTCACATTTTTTGTATGTTGTTTTTATTCCCTACTACAAACATAAATAGATGCATATTGTCATGGTCCAGTGGTAACGTTTCGAAGTACGCATCCAAAGATTCTAAGTTCAAACCTCCACTAGGATTAATTTTTTTTTTTTATTTTTTTTTTCTTCGTTTTTTCATATTAATATAAAATTATTATTGTTTAGATATCATGTATTAGACAATTAAATGTAATAACACAAATTAATAAGAAATAAAAAACCAATAAATCAAATTTATTAGCGATTAAACCAATATCGAAAGCAAAAATTTTGTTAAATTATGCTATTATAATGAGGTAATCTGTATTAAATAAGATGTAGAAATGGGCGTAGTATTATCCTATGCAATATGGTAGCTTAGTTGTTAGCCAGACACTTTTTATTTAGAAAAAATTGTTTTTCCATGTTAAACGCCTATGCCAACCAAACGCTGGGACACACGGTATATATATATATATATATATATATATATATATATATATATATATATATATAGATATTAATTTTTTTTATATATGTGATGCTTACCTTTGATGTTGAAGGATCAGTAGTTTTTGATCTGAAAATAAAAAAAATATATCATTATTATAATACTAGAGAATAATTTAAATACATAGATCGTCATGGTTTATTATCCATTTCTGGGTATGTCAACCTGTTTATTTTATACGCAGACAAATGAGCTGTACCTT
The DNA here is from genome assembly GCA_951394225.1 of Harpalus rufipes. NCBI lineage: Eukaryota > Metazoa > Arthropoda > Insecta > Coleoptera > Carabidae > Harpalus > Harpalus rufipes. The sequence goes on along the minus strand of OX596278.1, from coordinate 52,157,641 downwards.
CAAGGGTGTTTATTAGATGTCACCTTACCCAAAACTAGCAAAACTATGCCTAGGTACAAACTTTCACTTTAACATATCGATGTATACATTTTTTATGAATTTTTTTTCATAAATTTTGAAAATATATAGAAAAGCAGTACCTACATTTGTTTGGTCTATTGAGGATACAAATAAAATTTCACAGCAATGGTTAAAAAAATGAATTTAGCATTACACTTCATTTAAATAAATATATAATCACCGCTTTTTACACACTACATGCTGTTTCAATTTTGCAAAAATTTCTGTAATGATATATTTTTATCATTTGTTTTTTATCAGACAATACTTAACAAGCACACATAAATTTTCTAGAAAGTACATTACATCGATTACTTTTGTGCCATACATAAAAAACCTTATTATACAAAACAAAATCAAAAAGGAATATAATACATTTTGACAATAGTACAATATTTATATTTATACATTACGGCAAATAGAATGTCTTGTCAGAATTGTATAAACAGGGCACTTAGTACATTCAGCCACGCATGTTTTAAAATGTACTTATAAATATAACAATAATTTTTTTTGTAATTTTGTTGTACTTATTTTTTCTTTTCTGTAAGTGATTGATGTGGTTTGATTTGAACTTGGATTGTCAAAACCACTAGCCTTCAATTAGTGTACTCAGCCACGTACTCCAGAAATTATATAATAATATATTTATAATTAATTTTAATAAATAAATTTCTTAATAGTATATATTAAAATGTTTATCTTTTTCTAAGTACGAATGATTTCATCGTAGATTATTAGAACCACGAGTATTTATTTACAAATAGTTCACTTGGCGATACGCGTCTTAAAAGAATGAAAAACATGTGCATTAATTATCGTATTTAACACCTATTTATCATTTTGTTATTTGGCTAATGTACGGTTTAATATAAAACTAATACGAGAATCGCAAGGAATCATTTATAATTATAATTAGCACCTACATTCGGTTACGCGCTCCAACAATGTTTGAAGTAAACATGATACCTACAGAATTTCCCGAAAATATAGGTACACATATCTCAAAACATTTTTTTCTTAGTGCCATTGTCTTATTTATATTTTTCTTTTTTTGTAATTTTGAATAGATTCACTACTTTCAATAATTAAGTAATTATAGTATTTTTTTAAATAAAAAAATACTGTTGTAGTATTCAACTCAATATTAATACATTTATAACACTTAACAATGCGATATTATGTGACGATCTGGGAAGAAAGCTTGAATAATGCTGACTATAAATATGAAATCTAATATTATTTGAAATTTCGCAGGAAGCAAAAGGTAAATGGCAAAAATATAAAATGCTCAGCTCGGCATTATGGATTGTAACTTCCATTATGAATTATACGAGGGTCACGCTAGAATCTAGAATTAATGAGAATAAGACACATGAGTGATATTAATAAAAATGAGTATATACTTAATACTTCAAAAATGTAAGTAGATACGAAGAAAACGTTCATCACAAATACGTTTTTGGGCGAAAAAGGGAGAAAGAACAGGTGGTGCCATATCTAATATAAACAAAATGAGTTTTCCTCATATAATATTTTAAGGATTCCAAAGCACTTTTTTTTCTTGTTTCCGGTGGATTTTGAAATTAAAACCGAAAATATCCGCAGCATTATTGCAAACGCCTTTTGAATGTCACCACTTTCCGCAATTTCCTCATTATTACTACGGTCTCTACTCATTTTCATTAAATTGAGGACTCCAAGTAGCCTGTCAAAACTTGTCTATGATCTATTAAAATAAACACATGTTTATACAGGGTGTCCCTTAACTTCGAGCAAAAACTTTAAGGGCATATAGTACTGACCAAAATGAATAAAAAAGCTTCATCAACATAGGAATGATCTTCAACTGTTTCCGAGAAAAGCGAAAAATCTAAGAAAAACTGACAAAGATAGCGATCGAATAAAATTTTGTCTATGTCAGTAAAAAGACTATAAAAAACAATAAAATTTTATATGAAACATTTTTCTCAATTTCTTATAGTTACGTAGTTATATGAAAATTAAATATTGACCAAAGTCGCCACAACATTTCACTTTTGATTTTTATAAAATAACAAAAGGCCATCTAAGATTACCTCTCAAAGGTAAACAAAAAGTCTCAATTAATCAAAATCGTAATTCTTATAGTTTTCGAGATAGCAAAGGTAAATCTCGTAAAAACTCATTTTTCACTGCGTTATATCTGGGAAACTATTAAAGATCGGACACATTTTGACTGAGCTTTTTTTACTCATTTTGATCAGTATTATATGCCCTTAAAGTTTGTGCACCAAGTTAAGGGACACCCTGTATATAAGAGTATGTACTTATTTTACAGGAGCATTTACTTTTGGAAGATAGATCGTTTTATTCTTACAGAATTGAGTAGAAACTCGCACTTTATGCTCATGCTACAAATACATGCTCACAGAGTATAAACTTTTATTTTATTCATATCACCCATAGATTATAGTTTTTCTCTTTAACAATAATACACTTCACCATTCTTCCTTTTCACTTCTTAACCCTTTAGGGCTTCAGCACACGCATCCGGTCTTAGGGACCAACGATAGTTAAAATATCTATTATTTCTGTATACATTTAATAGATTTAAAAAGAATGTATTAATAATTTATAAAAACTCGAACAAAATATACAGTTAACAATTACTGGGGCATATTTTGTCGATAAGGCCCTATACCTCGTTTTTTAGTCAAATGGTCTCTCAGACCGGTGCGTGCACTTGTGTGTCAATATTTAGTGTGTGTTCTGGAGGGTTAATAGATTTCAATCAATCTTAAAAACACTTAAAATCTTTCAAATCTGTCAAATTAATTTGGTGATTTAAAACTGCTAAAATTGTCAAATTAATTACTACGGGACTGAAAAACTATCAAATTAATTGCAGGCTGATTAAAACTGGGAACCGAGTTCGATCCCGACCGATGCCGAATATTTCGAATTTTAAATGGCACAAAATTGACCCCTGTGGTGCACTCTGCACGCCAGCAATGAGTGTGCTTGAGGTGACGGTATAAATATGTCATTATCATTACCGAATCTGTATAACTGTGTACATCTTATTTTCAATAATTATTATATGTAAGTTTTTATATTATAGTGTACTTGCATATTCCCTGCATAAACATATAAAGATTGTGCGTAATAATTTTGACATTAATATTTAGTAGGTACTTACATATTTATGATTTTGTATTTTTCTTGTTTGGGTAATTGATTTGAAAATCATAACTAATAATTTACAATTAGTCTACTCGTCTGAGCACCCCATAAACGTATGAAGAACATGTGTACTAATTTGTGTATTTAGTCCTTATTTTTGTTTTGTTTTTGAGTTGTTTGGGAAATGTACCTATACAGTGTAATATACGGGTTATTTGGTTGGATTCGAACTTGGGTCGTAAAGCTAAGGGATGTGTGGAGTATTTTATGGCGGTAGACGCCAGACGGTATTTTTTCTGGCTGCGAAGTGTAAATTAGAAACTGGAAACTTCTCCGTCCTCATTCTTCGCGTAGCCGCGGAGTCAACATGCGTAGGTGTCGCACGGACACATATTTAAGCGCCTTATGCCACTAAATCTAATTATAAATCTATCAATTTCAACTTTTTTCACCTGCCGACAAACAGAATCTGTCGTAGACAATAAAAATTTGTCGTATTGCCAAACCAATGGCTGGTTTCTTGCGATTTTCTGGTGATATCCAGCGAAGATATAACATAACCTTAACTAGCTGACTAGTATAACGCAGTACAAATATGTGAAACATAAACACTCGTATTTATTTTTTATATGAGGTTGTATTTATTATTGTTTCTTTCAATTAAATCCATTTGCCGTCTCGTATTGAGAAAAAGAATGCTCTATGAATCAGTGTTTCTCAACCCTTTGGACTTTGCGACATACTTTTGAAATTAATTAATTGTCGTAATATACAATACCTATTAGGGCGTAAATTTTTGTTTACTTAAAATGGCAATATGTATTAATATTTGTCGTACTTTAATATTTATTAAAAAATATTGTTTAATTTTCATAAATAACGTTAATAAAATATAGAAATATAAATATAAATATTGTAAATATCTATGTAGGTAATATTTTAAAATAATTTTCAATATTAATAAAATTAATAAAAATACATTTTACGGCTAAATTATGTATTTAATATTTCATATAGATATTTATTTCTATATTACTGAGACTGAATACAAGAACAAGCAATGTCCAAAATTTTGATCAAATTGGTATTGGTTGCGTTTTCAATGCAATATTTTATAGTTTGTCTGAAACTAAAAATTTCGCGACCCACATGTTGATAATCTCATTTATAAACATGGAAAATTTATTGTGATGTTGAGTGCATCTATACCTAATTTAATTATAAATCTATCATATTAAACTCTTTTGAGGTCCCGACAAAAAGAATCCATGACAAACAAACAAAAAAATATTGTATTGTGAAATTAATTGTTTTGTTCTTACGATTTTCTGTAAAGATATAAACATGGTATTAACTAGCTAACTAACATTCTACAAATATGAGAAACGTATACAATACTATTAATTTTTTTTTGTCTATTAGGTATTGTTTCTTTCTATTATAATCAACTGAAATTTCTTAGATACTATACTATACTATAAGTATTTTAATTAGTTAAGTCTGTTTTCTTGTTCCTAATAGGAACTAGATTTTAGTTAAAAAAAATATAAATTAAAATTTTACCGTGCACATAGTACAGTAATACCAACATCAAAATATTTTGTTTGGAAACATATCCAAGTAAGCTAATGAAGTGACATATCTTCTCGTCATAGTAATGTCGTTATAAAAGAAAACATAATTTTTTCTTCTTTCTATACAAGTCAAAAAAATTATATGAAATAATTTGAAAATACATAGTAGGCTAAACTGTTGTCATGTATTTAAAATGACGCCATATTAACTTGGATGAAAACTAGTATGCTTTCTAGCAAAAAAACGTGCCCATGGACGATATTATATTTGTTAAATGTCATAAATTATAAATATGTTTAAAATTAAATATGTACATAGATCAAATTAGCAATACTCAATACTGCTTTATATAAAAGTTCAATGTATTCATTTACTTTCAATTAGCAGATAAGAATTTTACGATTTTATTATCGCGAAATTGCAAATGAATTTAATTGAAAGAAACAATAATAATGAAAACTCATAAAAAATAAATACATAGAAATCAGAAGAAATTTCCAAATTCAATTATTTTTATCATTATTAGCCTATTAATTTCCACCGCAGACAACACATTACCTTCGGTAACAAATATAGCCGTCAAATCCAAAATAAATATACCCATTATCCACAAAACCTTCAAAATTTCGATACTTCTCATTCTACAGATATTTGCCCTCAAAATCTGTTCCTCATTCTCCCTAAAACACTTATAACCCAAAAAAAGTGGAAATACAAAACTACCAACATCACCATTTGAACCAATAGAAAATTTTACATGATTTCAAATTTTTTGCTCATTTATTTCCATTTTTATAAATAAACATTTGAAAACCCTGAAAAGTGGTTCAAAATCACAAAAAAATCTAAATTTGGAAAAAAGAGTTTTATGCTATTTTTGATGAAATTAATTAAAAATGTATCTGTGCAAATCTTTTTATGAAAATTGGTATATGTAGGTTTTACCTACTTTTGGGTATAAGAGGTAGACGGATTCCAGGAACCAAAATATAGATCGATTTTTTTATCAAAAATGTATAAAATTTCGATGCGTAGATTCCAAATTTTTAAATCGCAGATGAATATCTCTTTTCGTTTTCGAGATATTTGCATTCATATTTAGGAATATCGACCTTTTAAGTTGAAGTAAATTTGGGATGTAGATAAATTTAACCTTTTCAATGGGGCATCAATAAGTCATAAAATCAACGATGTGTAGTTGTAGTTTGAATCGACTATTCGAAAATAGATCAGTCTACTCATTTGATCAAACAGGAAGGAATTGTATGTCCTGTTAACTTATGTAAAAGGTGCTTTGTAATAAGCAATAAAAATATGTACCATAAAACCTATTTTTAACAGTGTTCCGATGTTTTATTACACGACTAAAGTTCACAATACATTTTATCATGTCTAGAAAATAATACATTTTATCACATGCATTTAGCATTTTTTTTATTTTTATCATTTAGGTAGGTTATGTTTGATTTTGTTAAGCGAGGTTAGGTTCATGTAAGTTAGGTTTATGTTTTAATCAATGATGAAACTGCACGCGATGATATGTATATGTGATAAAATGTCGTGATAAAATATCATAGATCATTTGTCGTGCGATAAAATGTAACAGATCCATTATGAATTTTACTTGTATTTTTTCCACGTTCACAATTTTATTTTCTGATTTATAGTGCAACAATAAACAACCTTATCTTGGAATAACAACCTTATTTGACTAATCTAACTGTAAACGTATTAAGTCCTATTCTTTCCCTGTAAGTAAGGTGTAAAACAAGCTTTATATTGTACAGAGTAATAAATATTCGTAAGTAAATGTCCGTATACATAATACAAGTAGTTTGAAAGCCCTGACAGCGTTAAGAAAGTTACGAGAAATTCATTATGTAGAGTATCTTTATGCTTAGTTATTATTAAATTTTTCAGGGTGTTACTTTAACTTATTAATATTTTAATTGTTTTAGAAAAACTGCACTAGGAGAAAGTAAAATTGATTTTCCTTATTTTAATTTTTTTTTATTTGGTTTTAAAAATGTCGGTATAGCTTAAGGCGTTAATTGGAATGCTCGTAAATCCAATGCCCTAGGTTCAATCCCATATCAATTTTAATTGCTCAGATGTATACCCTGGGGGACATTCTTTCGATAGGTATTTAAAAAAAAATACAATAAAACTTAATCTGTAAAAAAAATTGATGTGGATAGCATCTTGTTATCATATATTCCTGTAATACGAATAGAATTTTTCTTAACAAATATATCCTTCATAATATTAAATTTTTCCTAATAATATAATATAATATTTGAATGTGAAATATCGTCTAGCAAGCGCCCTTAATAATATAAATATAATCATTATTAAAAAATATATATATTTATTTTTATTTTCCCGCAATTACTGTATTTAGTAACAAAGTACTACAATACTCGGAAATTGGCGTTACGTAGAAATATATTTAAAGGTATTTTCCGTTTAACGAAGGTAAGTTATTCGGCATTCTTCACAAACAACCCAACCATTTGTGGTTATAAAAACGCATGTCATTGTCAGTAATATCTACTGTGTCAAGAATATGATAACTTAATAAGCAAGCATTCTGCAGTTGGTTTATTCTATACAATGTTTTTGTTTGTGCCGGATATAGGAAATGGCCTGGCGCAAAACAAAATATTATCATATGTATTAACATTAATGGAAAACTTTGTTAATAAATAATAAATTAATTAAATTGTAGCAATTTAAGTTTAAATGCATTAGATTTGTTTGTTTGAGGAATTGAAATGAAACAGTTTTGTTTTGAAAACATTGTATAATACATTTAAACAAATTGTACCTATGGGGAATTACGTTTTACAATTCAATTTCAAAATCAAATGATATTCACATGTAGTGGTATTATGAGCTCCCTAATACATCACAAACTACCTACTCATCCAAATAAAATATCTGTAGCTTAATGCAAGACCAATAAATGTCAACATTTTGTAATTTGAAGAATGAGTGATTTAAAATGAACAAGAAACTTTCAGTATGCTTTTTGTATAACTTGGTATTTTGTTCTATTAAAGTAAAAGAACCGGTAGTTGACATAACGCCAGTAGTTGACACTTGTGTTTAAATTACTATAATATAAACAAATTTGATTGTTTTTAATATTGTTTTTGCTGTTCATATAATAATATAACCATATGTGTTGAAAATGTGTAACATTGATTAATGCCAAAACCATCATATTGTACAAAAATGGTGTTTCATATTGAACAGTGGGAGTTTTTTGTATCTGACTTGTTGAATTGCTAAATCCTTAAGATGGGTTTATAAATATGTGTAATAAATCGTTAATAGTACTTTCAAAAAATCCATCACCAAAGTCACATCGGCACTTAAAGAAACATTTTTCACTATTTCAAATCCGTAACATAAGGTTTCCACGCGGATGATAAAGGAAACATTTTTTTTATTAATTGTTTATACACGTGTATCATGGCGACAGTAAACAACAAGCGTCACTTGTTATTAACAGAGAGAGAAAGACACGTCAATCAATCAGAACACAGACACGATGTCACGTGATTTATAACAAATAAGCGTGTAAGGGAGATATTTAAATGATTGAATACGTGAAATGTGCATAAATGTAAAAATAAATTATTTGAAGCATAAATAATTAATAATTCTTTAAAATATTGTTGCTACATGTTATTATAAATAATAAAGCGAGTAATAAAGGTATTATAATATTATGTGTAAAAATATAAAGTTATCAAGCAAATTTATGTATCAATGTTTGCGAATATTATTTCATTGTCAAATTGTACGAGCTATACACGAAAGGAGAGAATGAAAACAAAAAGTATGAAATATGTTCTGAGAAAGAAGTATGGTGCACATTTCTTGCTAGATGACAACAATCTGTTCTCGCTTACAATACAAAGCAATTTAAGACTGCAACCTTGAGACAAGATATTTAAACATATTTTAAATTCGTTTCATTATTTGTACAATGAGCTATCGTTATTTATATTGTTCGTGTAAGTAAGATGTATATCTGTCGTAAAATTGTAATTTTTTTTTTAAAACGCCTATTTATTTTATAAAATACGGCGGTATTGTCAAATCTTCGCTGTAGCATTTTTTCACAATCTGGCATAACCGTTTTATAAAACGACGAACACCGTACTGGCACATTGTAAAATGAATATTTAAATAATAAAATTAAAAAATAGCCTTAACCCTAAAATTAAGTGAAATAAAAACTACAGGGTGAGTCTGAGAAGACACCCCCTCATTTAACTTTTTTTATTATAAGTATTATAAAAAGAATGCACATATAAAAGTTTTATTATTTTAAATATACTATTTGACGGCGGATATAGATATTTTTTATAAAGTCAGGTTTACAAGACACAACTATCAACTTTTATTTTTTAAATAGCAATCTATAATTATTTTACTAAAATATAAACCACCATTTTTTGTCTATTCAACGGTGTATTAGTTTTTATTAATGCATTTGAAAAAATTCGAGAAAAATTAGTTAATTGAGGTATATGGGAAATAATTTTTATTCAAATATTCTAGGTAGCTATGTGAAAATAAATAATAAGTAAATAAATACGTAAGTAAATAATAAATATGTAATAATAAATAACAAACAAATGTACACCTTGTTGATATTAACATTATTACATAGTCACCTACAATATTTGAATAAAAAATATTTCCCTATTTCTCGATTTTTCTCAAATTTTTTCAAATATATTTAAATTTAAAAAATAAAAGTTGATAGTCGTATCTTGTAAACATGCCTTTATAAAAAATATCTACATTTAAATAATAAAACTTTTATATGAGCCATTTTTTTTATTACTTATAATAAAAAAGTTAAAGCGGGGGGGGGGGGGGCGTCTTAACAGACTAATCCTGTATGTATACGTATTTCGAGAACAATGTTCTCTTTGGTAGTAAATTTTACGCAAAACCATACAAGAGCATGAAGAGAAATTAAGATTACTCAACATATTAACTTTGCTTAAGATAACAGCCCTTTTTTCAAAGAGTGGTTAAGATTACTCAACATAGGTATGTAAACCATGTTAGAGTTCTTATACAACTTAAGAACATACATATTTGGATATTTTCGCTTGCAAATATTTTAAACATACCTTAACGTAGCACAACCTAACTTAACGCGCAAAAGTTATGCCTGAAAAACTCGGGGCCAAGTTTTGTGCGTTAGGTTACTTAGAGAAATACTCAAGTTTATTAATTCCAAAACTTATATCTCAATTTTGCCAGTCATAAATAAGTAATAAAAATGTATTACCGTAAAAATTATATAGTTTCCGTATGATTTTCGTGACACGAAAATGTATTTGAAAATAATAAAAGGCTGTATGTCAACGTACGCATGTTAAAGTAAAATTTGTGTCTGTAATTGAATGTATGTTAGTGGTGTGAGCTTTATCAGATAACAAAGTGTGGAATAAGTGTCAGAAAGTGGCAGTTAAGAGTATATGTTTCTGGAACGACGGTCGTTATGTTAGGGTGTTACGCGTGTTACACTGATTTTCCCACGATCAAACAGATATAAAAACTACGGTCCACACAATAAGATACGGACAGCATCTTAAATTTAGAAAAGAAAATGAATTCAAATAGCTTGGTATACTCGTATAAGTTAGTAGTTATCGGTTAAGACAATAATGTTACATTTTTGCAATGATGTCCTCTGTTTCGACTTATTATTAAAAAATCATATAAACAAAAATGATAGAAAAATACTGCAAAACAAAAAAAAATTATTTCCCCAAAATAGAAGGAACGTAAAAAACAATTTGTTGAAGCGATTCAAAATTAAATGATTAAAATAAACTTATACTCTTAAACAATTGAGGTGATTTTTGCAAATCAATCATAGTCTAAATATTTTAAATATGAGTTATACGAGTATACGTACAGCGCCAGCCACTCTCAAGAATGCTAAACAGTTTGGTAAAACTGTTTTTCGCAAAAAGTATCATAGTCAAAAATTGTTACATTTTAATGTTTGAGTGTTTCTACAAAAACGTCCTATGAAAATATCTAATTATTATGTAATTATTCATTAATGTTTATTTTTCTATTAGTTTACATCCAGTAAATAATTTTCTAATATTTATACATGATCCTAAGTTAAATTAAGTTACAGAAATCTTTAACAGTAAGTATAGCTAAACGTTTTTTTCTTTGATTACCACAATTTAAAAAAAAGGATGGAGTGTGGTTGTTTTTGCCAAAACCTCTTCAATTGTATAAAAAATAAACAATTATCTTTAATGAAATTCTGGACTATTATTTCTACATATTTTTTTGAAAAATTTCTCAATAATAATTAGAAATATATAGGGTGAGTCTGGGAAGACGTCCCCCACCCCCCTTTAACTTTTTAAATATAAGTAATAGCAAAAAATTGCGCATGTAAAAGTTTTATTATTTTAAACATTTGATGTCAGATGCAGATATTTTTGATAAAGTCAGATTTACAAGATACAACTATCAACTTTAATTTTTTAGAAACCTATAATTATTTTACTAACATATAAACCGCCATTTTTTCTATTTCCAACGATGTATTAGTTTTTATTAATGTATTTGAAAAAATTCGAGAAAAATAAGATAATTGAGATATATGAGAGATAAATTTATTCAAATATTTTAGGTGGCTATGTGAAAATAAATAATAAATAAATAGATAAATAAGTAAATAATGGGTAAGTAATAATAAATAAATAAATAAATACTTTGATATTAACATTGTTACATTTTGTTTATTTTCACATAGTATATCTCAATTATCTTATTTATTTCGATTTTTTTCAAATACATTAATAAAAACTAATACATCGTTGAAAAGAGAAGAAAATTGCGGTTTATATTTTAGTAAAATAATTATAGGTTCCCATTTAAAAAATAAAAGTTGATAGTCTATCTTGTAAATCTGACTTTACAAAAATATCTACATCTGCCATAAAATAGTATATTTCAAATATTTATAATACTTATAATAAAAAAGTTAAGGGGGGGGGTCTCACTCTGTAGGAATAAATTTTATTTTTATGATAGTAGAGAGTTTTCACATATCGCCAAAATATATAGCGTGAACGTTATTTTGTACGTCAAAATATGTTTTCACATACCGTACACTTTATTTTATTTATCAAACATATGGAAGGCGAATTCTTATTCCGATTGTTGAGTTAGCAAAATAAGTTAAAATTTGTAATAGAAATACTACATAGGTACAGTCTGCAATCTGTACACAACAAAAACTCACTAAAATGTTGCAGTTATCTTTTGAAGTGAGGTTATGTGTGATTTAACATCGAAAATGTAGTTTTCGACGGACGCTATTTCTGGACAAATAAGGTTAAATGCTATATTCTTACTGTTATATATTTATGTACGCATGCGTATTGAAGCCAAAATGAGCTTTAACTTTTACGCAATTTATTTTGATAATGTGAAAACTCTATTTTTCTACAATCTGTCAAAATATGTAAATAATATTGGTATAACAATATTGTACAGTTTTTTAGATTAAAATATTACAATGTGTACGTAAGAATTATAAGACTTCATGTCCATGTTCTATATATGCAATTATAATGAATATAAATAAAGCGACGCAATATAAATGACATTTGTGTCATATTTATTAATATTTAATGAATAATACACAGCCGTTAAAGCTTTTGCATCTGATTATTTGAATAATAAAGCTTATCAAATAGTTTAATTTCACATAAACTTTATTATTTACGAATTTAGATTATTTTAAACAAAATAATTTTAATATAGAAACAAATAAAACAAATATATAAATATTTTACTATATGTTGAATGAAATTTATTTTGCAATTCTGTTTGTTGAAAATTAGCATATTCAATAACAGGTGGATTCATTTTGAACAGGAAATTTTTCATATTTTAGTTAATCTGTTTTATATTGTCTTTGTTTAAATATGTGAAAAATAATATTTAAATTGTGTAGTATAAAGTTTTTATTATTTTATGCAGTAAATTCTTCATCCTTGGGTCTTACAAGGCTCTAGGGACAAAGGAGATTATCATTCAACCCAATGAAACTGAAAAGTGCTGCAATAATGTGTACAAAGATTTAAATCTTAAATAACTTTTCACTTTTATTACATGGCTCATCACTTTGTACTTACATTTTAATTTTGTTTTATCAGCATTTATGCTCTACGCCTTGAAAATATTAAAGAAATAACTAAAAATAAAAAGAAAATACGTAGGATCAACTGGGGTAAAATTGCTAACAAAATTATCCATCGATCTATTAAATATTATAAAATAATTAAAATTGTAAATATGAAAATAGAGAAAAATCGTGTTTGAGTTTTAATAAATTTTTGTGGTAAAAATGAAACACCACTGGGAAGAGTGAAATATCTTTTTATTTTTATACTCGTAACTCTAGCATCTGTTTGTGAATGTCCATTTGTACCTCACGGTAAATTAGATCTTCCAGAAAACTAAAATAGGGCCATGTTACAATAGATATTACAGGTTGAAGTGACAAAAGTACTAGTGCTTAAAACATAATACCCTCATCTCAATAAAAATAATAATCTAGCAATATCTAGGTAAAAAATGAAAAGTGAGGAAAAAAATGAATCAGATTTAGGTATTAGAAATTACATCAATACAGTGGACAGAACTGGTTGTTGATTATTTGTCCGGTTAAATTAGGTGTTCGTTGATTGGGAACATCAAATTAAGCAGTGAAATTTTCATAGCCTACATGTTCCGAATTTTTTTATAGCTTTCGTTCTAATTATAGTTCTGGACAAAGGAATGTTTTCATTTCGCGCCTTAATAAACTATTCATATGTAAGTTGGTCTATGTTGATACCCTCTGTTTTAAAAAAGCTCCTCTTCTGTTGTGGATTAACATGTGAATCAAATTTTTCAATAGTTCTGTCATCTTTTTTTATAATTTCACTTGCTTGAGATTTCCCAATATTAAACTGGGGTGGTACTTATGTACACTGAGTTTTTCTCCATAGAAAACTTCAATAACTTGTAGCTTTTTTCGCTACGTTAATATACGTTTACGAGTATATGTTGTCATATTTTATATGTGAATTTAACACAACCTAATACGTAGTCGTGCGTATTGAAGTAATGTAGTAAGAACAAATCAGAACAACTGCTTCTGACTCAAGCCGAAATATATCGTAATCAGTGGAATTCCTGGTAAAATGCTAATGATTTTAACTAACGTCCGTATATGAGAGGCCTTTTCTTAAAAATGGGATCCAACAGAGACATGCTTATTAGGAAAATCAATATAAAAATGCTAGTTCCCGTAGAATTGTCCAGTTAATAGAAATGCCCACTTATTGGAGATGTCCGTTAAGAAAAAAATTACTATACATAATTTCCTAATAATTTGATCTATTAGCATAACAATTACGCAATTGTTTTTGACAAATGTAAGTTGTCAACTTTTCCAAATAAATTTTGACAATAACAAATACATCGGTTAATAATTATTGATTGAAACTCTATTGGCCTAAACGGCGTAGCAACGAACTGCTACCGAAATTAAAATCTGATATCAATGCTTCTGATACTGTTTTTGTTAGGGAGGTAATAGATACTTGAGACATGTACAATGAAAAAATACATGTTTAATATTAAGGTAATTAGCATTTTGATATATAATATACTAAATAAAATTATACGCCATTGAAAAAAGCGCTTTTCGTTAGTTTTTACAATAAAGTTTTTTTCAGAGACAACATTGATTTTTATTTTCTTACAAAATTTTGAAACATGACGTAATTGGCAGGTTTTATGGGGTTCCAGTTCTTATAGAAAGCATATAAGGTACAAGTATATACCAGCATCGGCAGTTGACACTTTAAGAAATGAAAATGGGTAATATTGTTGTTTAAAAACATGGTTTAATGTTTAGCAAAAATACAAGCTATTATTCGCATTCATTGACGTCTTGGGAAGTAATATGCGTATAAAAATAATAATTAGAATTAATTATCTTATACAAAAATATCATAATGAAAAAAATGAAATGCATTAGTAGTTGACATTTGTCGGTTATCAAATTTCTAGTAGTTGACACTTAAATGTACTAGTAGTAGACAAAGTGTAAAGTGTGTCGTATATCCCATGTTTTCCGATACAACTTACTCCAATACGTGACTCACACATTAAAGGCCACAAAAATTTGGAATTCACATTTCACTTGGTTATCACAGCTGTATGCGTGCGTTGTGGCAGTAATTCAGTAATTCGTTTTTTGCATTTTCGTAATTTTTTATGTTTTTTTTTCATTCTCTTCTAACTTGAAAATATACAAGAATTTGGGTAAAATATACATGTAGCCGCATTTATGGGACATCAGATAATGGAAATACTATAATAAATTTTAACAAAATGCTCTATATTAGCTATTGCCAGAGGGTATCAACTAATAAAAAAATGCAAAAAATATATATTAGTATTTGACACTCACTAATATTTTATCCTATAAGGTCACTTACTATTAAATTCATTATCAACAGTAAAATTTTAAAAAAATTATATTATCGATTTATTACAACATATTTATCTTCTTAAGAATTTACACAATAATTCAGTAAGTTGGATATAAAAAACTCCCACTGTTCAAATGAAATTCTATTTTTGTCCGTGTGATAGTTTTGGCATTAACCAATGTTACACATTTTCAACACTGATGGTTATACTGGTATATTAACAACAAAAGCAATATTAAAAACAGTTAAATTTGTTTATTTTATTGCAATTTATTACTAGTGCTATGCTTTTACCGTAAAACAAAAAAATATTGCCAGTTTTACTATCTATATAGTTAGTCCTACCATTGGTTGAACGTTGTACGCTTACTTAAATAACACTCTTTATTTAATGTTAATGGAACTATAAAAATAATATACCTACTCGTATAAATGTTACAAATTTATCTATATATCTATTAGAAAAAGAAGTTTATTAGTTCCTATTGTTTCCTACACCCTCCTACATTTCATAGGCGTGATGATATTTATTTACCAACAACAAATAAATGTACACAATATTCATAATGAATTATAAACTCAACTTCCTCTTAACATCATTTTCTATCCTCTCCACTAACACCATCTTTTGACTGTGGGTTCGTTCTGATTACATCTTCCTGTATGTGAAGTCTGGAAGTTGCTGGTTTTTTCCAATGCGATATTTGGCAGAGATTTCGTCGCATCTGGTAAAGAAGTCAGTTCTCACAATATATCTGTATATCTGTGTGTGTGTGTTGGTGGGACAGAGTGAAGCCCGCGTAGGCGTAATGATAAGACTCGCCTTTGGATTTGTGTACGCGTGCCGTCTGTCGAGAATTAAGATTCATGCTAACTGATTTTTTACCTAATTTCGAGATGGGTTTCTTTAA
The DNA here is from genome assembly GCA_951394225.1 of Harpalus rufipes. Classification (NCBI taxonomy): domain Eukaryota; kingdom Metazoa; phylum Arthropoda; class Insecta; order Coleoptera; family Carabidae; genus Harpalus; species Harpalus rufipes. The sequence continues at coordinate 52,141,371 of OX596278.1, read as the reverse complement.
CTTGGAAGAAATCGCGTAGGGGATATATTTGTGTTTCCACATTGTCGGTTTTTAAATATTGCTTTTTATATATTACAATTACGAGGTCACGATAGAATTGCTGAGAATAAGAAAATTTGCATTTTAAACAGCTACTTGTTTATCTGTTATATGAAATTATATTGCGACAGTTAAATTAGTTAGAACTTAGTAATTAGTTTGAAGGATTTGACAGTTTCTATGTCTCCCAGAAAAGATTTTGAAAGTATACCAAAAGAAGATTGGTTGGAAGCTTTTAAGAAGTAGAAGAATAGAATGGTGAAGTATATTATTGTTGAAGGGAGCTACATATTTTTTTTTTAACATACGAGCCCTAACTCATAATAATTCGGCTGGTTCATATTTTCAACAAATTGTAAAATTTACATATGTGGTTAGAAATTTCTACAAAATTCTTTCGGCTACTTTAAATATAGACTTAAAACTGTAAAAAAACTGTGGGCCAAATGATTGGTGATAATAGTTCGACTGGTATTTTAAGGGTCATCTTCTAGTCCAGATTTAGCTTTTACCGAGACCCTTTACTTTTGGAACAATGAAAAATTAAATGGCAGAATACTTGAATAACATATTCGTAGGTTTTATATTTTTTTTGTTAAAAATGTAAACCGGCCGCACTATAGGATCGTAATTAATGGCAGATTAGGTAAATTATTATTTGTACGCTTTATCTATATTGTACAAATGAATATATTTTGTACAGATAAAATTTTCTTTATTTTGTACGCTTCAACTTTGTTGTACGAATTAATACCTTTCGTATAAATATTTTTTGTAAAAGAAACACCTTTCTTTATATGTATACTGGGTGAATCTGAGAAGACCCCCCCCCCCCTTTAACTTTTTTATTATAAGTAATAAAAAAATGGGTCATATAATTTTTTTATTATTTTAAATATACTACTAGATGGCAGCTGTAGATACTTTTTATAAAGTCAGGTTTACAGATACAACTATCAACTTGTATTTTTTAAATAGCAACCAATAATTATTTCACTAAAATGTAATTCGCCATTTTTTTGTCTTTTCAACTATGTATGTTTTTATTAATGTATTTAAAAAAAATCGAGGAAATGTGGTAATTGAGCTATAAAATATTTTTTATTGAAATATTCTAGGTGGCTATATGAAAATAAATAATAAATAAATAGATAAATAAGTAAATGATAAGTAAGTAATAATAAATAAGTAACAAACAACTATATTTTGTTGATATTAACATTGTTACATTTTCTTTTTCACATAGTCACTTATAATAACTGAATAAAAAATATTCTCCATATTATCTTCTTTCTCCCGATTTTTTTCAGATGAATAAAAACTAATACTTCGTTGAAAAGAGAGGTTTACATTTTAGTAAAATAATTATAGGTTGCTATTTAAAAAATTAAATTTGATAGGCATAACTTGTAAACCTTACTTTATAAAAAATATCTACATCTGCCATAAAATAGTATATTTAAAATAATAAAACTTTTATATGAGCCATTTTTTTCTATTACTTATAATAAAAAAGTTAAGTCTTCCCAGACTCACCCTAAACAATTTTTTTTGTACGTATTAAATCCCAGCTTTTATATAATTGTGTAAGTAAAAAAAAGTTGTATATAACAATGAACAATACACGACTAAGATGGTTTTTTTTTAATGGGGCAACTTTGTTTAATTTAACCGACCGGGAGTCTCTTATATTCGAAATCCTATGGACCTAAGGTATGCACGCATTTTCTTGGACGATTGTATTTTAAAATATTTAGATTCCTAGGGCCAGTTGCAGAAAAAGTTGTTAGCTGATCATGTACTTAACTACACATCGTAACCATCCAGACTCATAATAGATCGGACGGTTTATATTTTCAACAAATAGATTATAAAACCTACGCAAATGGTGAGATATTTCTACAAATTTCTTTCGACTACTGTCCCATATGTCTAGCAAGGTAGGTTATAAGTTTTTTTCGTACTAAAAGTAAAGGACCTCGACAGAAGAATCTAGACTTTTGTAGAAATGTCTGACCATTTGTGTAGGTTTTACAATTTGTTGAAAATGTACGGCTCACCTATTATGAGTTTGGGCTCGTATTTCTATGTCAATATTTATTTTAATATTGATGGACCTGGTAGTAAATTATAAATGACTTATAGCTGGTTGTTTTCGATAATATGGTTTTTCGACGTGCGGTTTTCCGATGCTGTGGATATGAGATGGAGTGGTTGTCGACTCCACGACTTGTTCGAGATAATCGTTGCCAATAAATAGTTACTTCGTAAAAACTATACGCTTCTAATTTCTGTGTGTATAACTCAAATTAACTAGTCTCATTTAAATACCATATGGTGTACGTGCAGTTAACGGCATTTTATTTGAAAACTTGTGAACAAAAATATAATTCCGCTTTTTGTTGTAGAGTAATTTATATACCTCTGCTCTCGTATAAAGTTGTAAGTGCTACTTTTAATGCTATGTTATCATTACTTCATTTATAGTGCTTTTATGGCTTAACACTAACCGATATCGCATTAGACAAGACAATTCTCTTGTGAGAATAAATCAGCTATATCTAATTATTACAGTTTCACTACAGGTTAATTTAATTGGGCTAATAAAGCAAAATTCCAATGCAGATAGTCGTGCACACTAAAATGCATATTCTAATTAAATTCGAGGTACTTCGGTTCGAATCTACCGGCTGGCTAACTATGAGGAAAAGTTACCGAATTTGGACTATCTAAACTTTTTTTAAATCCACAGGAATATACAGATTGTTTCACAACTTCGGGTATAAATTTTTAGGGCATATAGTACTGACGAAAATGAGTAAAAAAAATTAATCAATATAGGTCAGATCTTCAACTGTTACCGAAAAACAGACCATTTTGTATTAGAACCGAAAAAATACTGACATTTTTCTCAATTTCCAATAGTTTTTTTATATAGAGTGACTCCGTAGGATCTAATAAAAAATACTCCCCCATTTTTTAATTATTCAATATATTTTCAAACTTCTTATATAATGTAAAGGTGACATATTCATAAAACATTATGGACGTTAAATAAGTAATTCAAAAGTATTGTACTAAATTTTACAAGTACTTATGTATTTGAATACACATGTGAGGTGCATCAAAAATAGAGCGACTATATAAAAATCTTTTATTTACTGTAAAAATAACCAGAGTAACAATTTATGAAAGAAACTTAAATTAAACAATGGTACATAATTCGTACTTTAATAATTCTTTATAATAGATTGCAGTCGTCGTGGCATCGAATTAAGTAAATTATCGATGATTTTGTGGTTTATAGATTTCCATGTATCTGTTATAATTTTAAATAATTGCTTGGAATTATTATTATTATTTCATGCAATATTTTTTTAATGGTTTCCAACAGATTTTCAATCGTAAATTGTATTAAAAATCAGGTGACTATTTGCGAGTTATAGACACATATTCAAATTGGCTCAATACTCTTTTTTCATCACCACTCTCACACGGTTAAAAATAGGACAACGCGGTTTCAAAATATGAGTTCAGTATAAAATTATCTTTCTTATAATGAATTACACGATTTTAGCGAAAGAGTGGTTCTAAAATAAAACATAACTTCAATCTAAATATTCAAGAAATTTCTTTGGAATTGAAATTATGTTTTATTTTTGAACCACTCATTCGCTAAAATCGTATAATACATAATAAGAGAATTTCATCTCATATTTTGAAACCGCATTGTTCTATTTTTAACCGTGTGAGAGTGGTGAATGGAAAAAAGTAATAAGTCATTTTGAATATGTGTCTACAACTCGCAAATAGTCACTTGATTTTTAATACAATTGAAAATCTGTTAGAGATCCTTGCGAAATTCAGTATGATATGCTTTTGAATTACTTATTTAACGTCAATGAGGTTTTATGAATATGCCACCTTTACAATTATATAAGAAATTTGAAAATATATTGAATAATTAAGATATGGGGGATTACTTTTTATTAGATCCTACGGAGTCGCTCTATTTGTGTCCGATACTGTGTAAGATAACTTCTAAAAAATAAAAAAGTCTTATTTAATCGAAGTCATAACTATTATAGTTTTCTAGATATGTTTTTCTTCACTTTTGTTCATTTATTTATAAACATTCAAATTCAAATATGTTTAAATTTAAATGACAACTTTTGTATTATTTAATTATTTTAGCAGTTTCCGTTCCTTCAATGATCCTTTTTGATGTTTGTTTAGCTTGAAGGATGTTTGTCCTAGCGTAAAAAGGAATTTTGTTCGACTAGAGTTGCGAGTTTTACAAGTCGATCAGTCCTTAATGTGGTTATTCTTATTCAAACAAACTTCTCATTTAAACTAAACTTTAGAATCATATTACGATGTTACTAAATATTCATTTAAGTCTTTTCATTGAAATTTATAAAGTTTCTGTCCTATGCTTCACATAAAAGTAATGTAGGTAGTCCTCATAAATCCGAATTAGAACAAGTCAAAGAGAATACAAAAATGACCAAATTTTGGCTCAAGAAAAGAGATAAACATTATATTCTTTTGTGTAGTGTACTCCATAAAAGCGCTTTTATTATAAAAGTGCGCTCGTAATAGGGCGTATAGATAACTTCAAGTCCACAATGTAATAGTTGACGTTTCGATAATGACAGACGTAGACATATTCAGAAGCATAGACAATGTACAGAATGTAGATAATAAAATTTGAATTTATTTACTGTAAAATATGATATTAATTAATTATAAAAAACTTGAGATACCTATATAAAATATCTTTGTGGAGCTGTTAGAATTCTATTTTCCCTAGATCTTGGAAAATATAACACATGAAATATCCCTAGATTATTCATACGAACCTACAATTATTAGTATTAAAAATCACAAAAGTACAGGCCAACATAAAATACGTTATAATTATAACTATTTCCAATAGTAATTAATACCAAAACTCATCAGTATTAAATGTTGTTCTACATTAAAATCTGTACAATCTTTAGGAGGATTAGAAGACATTGCCTCTGGTCATAATCGACTAAAACTCAGTAGATTGTAGATGACGTAGCGAATGACAGAACAGTGACAGGAGTGAAAGAATGCAATTCGTGTGACTTTTAATGTGAAACCCTAATATGGCAACACTGGATAGAACATACCTTTACTTCACTATCCAATCATAAATCATAATCCATTATTACATTATCTACATTGTTTACACGTAGACGTAGACAATTAAAGTCGACGCGTAGACGACCATCTCCGCTTAGAAGAGAAACAACAACTAAAGCAAAAATGATTGTTAACCCTTGATCTATAGTGACCACGAATTAAACACTCATATTTAATAAAACTAAAGACCGAGCAATATTTAACACCTCAATAAATTATAATCAAACTTTAATAGGTGGTTATATTTAGGTGTTATATCGTCATTTGTTATTTGTTGTAGAAGTAGAATTACAAACACAAATATGAAAGACAGACGGTTCATACTTTGGCGTTTCCCTAATTTTGCCTGAGTGTGTCTTTCTCATAGTATATAAATCTGATAACTGTCAATTTATATACTGACTTATTGTGATCATAGTTTATCTCATATTTTTTCGGTTCAATTTTTAGTAAATGTTTCCGCTATGCTGCAGTGTATAAAAACTGCTCACTGCAGTAAAATACATGATTTAGATCGGGCGAAGTATACTGCAGCATCCATTGCAGATCATATTAAATACAACTTTTTATACACGGCTAACTAATCTAATACTCGAATATAAACTGTTTGAATAACACTGTTTTATAAATCTGGAACACTACTGAAAAGTAATTATAAACGGTTAATAAAGATCACTGCATTTATCGTTTAGTAAGATAAAAAGAAAAAGTTGTTGCATAATGAATTAGATCATTACAATATACTATAACTACTCGTTGATCATTTACAGACATTTTTCCTGTTATAAAGTTATGTAAAACAATGTAGGAAACAATAGGTTTGTTCGTTTCTCTACTTTGCATAAATGGTTTATCGTCATGTCATACTTTATTGTTCGTTTGATCTAGTAATTACAAAAAAATCAGTATATATCTGTTTCATTTTCATGGCGTTAGGAGTAAAGACGGGGCGTTAAAAATTCTGCAGTTGCTCCGGGAGTGGATTTCATGGCAGCACTGGCAGCAGAAAATGGTGACGTATGAGTATGTAAGGAGCAAGAATCAAATGTTTACTGCTGAACATCTTCATGTTAATGCTATATGATATTTAATGAATAAACGAGAATATACTTTTTTTTCAAAATGAGCTGGAGTAATAAATCAGTCCGTCAAACATATTACAGTGGCGCGTCAATAATTGTTTGCTAAGAGATAGTCGAAAAGACTGAATTCGATAGCGATCTACCGTTTCAGTTCTCTTTTAACTTTTCAGGGATCAGCTGAAGTCACCTTACATTGAAATAAATATAAATTTTGATGGAACTTGTATGTGCAGATAATATAAATACATAAACAAATTCCTCTGAAAACTTCGTTTTACGGCTGTTATGCCTTCAAAAGGGATTATCAAAAGGTTTATTGAGGTGTTGCTATTGTTAGCTATTGTCAGGAAAGTAAATTTAGTTCCCGGTGCAAAGAAGGCGGCATTCTATGAGAACCCAAATAAAATCTTGCTAATTGTAGTCACTCGAGGTTTTCCCATAGAATTATGCTAGAATATGCCTAGGAAGTAATGCTGTGAAGATCAGACAAAACTTGAATCCGAGTACCCGGATTTCAAAATATCCGGTTCCTCGGATATCCAATATTCGGATATTATAGCAGATAGCCGTAAATTTAATTCGGATCCTGATTTGGATCTGGATTCTATGTTTTGTTTACGGATCCGAATTCAAATTTTAATTCTGGGCTCGATTCTTCATTTTGAATGTGAAGACAAACATATGGAATTGAGTTCAAATTCAAACCGTTAAAGTGGGCCTGTTTATCTATACAGCGGTCTGTAAATACTAGTAAACAAATAGTAATAAATATAGTATATAATACTAAAAGCTATATACTATATAGTTTAATGTATATATTGAATGAATATAAAATTATGAAGGAAGGGACACTTCTTAGAATAGAATATTGAAAATTCTGTAGTTCTAAGATTTTATAATATTCATTGGAACAAATGCTTCAAAGAAATGGGGATTAAGGTCAAATTTAAGAAGTAATGGCTATAGGTTCATTCCAGATACCTGCTTATTTACGTGCAGGAGCACGTGTTTCACATAAAAGGGATTCTTTTTGTTACCTATTTATAGTTTTGTGGAATTGAGGAATTTCCCTCTTAGTGGATGCTAAAAGTAGTCCAACAAAAATCTAAACATCAGAAATATGCCGACTATTAATTAACTCCAACAAACAAAAATGCATAGTGGATTATTTCATAATCAAATTTATTTGATTTTGAGACCCGATGCTAATATTTGAATGTAAGGCCTAATATTGAGAATATTCGAATCCGAGAACCAATCCGGATACTGAAGTTCCATATCTAAAATCCGATACTCATACTTATTCGAATCTAAGATCCGTTTACAAGATTCAATATTCGGATCCGGATTCAAGATTCGACACTTTCATTCATTCATTAAGATGAGGGCTTTAAGCGCTAACCATTTTTGTCATTGCGACCTGTAAGATCTTTTGTAACATGGCCGTATCTTAGTTTTCTGGAAGTAGTTCCAGAGTTCTTAAGAAGCGAATTACTGCTCCAAGAGCCAGTTTGTCGATCTCATTTGCCACGGGGTACTTTTTACCAAGATGGTTAAGTCTACTTACGGCCACAGCTAGACATTCACATATAATGTGTTCCGAAGTTTCTTCGTCCTCTTCACAGAGTCGGCAGATGTAGTTTTCAGCTATACCAATCTTACATAGATGGTATTTCAGAGGACAATGACTAGTAAAAATACCTGTCATAGTTCTGAGGTCCTTCTTGCTGAGAGCTAATAGCTCTTTGGTGTTTGAAATGAATTTCTTCGACTGACGAAGGTCCGGGATGTCTCTCCAATATGAGGCTATGGCTGCTTCCTCCCAGTTTTTGACTTCCTTCTTTATATGGCTTTTCAAGAGTCCACAAAAAGGTTTAGGCCTGTAAAACGATTGTATAGCTTAGGATCGGATCCAAAATCCAATACTAAGATTCGGATCTAAAACCCGATACTCAGATCCGGATCCAAAAGCCGATACTGAGATTTGGATCCGAGATCCGGATAGTTCTACATTCCATTATCCGGATTTTCGAATATTTTTGGATCCGAAGTCATCAGTCCCGAATCCGAGCGAAAAGAGTCGGAAATTATCCAATAAGTGCAAAAGGAATGTTATATGAATACGAGTACGTTTACACCGCGCGTATTAAACATTTAGTCCACATACCAAGTGACGGAACAAGATGGATACGAATGGTGTAAACACTCTGTACCAAATCTTTGATATGCAATTGATTCACAACTTTTGTACATTCAGAAAGGGATGTACCAGACCTTTATCATACCCGGTGCAAATAGCAAGCGTACCAAAGCGAATTTTCTGCCATTTTGATAAATTGTGTTAGTTAAGTGATATTTACAATTTTAATAGTGTGGTGATGTAAATTACATATATTCACAAATATTTTTTCTTATTAAGTAATTTTAGATTATGGAGACTATGATAGTTGAATCTCCCAACCGCGTGTAACGTATCAAAAATATTAAGTATGTTTATTTAGATACTGGTGTAAATATACCGTACTAAAGTACATTTTACTGAAGGAACACCCTACAACAAATGGCCAAAGATAACCACGTCACTTTGTGGTGGGTACCGGGGCATGAGGGAGTTCTAAGCAATGAAAACGCAGATGAGCTCGCTAAAAAGGGAGCTAAACTACCGTTTTACGGGCCTGAACGTTCTTGTCGTGAAAAGCCATATAAAGAAGGAAATCAAAAACTGGGAGGAAGCAGCCATAGCCTCATATTGGAGAGACATCGCGGACCTTAGTCAGTCGAAAAAAATAATTTCACCCTCATTGACTAACACCAAAGAGCTATTAGCTATTAGCTCAGCAAGAAGGACCTTAGAACTATCTTTACTGCTCATTGTCCTCTGAAACGCCATCTATGTAAGATTGGTATAGTTGAAAACAATATCTGTCGACTGTGCGAAGAGGACGAAGAAACTTCGAAATACATTGTATGTGAATGCTCAGCTGTGGCCGTAAGTGGAGTTAACCATCTTGGTAAAAGGTACCTCGCGGCAAATGAGATCGGGAAACTGACTCCTGGAGAAGTAATTGGCTTCATAGGAACTCTGGTACTACTTCCAGAAAACTAAGATAGGGCCATTTTACAACACATCTTACAGGTCGCAGTGACAAAAGCGGTTAGCGCTTAAAGCCCTCAACTTAATGAATGAATACTACACACTTCGTTCGTGTACTAGAATAGTACGCACGGTGTAAGCGTAGTCTATGTGTAATTGTGTGTATTTGGAAAACTCGAAAACTGTTCAATGTCCAAGAATTTAATTATATAAGCAATATATTTGTTAATATTGTTGTGATTATTGTTATAAATAAAATTTGTTAAGTGTTTTAATGGTATAGTAGTATACATTTGTGTTATAATAAAGTAAATAAACTCTTGGTTTAATTTAAACTCACAATAAATAAATAAAAACGTTACAATATTACGTAAAATCAACATTGTGGTGTAGGTGTATATTGTAGAAAGATCAGTAGATAATGAATTTTCCATGCGAGGAATAGGGGTGGCCTAATGATATATTTATTTTCTTTGTAAACATGGGGTGCGTTCCCGTATTACGAAATTATAAGGTGATAATGAATGTCTGCAAACATTGTAGGTTTGATTTTCGGGCATATTTATTTGTTTCACTGCTGTGCCTTAAAAAATTAATATACATATACAACATGAAATTTGGGATTTGAAGGTATACTCGCGTAAATTTTTAATACGATAAATGTCTAAATATTGACTACAAAAGTCAATGAAAATGAAATATCATTGGCAAAAACAAATATTGTAAGAATAAGAATGTGTTACATACAGCGATATCTATTTTCATGGATTACAGACAGTTTGGTAAAACTGTTTCTCGCAAGAAGTATTTTAGTCACAAGTTAATACATTTTAAACTTTGAGCGTTACAAAAACGTCTTATAAAAATGACTAATTATTATGTAATTGCTCATCTATGTTTAATTTTCCATTACGTTAACATGCATTAAATAATTTGCTAATATTTAAACTTGATTCTGAGTTAAATTAAGTTACAGAAATCCCTTACAGTAAAGAAACTAGAAAGTTTTTTCGTTGATTATCTTAAATTTTAAAAAAAATTAAGGTTGTTTTTGCCTAAAGCTCATCAAATGCGTCAATTAGTCGCAAGAAATGCTCAAAAAATTCGATCGCGGTGTTTCAACACATGTGTATGACATCGTGACAGGTGACGAATCGTGAATCTACGCGTATAAACCCGAAAATATACAACAGTCGAGTGTATTGGTCTTCCAAAAGTCGTCCGTGCTCAAAGCACTTCGAAGCAAATGGTCGTCTGTTTTTTCGGAGAAACTGAACATGTCTCAACCGTATCATTGGTGAAACGTAGAACGATCAATTCTGAATGGCACACAACCATTTGTTTGCCACAAGTCTTCGGAGAAATAAGGAAAACCAACCGCCAAAGACGGATCATTCCCCACCACGACAATGCGAGCTCTCCCACATCGGCTCGAACAAGTGACTTTTTAAGCGCTCAAAACGTCGATGTGATGTGTAATCCGCTGTATAGTCCTAATTTGGCACCCAATGACTTCTTTTTATTCCCGAACATCAAAAACAAATTGCGAGATCAACGTTTTTTCGACACCTGAAGAAGCGGTTGATGCGTCCAACATTCATGTTTTGGAGATACGTCAATCGGAGTGGAAAAAGTGCTTCGAAAATTGGTTCACACGCATGCAAAAGTGTATTGATCTTCATGGAGGATATTTTGAAAAAGAATAAAGCCATTTTCGATGATAAATATTTGTTTTTGTTCTCTAATCCCGAAATATAAAAGGCAACCCTCGTTGCTTGACGACACTAAAAAAAAAAAACGGCTGTTTGATTAGCTAGGATTGCAGATTGACACACCCTGTATTATGTAATAAGATATGAGTTTATATTTATTTATTTAGAATTTGAAATGTCACTGTCATTACTAAAATGAGCGTAAAGCAGATTAGCACAGTTCACAGTGAGTAACGAGCCGTGATGATGTATTTATTTACAGTGTGTGTTTGTTATCTTCGTATCTAATTTCGTTGCCGTCAGTTTAGTTGGTTTATTTGTAAGGTATTTGTCAGCGACAGGCAATTTAGCGGCAGGAGGTGACAGATTTTTTAGAGCATTTTCACTTTCTGGAAGTACCTGCTAACAGATAACTGTCATATCAGTATCATGATCGTATACCTGCTTCCAACACCAAAACAGTTTTTCTCTGCGAGAGATAACATCGCCAATTAATTGATTTTCTATACATTGGGTAATTTATGTGTCAACTGAAGACCTCACGAGATATACGTTATATGACAAAAACAGAAATAAAATATCGGAGGAGGGATTCTGCAATTTTTATGATTACACACGTACAAAGGTGATTTAAAATGTTATCTATATAGCCATCAGTGGCGTACCGACACGTCAATACAGGATATGTATTAAATGAAAAAAAAGAAACAATTTAAATTTGAAGATATATATATATATATATATATATATATATATATATATATATATATATATATATATAAGTATCAATTATACAAAATAAAATGAATATAAAATAAAAAAATAACAAATATATAAATTATTATAAGAAAAACATTCCAATATATAATGTTTCATTAAAAAGTTTAATAAATCTTAATTTTTCTAGCTTTCATAGTTTTGTACTAGAAAACTAAGGTTACTGATATCCAATTTACAAGCAACATCTTTTTCTATAAGCAATCAGAGAAAGATAATTTAGTCTTCCTTGTTTTATAGATTTACGCAAATAAGATGCACCTAATAATAGCGTCCCGACAAAGGGAACGCAGTCTGGTCCCGACATTAGTTATGGCGTCTCATTTGTGATTACAGAAAAGGAATATTTTCAAAATTCGGAAATTTATTTCTTATTTTTCATTTAATTCTTTTTTAGTGCGCCACTGCCCATATGAAATTTTTATTAAAAATAATTAATTATTAATTAATTCGTAATTATTTCCATGTTCAAAGTCTGTTACGTGATTAGATAATTTATTATTTTTTATAAAAAAATCATGTTGGCTGTGGCGCAGTAAAAAAGAATTAAATGAGAAATAAGAAATAATTTTCCGAATTTTGGAAATATTCTTTTAGATTGAAAATTAGCAAATCGAAATATACCGAGTGTCTACTTTTTTGTGGACCATAGGAAACACAATGGTAACATTTTTAAATTGCTATAAATTATGCTCTATTAATTTTAGAACAAAAGTGTAAATACAAAAAAGGTTCAGAATTAAAACTGCATCTAACAAGATTATTGTTTACATGAGTTTCGTTTGCGAAACACAGGCAAAATAATAGTATATTATGTGGCAAGTGTGTGAAGCTGAAATTTTTACCCGAATGTAAAATAGGCTTCACACACGTGTTACATACTATACTTTTTCTACGACCTTGCAATAAAATATATATATTTTTTTTACAAACACATTTCTCATGAAGTTGTTATTTCTACGGACCATTTACTAACACGGGTATAAAGATATTCATTGTATGTGTTAAAACTGAACTATTTACTTCACGCACACTATATATATATATATATATATATATATATATATATATATATATATATATATATATATATATATCATGCAAATGTATTCCTGTTCAAAATTTTAATTGTTTCAATTTTGTATTTTCATTATTAAAGTAAAAAATACATAATGATAAACTCTTCGATTTATCATTTCTTTTGCATACGATTAAAAATATATAACTATAAAAATAAATATCCAAATTTTGATTTATATTGGATATATGAATAAATATCGGAAAATCTGTCATTTATATAAATATCATATTTTCGAACTCTGCTCTTAATAACCTGATTTTGTTTATATATAAACCACTCCACGTGCAATTCACATCTATCAATTTTTAAGAAATACATAAGGAACGCGACTATTTAGAAAGATAGAGCAGACGGGTTGGATCTACTAACCCAGCAAATCTGCTGGGCGTCTTGGTCTAGTTCAGGATAAGTTCTGGGTTATTTAAAATGTGCCAACTGAACATAACTAACCTACCAAATCCCAACTATGTACGGCCAATGTTATTGCAGAAAATGCAACACAAAACTGCGATATAGAATTGATATTATTTCGAATAGAATTCGGGTCATTGGAAACATAACTTATTTTTAATATATATTTAATAAAATGAAACAGTAGGTACGTTAATATTAAATTTGTATAAAAATAATAAATATTAAAATTAAATTAATAACATATCTCCATGTATAAATATTGAATCTATGTATAATTTTGATCGCATTTATTTGTAAATTTTTAATTAATAGTTAGTATAAAATTATCGAAACACGGATGGAATGACATAAAGCTCATATATCTGTCACAGCTAAAAAAATATTAACAACCAAAAGTGTCAGATATGCAAAACGATACATCATTTTAATTATTAATAACTAAACAAAAATATCATTTTACAAAGATAGCATTAACTATACTATCTGTATGTACGAGAAAGAAAAAACATGGGTGGATAAAATTAATGTGTTCATATCATTAAAAATAATTATATGCAAAATGAAATCAACGATATCAAGTTCATGTATTCAATCACATGAGCAAAAGTGACGACTACCAAACGCATTTAATGTTTCAACAAGTGTACCAAGTATTTGTTGTGATTTTAATAACCTGAGTTCAGTTCTGGACCATGCCATTTGGAGTTAATAGTAGGAAAAGGACCAAAGTATAAAATGATTTGTGGTAACAGGCCGCAAGATTGCCACAACAAAAATACCTTAAATGGTGCCCCAATAAGAGCGTATTTAAATTTGGCGCATTTTTTTATTTGGTTGGTATCTGAAACGTTCACATTTATAATTTGTCTTTGTTTTAATTGGTAAAGTTGGATCGTTTTACTAAAGAACAAGGTACAGTAGAACGCCGATTATCCGAATTAATTGGGACCGGGGTCGATTCGGATAATCGAAAATTCGGATAATCGGACATAGACTGGTAATACAGAAAAACGAACTGTCACACATAGAATAAACTTTATTAAGTTTAACAAACACAGTTCTACAATAACGCTCACTTGAACACCTCGATCAGAGTAAGTTGCAACGCCATCAGGCCTTAACAAAAATACAAAGTATGTATAAAAATTCACAACAATAATAGAGGTACAACATATGTAGTAGCAAAAACCATAACAGTTGAAATATATCTGGACTCCAGCGAGTTCCAACTTGTTACAACAAAACAAAACAAAAATTACATACATACATACTTGGTTTTAATTTTTTATATTACGCTTAGGACCGATTCGGATAATTGGCGATTCGGTTAATCGGCGTTCGGATAATCGGCGTTCTACTGTAATGTTATTGTGAAAACGCATTTTACTTTTTTGAAAATAAAACTAGAACCAATATAACGGTAAATGGTGATCATTACGAGGTTTTCCTGGCATCACCTGGTTAGTGTGAATCTGACATGTGGTTCTAGCAGGATGGCGCGACCTGTTATATTGATTTATTGCATGTGTATCTTCTTCAGAAATGCCGACATCAATTACCCAACAAATTCTTGTAATTTGTTTTCTGAAATAAAAGTGTATACCAAGTAACAGAAAAATATTTCTCGAACTCAAGAAATTGAATCAACATCTCTGCCAAAAAGTTCTGGAGCTCAAGAAATTGAGCCATGTCTTTGCTAGAACGTTCTCGATCCCAAGAAATTGCGCCACATCTTTGGCCAAACCTTGTTGAGCCAAAGAAATTGAGACACATCCCAAAAAGTTGCCGAGCTTAAGAAATTGAGCCTCAAAAAGTTATTCCAAATTTCATCAAAAGAGATGGGAATCATTTGAATAACGTTCTTTTCCATAATTAATCGGAACATGTATACTTTAATATTCAATAATAATCACACAATCAAATAAAGAACATACATACATATTACGCGTGTCCCACTTAGTGGGTAAGCACAAACCCGAAAATAATAACAACAACATCATACAACAAATTCTCACTCTTAAACATATTAAAGTTACCGATTTTCGGTAGCGAAATTCCGCATCCGGATCACAATTATAGTTACGAAACAATCATCCTTCGCCACACATTCCTGTCTAAGCATACTTCTTTTGTCTCGGCCAGACCCATAATTGTTTCATACATTCTCTTCTTCTCTTTCCACTTGGAAACTTTCTCTCTTTAAGCACCCAACCAACCACATCCATCCACTTACACACTGGTCGGCCACGCAATCGAAAACCCTCAACTTCACCAAGATATATACGCTTATCAAGCCGTTCACTCGCCATTCTCTCCACATGACCAAACCATATCAACTGACTCACACCAACTCAACAATAACATTGTTCCTAACCATACATTCTTCATACACCAAATTATTCCTCACGCGGTCTCGTCTTACATACACACCACTTAAATACTTCATTTCCACGGCAGTCACTCTCTTTGCATGCTTTCCCGTCCATGACCAACATTCGCTTCCATACATCAAAGCAGGCACTAGTACTCCATTATGTACACTTAATCGAGCATCCCTTGATACGTTAACGTTTCGTACAAACGTACCCAGAGCACCCATTACCTTACATCCCGCACTCACTCTCCTTTCTATCTCTCGATCAATTCGATCATCTCTCGACATCATGCTACCCAAATATACAAACATATATAAACTTATTTACCAGCTCCAGTTTCACTCCATCCATCAACACATTTCACTCAGTCACCAATTTACTCCTTTCAAATACTAACACCTTGGATTTATCAACATTCAACACCAGATTCATACTTCTTCCAACTACATGTATTTCTCTATCATTCTCCTGATTTGCCCTTTATTTTCTCCTAAACAAGATTTGTTTTATTTAAAAATTAAATGTGGCACTCTCATATATTTTACGTGGAGAACATACCTTATCCAAAAACAAAATGACAAGATAATAATGTAATAAAATGAAAGTTAAAATAATTTATATCTTGTTCATGTTAAAAATTACAAGCTAATTAAAAAACATTAATTTTTATTACACTTATAATATATAGCCATCATAATTCGCGAAAAATTAATTGAATACTCCACACAATTAACAAATCCCATTAATTTACAACTAGTTACACACCATAAATAAAAATTACAGAGTGGCCGTGCGCCGTGCTTTAGAGTTACCATATGTGCGCTATATTTCTCATGAGCTACGTGTACAAATGTACCAAATAAAAAATAAAGCATGTGTAATGAAGTTCATACTTACGGTGACGTGGAAAAATCACAGGATTTAAAAGAGAACGCCTACGGAGTACCTTACATTCTTATATTGTTAAGCTGATCAGGAATGCAACACGATGTCAGTTATATTGACTATTTACATTGCTTTTACACCAACACTTCTGTGCCATATGCTTACTTAAAGAATGAATAACCCTTTTTATCTTGTAATACAACAGAAATATAATAGAAAATGACCTTTTTATAAAGGAAAAATGTGTACAGATTCAAATCTTACTATAGGCAATTAATCGTCGTACAATAGTGATCGTGAAATAATAGGTCTATTCAATGACTTGCACGAGATGGTTATATTGTTAACTTTTGAACACGTTGACCGCCGTAATGGTAATATTTTTTTACATATGGGGCCAGCCTTTTTTATTTAAACAGTCTCATATGTCATAAATAAGTCATAGAATCACCTTATATGACGTTAATTATTTTTTAGGCCTTGATTTGAGTATTAAGTAAGTGCGCATCGCATGGCCTGAAAGATAAACTTATCAAGTTGGCACCGTGCGATGCACACAGAATAAGACCAAATGATGTGTGGCATTTGTTTATTACAACTACAAAAAATAGATGAATACTCTAAAAGAATGCAAAAAAAGATAATACAAATGTATATGGTTAATACTAAATATAATACATATATTGGATCTTTTTTATTTCATACTGAGTCAGGCCAATAAAAACAATTGTTCACTGGGCCGTCCACTCTTATCCCCCATAGCATATCTATTATCAAATGATGTAACTGTGAGCAGTGTGTCTCGAAGTGAAATCTTACGTGCAATACACAAGTGAGCGGTGTGGCCCATATAGTTAGGAGCCATGCGAGTCACAAGTGCTTCGCATGACGGTCAACCTGTTATCTAACGCGTTTTACGTGTAATTTAAACGGCCGTTCGATGAGAAAAAAATCAGATCTAGTTCACACTCGCGAGATAGTATATATATAGGGCAGACATAATTGAGGGTGACTGAATATCAGATTTGAAGCTGTTTTGGTTAACTTCAAATTTGTTTTTTTTTTAAATTGACAATAATGGACGGAAATTTTACATATATTTAATATTTATGAATTAGATAGTAGATGATGATATGATAAGAAATAATACAAATAATACAAATTGATAAAATAACTATTATTTCATATACAAGGTGTTGATCTCGACACCGGAACATAGGACTTTAACATGTAAAAATCATACTTTCGTGATTTCCTGCTTCCCAAATTATTTTAGGTAAAAGAGCTTCAAATAAATTCTACATCAGAATCAATAAACAAAATTACTTTTGCGTGCTCCATACGGCAGAAATTAGGTATGAAAATGTCGAATTACCCCAAAAATAGCGATAACCATGAAATTGAAAATAAAAATTAACAAATATTAGCGATTTATCTGTCAAGCTAGGCTAATTTATTATTATTTGTAATTCTGTTAAAGTATTAATATTATAATAATTATTCACTTGAATAGATATTACAAATAATACTTAATAAAAATATATTAACCTAACTTGACAGGTAAAACGTCAAACATTTGTTAATTTGTCTGTTTCAATTCCATTACTGTCGCTATTTTTGGGGTGATTTTTGACATTTGCAAACTTAATTTCTGCCATTACAAAGCATGTAAAAAAGTGCATATTGATTCGGATGTAAAATTTTAAGTTCTACAACTTTTATTCGAATTATTTTTCCCTAAAATAATTAGGGAAGCAGGAAAACATGAAAATATGATTTTATATGTTAAAGTCCTATGTTCCGGCGTCGCGGTCAACATCCTGTATGCATGTCATATATTTAAGAATCATCTCAAACTTTATGAAATATATCAATACTACTATGTACTCGTACTTGATGAACTTATCGTGTTTTTAATCATTTATTTACTGTAGGCCTAGGAAAATTTTGTTTCCTCTTTCAAACGACTGATATAGCAGCTCTTTAGGCCGTACAGTTTGGGAACAACATCCGCTTGCGATGAATCATCTCCTTTATTCTTCCGCCAAATGCGAAATCCGCTTGATCATATGTTTACTACATGGGTCTACTGTCAATGCAGATCACTACTGTAAAACCTTAAAGAAACTTCGAAAGGCGATCCAGAATCTAAGAAAGGGAATGTTGACTCGCGGCGTGTTTCTGCTACACTATAAAGTCTACCCTCAGAGCCTCACACAGTGCGAGGCAGCAAAACTTTACTGGATGGTTTTGGATGGGCTGTTGTGGACCTTCCATCACACAGTTCCGATCTGGCACCGTTTGATTTTTATCTCATCCTTCTTTAAAATAAGCATCTGGCAGGAGAAAAAATTAAGAATGAAGATGGGGTAAAAAAGGAAGTGGAACATTGGACGTAGGAGCAGGCGGCAACATTTTCGACACTGGCATCAAAAAACTCGTGCGCCGCCTATAGATGGTGAATGAAATTAACGCGAACTATGTAGAAAAATAGTTCAGACATGTACCTATACCTTCGTGTAAGATTTTTTAAAATAATTTCTTTTTTCGATTTTTTGTAGCCTATGTATCTTTATTTTCTGGACGGCCTTCGTATTTAAAATAAAATTCTAATGCGAAAAATAATATACAACCACGTTAAATAATTTAGTATCAGATTTTTCTACTTCGCGGAGCTTATATGTCCTACGATTAGAAATAAAGCCAAAAATGTCGAAAATAATTTTGTTGTATGTCCGGAATGTTCAAAATATTGCTACAATTTTAAAATTATTAAAACAGTAATTAAATTATTTAGTTTGTAAATTAATAAGGGCACTAGGACACGGCTGACAATAGAATTTACAACACAATTAAAATACGTAGTAGGAAGTTACAAACAATGAAAGTATAATTTTTAATTGCATTTAATTTAGAACTAGCAAAACAGGCACATTACAGCACCTTTGTGTTTTAGGCTATCGATATTATTTGTTCTGTAGAACTATGCAAGATGTGTTAGGTAATTTGGACGACCCGGGTTCGAAATATAGGAACTAATGTAATTGCCTGGAGATATTATGCTGGCTACAACAGATTTTTTTTACCTAATTTCGTGTTGAATTTGGGTGTTTTGGTGGTGCGATTGAATGAGCGTCCTCACACTTGGGAGCGTGGGTTCACGCTTACAACCGAATTTATGTTGGCATGTGTTCAGAGCAGGGCTGAGATTTTATGATACTTGGAAGGACAGAACTGACCGCGCCCAAGAATCTGTCAGCTTCTAAAAAGAAACAACTCTAATTGATTGTACGAGGGAAAAAGTCTACCCAGATAATTATACCTAAACGTCCACGACCTAACAAAAGAATTATGTATTATGCACCATATCTTCATCATTAGTACTGTCACGAAAAATTTATTAGCATAATAAACTGCACTTAAAATGGCTACACAAATTTGCATTTCAATTTGATAATCAAATAATAATACCCTAAAAATCATAATAATATTAAACAGTTTAACCACTGAGAAAAAAAGAGAGTAAATGTTTTTTGTACAATATATACAGCAAGCTCAGCAAAATTTGGGACACATGATTCATGGCCCCAAATTCTCATCAATACTTAGAAACACTTTTTAGGTGAAGATACACAATTCATTTGTGTATTTCCGTTCCTGGTTTATTTTTACCCTTATACTTATAATCGTATTAATTAAGTAACCGACCCCGGTAGTGCAGTGTGCCACGTAGCCGGCACACAACCCAAGGGTCCTGGGTTCGAATCCCGGTTAAAATTTAAAGTATGGATGTTTGTGTATGTCCTTTTATCTTCTCATCGTCATCATTACAATGTGAGCAAAGCAAATGTTACAAAATATAAAAGAAAAAGACGACTCATCCCCATTAATATCAATTTGTAATAAATGTAAAAGTTGAAATACAAATAAAGATTATTATTATTATTATAATCGTATTAATTAACTAGTTATATCCTAATCAGACGAAAATAAATGTATTATAAATACGTTCAGCATTTGTCTCAGAGTTACCAGTCAGGTTATAACCCGTAAAACTCAAATACACACATTTTCTCAAAAAATTTCAAAATTCCTATTTTGAAGCCGCAGGTCCGTTCTTGATATATATAAACATTGACTACGTTTGAAGCCGCTTGAATTCAGTAAATCCCTTTTCAATCTTCAAAATAAACGATCAGGATTAATATTTTAAGCCGCTTGAAAATGTCAAATCAAGCTTAGAAAATAACAGGCTTGGGTTTTGTAGTGGCCTGACTTCTGTCGAAATAAAAAAAAAAAAAAAATATTTCATCACGGCATATTACCCATTGTTGGGTGTGCCAATCTGCTTCATACACAGATATCGTTAATGATGGAATATTTGTACCGTGCGGGCGCTTACCAGGCGTCACCTCACGGGCACTCATTGCTGGCGTGGAGAGTGCGCCACAGGAGTCAATTTTGTGCCATTAAAATGCGATGTAATTTTTGGCGTCGGTCGGGATCGAACCCGGGTCCCCTAGATTCGCGACCAGACACTCAGGCACATGGCCACGAGACCCCATATTTCTGTCGAAATAAAGTGCTTCAAATAATGTAACTACGCATGCGCACATCCGCATTTGTTGCAGTGTTACTAATTCATATCATTTGTTGGTTGTAACTCAATCCTAGTTTCAATTCACCGGTGCACCCTGGGTAACGCTAAAGAACTTGCACAAATCGGCGACCAGACAATCCTCGAGATCTCCTGGTCATTACATTCATCACAATAGCTGAAACACAGTGGTTGCGACTAGACATATCTTTCGGCGATCCATTTGGACAAATAAGACAGTATACTACATCATATTGAAAGCCGTCTTCTACCATCTTGACCATGTTAGCATCTTCAACCCCATTACAACGAGCGCCAGTTCCAAATGCGACCTCACCCAACAAACTTATTTCATTTATCAATTGATATATTTAAATTATGTGATGAATGTACGCTAAATAAATAAATAAACCAATAGGACATTTAAAGTCATAATATACTTGAAGCCACTTGAATGATCGAGAAAACCACTTGTCATAAAAATAGTTCAGTTTGCACAGCTAAAAATATGAACTCCCTGAAAACCCTAAAAAATTGCAAGGGGAACATCTGAGATTTTTTACATTTTTTCGCCATTTTCAATTATTTTGCCGTAGAAATTCTATACAAGAGAATAAAAGAAATGTTAATTTACGTTTTGAAAATTTAGAATCAGCGCGTTGAATTATATATATTTAAAAAAAATATTCAAAGGTGGGTGTCATATATATTTTGGAGGACAGAACTCAAAAATAGTTAGCGGTAAAGATACAGATTGGTATCAGCATTTTTTTATGGAAGGGAACATATTTACCTATTAGAACGAAGTATTAAAAATCTTAAGATATTAATCATTTATTAATAGTGTAAATAATAAACTAATTTTTTGCTCATTAGTTGTTATTGAAACGGTTATTATTTATAATTGTTAATCTTTCTTTATAAGGGTTTAGGTGCTTTCTAAGAGAAAGCCGTGTGGGTTATCCTTTTATTTCTAAAAAATAAAAATTGTGCAGAGAAAGCTGCAAGAAATGTTCTTATCTGAAACTGACATATAAAAAAAATTCTTCATATCAATAAAGAATTAAATTATTATTATAATATTGTGTTTAGGTTAGATTAGCTTAGGTTAAGTTATGGTTTCCTCGTGGGTACAAAGTTATTGTGGAGTGTGTTGGTGTTTGAAACTGCAAGGGCTGAAATGTAACATGAGCAAGAGCAACGCTACTGAAAACAAACGCTATGACAAGTTGCAGTTGCACTCGACTGTTGTAGATAAGTACGTAATTTTATTACTGTTTATACTATCAGCTGTACAAATATTAGTTCCTCTCAGAACACTATTATTGTTATACACATGAGTACATCAAGTAAGAAATTATTACACTGAAAATATCAACTCACTTCTAATTATGTTTACCCTAATTTTCATTAAAAATAGTTACCCTTCCAAATATCAAAAACAGGGAATAATTTAATAATAAATCTGAGTAAAGGCATAGAAGGATTGTTTATCATTTTTTGTATTAAGGTGAACTCACTTTTTTCAAAATTTGACATTGCGCCTCATATTATTTTTCAAATTCTAAAACAATTAAATCTATGTTTCAAGTATTACTTGTTGAGCCTTATGGGTTGTATTAAACTATTTGTATTCTTAATTGGATTCACCAAATTTATTTTGTGCGTTATTTTTAAAATGTCGGTCATTAAAACGCACTCCCACTCTGATTGAGGGTAAGTGTGAAATACGTCCATAAATTCAACTAAAACGTGCAATACGATCGGCATGGTATGTGTTGTAAATTATAAAAAAATCGATTGTATTAGATTTTTACAGAAACTAAATGGCCCGCATTCCGAGCGCACTTTTATAATAAAAGCGTTTTTATGGAGCGCGCTTTTACATTACATTCTTATGAGGAGTGGGCTCCATAAAAGCGCCTTTATTATAAAAGTACGCTCGGAATACAGGGCAATATCTTTATTCTCTCAAATTTTACAACATAAATAAAATTTGACTTACATAAAAACCAAAAGGAAACATAAAGATAATAAAATGAAAACACTACTGAATGTTATAGGAAGCATTTCTAATTTCTCTTAATTCGATTGACCTGGAATAGCTGATTCTTATTTTCGGGAAGTGTGTACTAACAAAAATTGTCATGTACACACATTTCCACTCCTGCATTTTTGTAGGGCAACTGCGTAGAGTATGATTTTTTCTAATCAATGAGTTAAAATACAAAAATAAGTGGATGGTTGGATACGTCAATCAAAACTATTTAAGAATTTATAGTCAAACTTACAGAAATACATAAATAAAGCAGAATATTGAGCATCAAGCAAAAGTCGGCAAACTTACACTATATATTTATTTATCGTCATATTAAATCTGATGTCTCTAGATGGCGCTATGCGATGCCATCTATGTATGGGTAATTGATACATATTGAAGTGTGCTATTAATTAACTATATTGATACGTACAAAAATAAAAGAAATACAGGACATGAACGCACGTACCCGATTTACTCACTTCGGCGAATTCAACCTATTTATTTTTATAAATCTTTTAGTGATACTTATAGGAATGAAATAAAGTTGTTCTTTCATTAAGTCAGAGAATTATTTATTTATTATTTATCCAAAACAGGCCTGTATTTGTTAGCGAACATTTATTATACACTCCACTGTTTTCAGAAATTTCTATTACCTAAATTATTTAATATGAACGGGATGCGAACTCTGATCTGCAGTTTACAATCTTAGTGATAGAGGTGGAATGTGTTCATTATATAGGTGTGAACTGTGAAGGTTTGGTGACGATGTGACGACTCCGGCTGTAATAGCGCCTAAAGCACTCGGATGAGGACAAAACCGCAACATTCCCTGCCTCTTGCTCCTCTTGCCCTGTGCTTCTGCATGCCTGATGGTCCGTATCAACACACTAACCGACAATCAGCCCTTACCCGCTAATCAATTACACATTCACAAATATATCACACAGGTACACACAATGGGAATAGAATAGAATACGTGACAAGTAAATATGTCATCAGCACTGTTATCAAATACAAATCAGATATGTACTAAATAATAGCATTAAGTATAAACTTTTTGATATTTTTGCAATTGAATGTTTTTGTTCCCAATAGGAACAGACTCCCAGTTGTATTACAGTGATCAGAAGTTCCAATTGGGAATATAATTCTGGGGATATTTTTATTTCACAGTTTGCGCAACGCCAGGTAAAGACGGAAATACTATTCGACATGTTACTTTTAGAATAAATACAAATAGGTTACGTCAGGCACCTGACATCTAAAAAGATTTTGAGTGATAGAAATACTTTAAGTTATTGCTCTGTGAGTAATGTTAAAATAAAAGGGTATTAATTAATAAAAGTAACATGTTTGGTCCAAAGACCATTTTAATAATGTAACATGCGCCACTGACTCTAGGAGTACACAACCGCCGCCACTGGTCGAATATTTCCAGATTTCAATATAAATAATATACTACAAGTAGCATACATTTTTATGGCCATAGCTAGATTCGCGAAAAAGATGCCTTAAATTTTGGAATAAAGTTATTTTCTCAGAAAACAGTTAATTTAATTTATTTGGATCAGATAGTAGGCCTATAGTTTGTAGAAAATAAAATATCGAGTTTTGTAGCACTATAAAACACGACTATGTAAACGTTATTGTTTGGGGCTGTATGTCTGTTGGCGGGTTGAGGAATTTTATATTTTATTAATTAAACTATGACTAAATATAATTATTTATCAATTTTAAGAGAAAATTTACAATCTCCTGCTGGTAAATTTGGACTGAAAAGAGATTATATATTCCATCAAGATAATAATCCCAAACATACAGCACTTATTGTTAAGGAATGGCTGTTCTACAACATACCGAACCAACTTAAAACACATCCCCTCCCCTATTGAGAATTTATTGGGATTTGTCATTATGAATTCGAACCTGGTGGCAAAATTTGGAACTAAAAACAAGGGAGCAATTTTATTTCATTTGTATGTTTTTACATACGCACGTAGTTTACATAGTTGAAAATAGATAATAGAACTAATATTTACAGTTAATTAATCTACTATTATATAATATTTGCTGTAAAACAAAACTGTGAACACAACCTAAAAACAACTAACTAAAGTATTTAAAATGAAAAATAATAATTAATCAACCGCTACAATTAATAAAACAGGATACAAAGCAATATATTCTACCTAAAATAATAATAAATACTGAGAGAAAAGCCAAAATACAAGAAGAATATAAGAAAAACTATTGACAGCAGTGATACGCTTATGGAAGTTACACAAAAGTGCTCCCCTATTGGAGGTTAGACTAGACGTTGTATACAACGCCATCTCTACGTAGTGAAATATACCAATAGTCGTCGGAACTAGATAGACGACCCCGCATAAAAATATTTTCCACTATTTAGTAATTGCTTCCATATAATATAATTTATAAAAAATGACTAGACTACAGGAAACTGTAATCAAAGCCATAAAATATTACACTAAGTATTAAAACATAGTGTTATGTGTTAAATAATGTTATAATGTGTACGAATAATTTTGTATCTCAATTTTTGTATATAATTTGTTTTCATCACTATTAAATAAAGTATTTTAAGAATTTTTTAAAAAAATTATGACTCATTTGATTCTGAAATATCGAAAGAAGACTCTGATTCATTTTTTAAATGAATTAAATTTTTGGAAACCCTTTTTATTTTACATTTTACTGAAAAAAGTAAAGTGTACGAATAATAAGCCACTGTACATCTTGCCCCCCAAAAATAAGTTTAAAATAAATATTCTACTTCTGAGAAAAGGTAATTCATCACACTGTGGTATATTTGATTATTTTTGAATTTGCCTAATACCTTTGGCGAAGCCTGTAGTTCATTTTATTATCTTTGAGTTTAATAAATCACCCTTTTGAAATAGTGGTGTCAGATTGCAAAAAATGCTTTAATTTAAATTCATCATTGTCAATCTGCGAATAAATTGGAGATGCTAAAGGTTTTATTTGAGTTGCAGAGTACCCCATACTGTGCGGGTCTTGTGTTGTGACCACATACTGTGCTGTAGCTCCAACTGAACATATATTTTGCACGACGGCACTCAACAGATATATGTGAAGATTCCTTTTGTTTAATATTTGCTAAACACTGAATTACATTTTATTTTTTGTCAAGATTTTTACCCAGGTCCTGCATAATAAATATTACTACATTTATTTTCAGTTTTATTCGAACATCTAGCATTGAAATGTAGACTTGTTAATTACGAAAATAGCGTGTAAATGAATTATATACAACAATGTTGAATTGTGTTGTGTTTGAATATTATGCATATTTGTAACAAAATTGCACGCTAAAATAATAGTTTGAACAATGAAATAAAATGTAAACGTTGCATAAATACACTGTACATTAAAGTAAGCTAGTTGCACAGTAGAAAACATTAGTTCTAACTAAAAAACTTCAAGAGAACAACAAAATACTCGTCTTTTATTTTTGTAAACATAATTCCGAGTTAGACTAGAGTAGATGTTCATAATCTTGATAAATGTAAATAATGTTAATAGATGAATTGGTAGAGTTGAACCCATACCATGGGCTTCTAGATCACTGGTTTTGAAACCGTTGGATTTCTTATTTTGAAAAAAAAAATTTGCTTTCAAGTAGGCGGCAACCTATCTGAATAAATTTTGTGACAACTGAAGTGGAAAGTATATTGTTTTCTAATATTTTTTTCTAATAAACTTTAATTGATAATATTTGTTTTTTTACCAATTACTTGATAATGAAGGACAATCAGAAAAATTCTTATTTTTAATTTTCTGTTTGTTTCTGAAAAGCACCAGTATCACTATACAGGTGTGTGGATTTCGAAGGCCATAATTTGAATCTCGAAAAATATAAGAGATTTATGACTTCGGTTAAATGGGACATCTGGTGCGCCTTAGGGGAGCAATTGTAGATGTGCTTTTGTTTTGCCTAAAATTTTCATAGCTTACTAGATAATGGCGGAAAATTGAATTTGGTCGATTTTTTCGTTTTGAAATTACTTCAAAACTCTCAGTCATCGAGAAAAATGTTTCAAATAAAAAAGTTAGATATTTATATTTTCTATCCAGTGGCGTACGAAAATAATTGTTTTATCTGTAAATTTTCGCGATATAACATAGACATATTTTTTTAAATGAAACCATATTTGATTTATGCTTTAAGAAAATATTTATTTTTTCTCTTTCGATTGGTATAAGGGTATTGTGTTTTAAATGATTTTTTAGATCATACCTGGTATACCTAATTACATACGTTACCTTAAAAAACAGAATTAAAATTATTATGCAACGTAGAAATGGAATAAGTTACTTAAGTAAAATGAAATACTATTTTGAAAAACTAATGAAAGTCAAAAAATAATAAATTTTGTGAAAACAAATTTAAAATACAAAAACCTTTATTGAAAGAGAAAAAATATATATTTTTCTAAAGTAAAAATCAAATATGGGTTTTATTTAAAAGAAATCCTCTGGATATACGATAAATATATCCAACTTTTTTATTAGAAACATTTTTCTCGATTACTGATAGTTTAGAAGTAATTTCAAAATGAAAAAATCGACCAAAGTCAGTTTTCCGCCATTATCTAGTAACCCATGAGAATTTTGGCAAAACAAAAGCACTTAAATCGCACTATATGTCTCATTTAAGCGAAGTCATATCTCTTATAGTTTCCGAGATCCCAGTTGAGCCTTCATAATACGGACACTTGTATAATAAAAAATGTTAAGCTTGTTCATTTTAGCAACTCGTTCTCCAAAAACCTATAAATAATTATGACAATTTTCAATAATTTTCTATAAACGGCACGTTGGCAGAAATATTTCGACAGGAGTGTTAATAACATCATCAAGTATGAAAAGTAGAAAGCGGAATGATATATGGACAGCAAAAGTATATCGACAAAAGTTCTGTTAACGCCATCTGTGAATACGAAAATGGTATTTGGGTAGCAAAAAGAATCTGGCAGGATTATTATCAACGACATCTGTGAATATAAAACGTAAACGATAGATTACTACTTTATATCTCTAGAATTAAAATTTAATTTCTTTTGTTATATATGGAATAAGTCTTTGTACTGAAGATAAGTCGAAGCCCATGTAATTAAATGTTACAAGTTTAAGATAAGGCGTAGTTAGTAATGAATTTTTTAATTAATATTACGAGTCTGAAGAGGGCTATTATCCCATGTTTAAGTAGACATTTCAAGTGTTGAATTTATGGGTATTTTTTTGTGTCGCGTACAATGTGTCACCTACGTATTAAAACGAACAAGAATAATTTTAGGTTGGGCTCGTTTCGCTTGCTTTTTGTATGAACTAAAAGCACGATACGATACGAACAACAAACTTTCACTTTAACAGTAACATTATCTTGTACGTCATGTATAACTTTACAATTTACTTTAATCTACTAATAATATTCTTTCATCTTTGAATGGTTATAAACTTTGTACATTCATGTCACAAACAGAATGAAGTATGAAGATGTGTTTATACGTTATAGTAGTTGTCTTATAGTTGTAATGGCCTCCACCCTAGAAACAAATTAGATAATGGGTAATTTATATTAAAACTAGACCTTAAAATTCTATGATATGGACTATCAGTTTTAAGAAAGTTATTATTGTTCAAAATACTCGAGTTTTTAATGACCTTAACATCTACTCTATTACGTTGTTATTATTTTCAAGCCTTCTTTAATCGCCATTTTGAAATCTGGAATCCATTTTCCAGTAAATGAGTGAAGAAAATAATGAAACAGACAGAAATCACTTGCATTTGTATGAAGATGAAAGATATGTTGGCATACGCTATAATATATGTAGTTTTTATTTATTAATTATTTCATTCAATTGCTTATCATACATGCATATTTCCAATTATTGATTATGAATGTTATTTTAAGTATATTTATACAGGGTTGTAATATTTAAAACGGTCATAAGGCTATACTATAAAGAAAACATTTTTTTAGCTATCAAAAGTTTCTATATTAATTTATAGAAAAAAGTAATTGGTACATATTATAGACAATTACGAATTTTTTATATCAAACACGTTAAATTTCTATTTCATATATAGCCACAAAATAAATTTAAACATTTGCGAAATTATGAAAAAAAGGAAAGACGGCAACGGAGATCAAGACCAGATTGGATGTTGTCCTTAGGAATCCTTACCTTCGTTTTCCACGGTGAGTTTCTGGGTTTCGGAATTTAAGCGTGGCCGAACACACAACTGTGACGAGCCACGTTCAGGTCGCCCAAAATTGGCTACCACACCGGAAATTGTGGATAAAGTCCAAGATGTGGTTCTGGAAGATCGTCGAATGAAAGTGCGTGAGATTGAGGAAGCCATAGGGATCTTTTATGAACGTGTAGTTCAGATTTTACATAATGAGCTGGGCATGAGAAAAATGTGTGCCAAGTGGGTGTCGCATTTGCTTTAAAAGACGTTTCATAACCATAGATGAAACTTGGATATACCATTCAGTCAGTCTTTTGGGACACCAAAGGCATTCTGCTAATTGATAATCTTGATAAAGGAAAAACTATAACTAGCAATACTACGCCACACTTTCAGACAAGCTGAAAGCAGCAATTCAAGAAAAACGCCCGGGAATGGCAAAGATAAAGATCTTGTTTCACCAAGACAATGCCCCAGCTCATTTAAGTCGTATTGCTCAACAAAAATTGACCGAACAGAGGTTTCAAATCGTCCCCCATCTACCGTACTCACCCGATTTGGCTCCCTCGGCCTTCCATATTTTCCCGAAACTCAAAACGTTCAACGCTGGAAAGAGATTTTGATCCAACGAAGAAGACATCGAAGCAGTAAATGCTTATTTTAAGAACCTCAAAGAAAACCATTTGTTGACCTCAGAGGGGACTATGTAGAAAAATAAAATGTAGTCCGTGTTATATATATATATATATATATATATATATATATATATATATATATATATATATATCCCGGAAACTTTTGGCAGCAAGAAACTGTTTTTCTATGTTATAGTCCTATTACCCGTTTTAAAAATTACAGCCTGTATATTTTTAGACCTATTGAAATAGATCAATTTACGTGTTTTTGATTATTAGCGAATTGCACAAAATGAGTTTAACGTCTACGGCACAGAGTATTTTTAAAATAGAAAATTACGGCTTAATGAATAACAATTAAGACTTTCTAGAATTTTCTTTTGACTAGTTTAAAATATAGATTTTAAACTTACAAATACTGAATATGTTATTCAAGTAATCCGCCAGTCAATATTTGGTTACATCGCCTTTATTAGCAATACCAGCTGTAATTCTGTTAGGCATTGTATCCGTAAGCCCTGCACATTTTCCTGTATTATCCATCAGAGTGAACCTAGCGGCCGATTCGCAGCGGCCGATTCGATTTAAAGCAAGTGTTGCATAGCCCAGACTGTAAATGTACTACGGACATCAAAAGTATTGTTATTTTATGAAAAACAAGAAATTAACAAAAAAAATATTTTTTTTCTTCTGTTTTTAACATATTCTTATATATATTATCAAAAAAGTAGTTCATATACCAACAAATATTGTAAATAATATATTTTATTTTGGATAATTAGCAATATTACCCTGATTCATATAAATATTTATCTACAAGATAATGAGATATGAATTTGAAGGGATAGCCGTATCTCGTACATATTTGGTGGGGTAGTTACCATAGCTCCTCTGAGTAATATGAAGTATATTTTGTACCAAATATGGTTGTGATACGGCTTCTCCTTAAATTGATAGGGGATGTTACATATTCAAATAATATTTTGATATTCCAAACTCTCAAAAATGTATATCTTATCCCCTGAATATTTAAACAAAATGTACATTAAATTACTCAGGGGGGTTGTCTTAAGTACCCTACTAAATATGGTTGTGATACAGCTTCTCCTTAAATTGATAGGGGATGTTACATATTCAAATAATATTTTGATATTCTAAATTCTCAAAAATGTATATCTCATCCAGTGAATATTTAAACAAAATGTACTTTAAATTACTCAGGGGGGTTGTCTTAAGTACCCTACCAAATATAGTTGTGATACGGCTTCTCCTTAAATTGATAGGGGATGTTACATATTCAAATAATATTTTGATATTCCAAACTCTCAAAAATGTATATCTTATCCCCTGAATATTTAAACAAAATGTACATTAAATTACTCAGGGGGGTTGTGTTAAGTACCCTACCAAATATGGTTGTGATACGGCTTCTCCTTAAATTGATAGGGGATGTTACATATTCAAATAATATTTTGATATTCTAAATTCTCAAAAATGTATATCTCATCCCCTGAATATTTAAACAAAATGTATTTTAAATTACTCAGGGGGGTTGTCTTAAGTACCCTACCAAATATGGTTGTGATACGGCTTCTCCTTAAATTGATAGGGGATGTTACATATTCAAATAATATTTTGATATTCTAAATTCTCAAAAATGTATATCTCATCCCTTGAATATTTAAACAAAATGTACTTTAAATTACTCAGGGGGGTTGTCTTAAGTACCCTACCAAATATAGTTGTGATACGGCTTCTCCTTAAATTGATAGGGGATGTTACATATTCAAATAATATTTTGATATTCTAAATTCTCAAAAATGTATATCTCATCCCCTGAATATTTAAACAAAATGTACTTTAAATTACTCAGGGGGGTTGTCTTAAGTACCCTACCAAATATAGTTGTGATACGGCTTCTCCTTAAATTGATAGGGGATGTTACATATTCAAATAATATTTTGATATTCTAAATTCTCAAAAATGTATATCTCATCCCCTGAATATTTAAACAAAATGTACATTAAATTACTCAGGAGGGTTGTCTTAAGTACCCTACCAAATATGGTTGTGATACGGCTTCTCCTTAAATTGATAGGGGATGTTACATATTCAAATAATATTTTGATATTCTAAACTCTCAAAAATGTATATTTCATCCCTTGAATATTTAAACAAAATGTACTTTAAATTACTCAGGGGGGTTGTGTTAAGTACCCTACCAAATATGGTTGTGATACGGCTTCTCTTTAAATTGATAGGGGATGTTACATATTCAAATAATATTTTGATATTCTAAAGTCTCAAAAATGTATATCTCATCCCCTGAATATTTAAACAAAATGTATATTAAATTACTCAGGGGGGTTGTGTTAAGTACCCTACCAAATATGGTTGTGATACGGCTTCTCTTTAAATTGATAGGGCATGTTACATATTCAAATAATATTTTGATATTCTAAATTTAAACTCTCAAAATGTATATCTTATTCCCTGAATATTTGAACAAAATGTATTTTAAATTACTCAGGGGGGTTGGCTTAAGGACCCTACCAAATATGGTTGTGATATGGTTTCTCCTTAAATTGATAGGGGATGTTACATATTCAAATAATATTTTGATATTCTAAACTCTCAAAAATGTATATCTCATCCCCTGAATATTTAAACAAAATGTATTTTAAATTACTCAGGGGGGTTGGCTTAAGGACCCTACCAAATATGGTTTTGATATGGTTTCTCCTTAAATTGATAGGGGATGTTACATATTCAAATAATATTTTGATATTCTAAACTCTCAAAAATGTATATCTCATCCCCTGAATATTTAAACAAAATGTACTTTAAATTACTCACGGGGGTTGTCTTAAGTACCCTACCAAATATGATTGTGATACGGCTTCTCCTTAAATTGATAGGGGATGTTACATATTCAAATAATATTTTGATATTCTAAATTCTCAAAAATGTATATCTCATCCCCTGAATATTTAAACAAAATGTACTTTAAATTACTCAGGGGGGTTGTCTTAAGTACCCTACCAAATATAGTTGTGATACGGCTTGTTCTTAAATTGATAGCGGATGTTACATGTGACAATAATATTTTAACACTCTAAACTCAAAAAAATATATTCATGCTTTTATTATTTAAACAAAATATACATCATATTACTCAGAGGAGCTATGGTAACTACCCCACCAAATATGTACGTGATACGGCTACCCCTTCAAATTCATTTCTCATTATCTTGTAGATAAATATTTAAATGAATCAGGGTAATATTGCTAATTATCCAAAATAAAATATATTATTTACAATATTTGTTGGTATATGAACTACTTTTTTGATAATATATATATATATATATATATATATATATATATATATATATATATATATATAAGAATATGTTAAAAACAGAAAAAAAAATATTTTTTTTGTTAATTTCTTGTTTTTCATAAAATAACAATACTTTTGATGTCCGTAGTACATTTACAGTCTGGGCTATGCAACACTTGCTTTAAATCGAATCGGCCGCTGCGAATCGGCCGCTAGATTCACTCTGATGTATTATCCCACATGTCTTGCAAGGTAAGTTTTGCTGTACGCGCTGGATTTTTACGAAGTTGCTTTTTATTGTGCCAAAAGTAAAGCATCTCGGTAGAAGCTAAATCTGGAGTAGAAGATTATCCTTAAAATACCGGTCGAATTATTATCACGTCATTTGGCCCATAGTTTTTTAAACTTTTAAGTCTATATTTAAAGTAGACGACAGAATTTTGTAGAAATTTCTATCTATTTGTGTATATTTTATAATTTGTTGAAAATGTAAACCGGCCGAATTACTATTAATTTGGGGTCGTAATTTGAATCAAAAGTACAGAATATTATAAAAGTTAAACAAATTTGAGATTTTTTTTTCCTTTAAGTTTATATTTTTATATGACACATTAGTGTTCCTACAACATTATATTAGGTACTTACTAAGATTATCTGAAACATTTCTCATAATTCGTAGTTATTATGCTTAATGTACTACAGTAAAAGATGTAATAAAAGATATACAGTTTTTTCTTTTCGTGCTCGGCTACTTAAATTCGGCAAAAAAATACAGTCATTATTTTGTTTCCGGAAACATAAGTACAATTTCAGAATTAAGAAATTACATTTGAAACTTTCAGAGAGTAGTTAAATCACATGCAGCGATAAATTAAAATTTGCTTATTCGACTGAGATTTTACAAAAAAAATGAAAATATTCTTACGATAATAGGAAAATAAAGAAATTAAAAATGGAACAAACACTCTTTTCTTCGGAATATTCTTTCTACAGTCATATATTAAATACAACTAACTCCCAAATTACTATTTCCAAACTATGTAAATAAGGATAAGTATTTATAATTAGGGCAAAATATTGTAAAAAGATAAGAAAAAGAAGAGTCCGTATTTATGATTATGTACTTTTGTAATTGATATTACCTTTTGTATTAAAATTTGATAATATGGTTAATAATAAAATAGTAATAATTATGTAAAAAGAACCTATTGGTATAAATGTATACAATTTGAACCAATCAACTGATTGATTGATTGAACTATGTAAATAATGTATTAAGTATGTATATAACATACAAATTAATTAACTATTATAATTTGTGGTGTAACAATAGCTTTTTTGTTTTGAAATTCGAATAATTATGTTCTATAGTTTTAATAAACATGATTTTATGTTTAAATTTCTGTATATATTAAACGCAGTAGCAATTTAAAGAAACGGCAAATGTATATGTTTGAATCGGTACCAAATCACACTGACTATGACGAAAAGAAAAAGTTTTAGGTAATGACAGAATTGGAAAGAAAATGAGAAGAAAGATGGTACTCACATAACTAAATAAATGTAATTCAAAAATTAAATTTTTATGCTTTAATAATATACTGGCAAAAACAACCTTAGTCCATTATCCTGAATCCGAGATAATAAAAAACTTTCTATCTTCCTTACTGTTAAAGATTTTTATAATTCAATTTCATTTTAATTTATAGCTAAATATTGGATAATAGATCTTAAGTAACAGAAGTTTGTTTTTGTAAGAAACTGATAATTTGCAAACATGAAAATCAATAAACATTTTCTTTGATTGAAAGTAAAATACATTTAATATACAAAATTATCCTACACATTTTCTTCGAAAAACAACCAATGCAAAACGACCAAGATTATTTTGCTGAATCTCTATAGGACTATGGTTGCTTCTGTAGAAACATTGAAACATTACAATATACTTAAACTTGTGTTTAAGATACATTTTGAGAAAAACAGATTTACCAAACTGTTAGGCATCTTTGAAAGTAGATGTCGTTCTATACAGGGTGTTCATTTTAATTGGGCTACCATAGCTATCTCGATAACTATAAGAGCTACAAACACGGTTAAATTTCTATTTCACAAGACAAATTTAAAGAAAAGAAACAGTATTTTGTTCGATCAGTAGTTCTCAAAATATGTGCCCTAACTTTTTTATTTTAAATAAGAACACATATTTTCTATTTGCTCATTCGTTAGAGAATTTAATTCTGAATTCAGTAATATAATATTTTTATATCCGTCCATAGCGATTTTTTTTTGAGAAAAAATGCATTATAAGTTTTATATTAATTTGATTAAAATATGGCCATAATAAGCGTGCCATGAATGAAAAAAGGAATAGACGTTATTTTTTACATAAAATTAGAATGTCATGAAAGAAATAAAGGGTTTTCCAATAAGAGGTGTTATTTTGATATTCAAAGAAAAATGCCATTTTTTAATATAAATGATCGGATGTTTATTTCATTATAAAGAGGAAGGTATGCCGTTAATAGTGGAAAATAACATCAGGCAAATGACCACCACGACCACGCTGACAGGACAATATCCTTTTCATGAAATTTTCCATAACCAAATCGCAAAGTGGCTGTCCTATGTCCTCGATAGCCTCACGAATTCCATCTTTGAGGTCTTGAGTCGACGCTGGGCAGTTGGCGTAGACCTTCTCTTTCACGTGGCCCCAAAGAAACAAGTCGCAAGGTGTTAAATCACAAGATCTCGGTGGCCAATTGTGATCACCTCTTCGAGAGATAACACGGTCCGGAAACTTTTCCCGTAAAAGATCAATGGTTTCGTTGCTTGTGTGGCACGTAGCGCCGTCTTGTTGAAAGTAAACGTTGTCCAGATCAATACCATCCAATTCCGGCCATAAAAAATCGTTAATCATCTCTCGATAGCGCAATCCATTCACCGTAACTGTTGCTCCAGCCTCATTTTCGAAAAAGTAAGGTCCAATGACTCCGCCGGACCATAAACCGCACCAAACAGTCACACGTTGAGGATAGAGAGGCTTTTCAACAATAACTCTTGGGTTTTCTGAGCCCCAGATGCGACAATTTTGTTTGTTGACGAAGCCACCGAGGTGGAAATGGGCCTCATCACTCAAGATGATTTTTCGATGGAATTCCGGATCATTTTCATGCATTTCAACGACCCAATCAGCAAAGACACGACGTTGTTGATGATCGGCCGGCTTGAGTTCTTGTGTTAACTGGACTTTATAAGCCTTAAGACCCAAATCTTTATGCAAAATACAGTGTAATGACGTTTGTGGAATGCCTAATTCCAAAGAACGACAAGGAATGGACAAACCTGGGTTTTCTTCAACACTTTCGGCTACAGCAGCAATATTCTCGGCTGTTCTTGAGCGATGTGCACGGGTTTTATTCTTCACATCACTAACTTGTCCCAACAGCTCGAATTTTTCCACCAATTTCTGTATTGCGGTCCGACAAGGTGCTTCACGACGACCCAAAAATTGTCGAGTTTTACGAACCGTCTCTGCCAAATTTTCACCATTTTTATAGTGAATTTTAATAATTTCAATGCGTTGTTGAAGCGTGTATCGTTCCATTTTTATTAATGGCGTAGTTTCTACTTGTCAAATGTCAAAAAATGACAGCTTCAAAAGCGACATCTACCGAAATAGCGGGCTATTCAAAATAACACCTCTTATTGGAAAACCCTAACCTAACCTAACGTCCGCTGAAAGGTTTACATGAATATTTTGGATGCATTGATAATTATGATCAATTAAAATAAATATTCATTTCTTTCTGTCAGGGCACTCTAATTCTGTGTAAGAAAAATAACATGTGTTTATTTTTTCCGTTCATGGCATTCTTATTATACCATATTATAATCAAATTAGTATAAAACTTTATACACATTTAAAAAAAAATCGTTATATGAGGGTATAAAAATATTACATCACTGAACTTATTATTATTATTAAGAGCATATAAAAAATGTATTAATAATAAAAAAAGTTAGGTCCCGTATTTTGAGAACCATTGGTCAAAAAAAAAATGTTTTCTTTAAATTTGCCTTGTGAAATAGAAATTGTTTGCCCATTTAACCGTCTTTGTAGTTTTTGTAGTTCTCGAGATAGCAATGGTGGCCCAATTAAAATGAATACCCTGTATAACTCAAATTAACAAAATTTGGACTGTGGTTCTTACCAGAAGCTCCTCAAGTTGTTGAAACATATTTCAAGTAACTAAGATAATGTGATGTTTCTTTAAATACTAGAAGCAATCCGCAAACATAAACGTCAATGGTTGCTTTGACATAAGTTTACCACGTTCTCATTGGTACGGACATTGCGTACATGAGGCAAGGGAAGAAATGGTGAAATACACCAATGACAATTTTATTATTAATACTTACAGATTAACATGAAGGGAAATAAAAAAAAAACTTCGATCAAAGAAACGAAACAAAATCGTCCAAGACCTCATTTTAAAAAAAGTAATTATATTGGCAAGATGTTATTGTCGGTATTGAAACCCTGAACTTTGTGGCGTTTAAAATGTAATGGTTGTCGTGTGAGCAGATGCAGTAAAAAAGGACAATAAAAGTGTGAAGAATCTTCTTCATGTTTATCAGGCAACACGAAATCGCGTGGGCCCCGATCTAAAATGTTTGTTAGTCTTATCCATCGTGCAGGTATAAATCTCTTCGGGACCTTTTTTAAATCGATTAAAATTTATTTAGTTTGTATTGTTAGGGCTTGGGATTTTTATCTGCTGGGGGATTATACGTTTGACGTTGGGTGTAAATACGAACCAATTAGAATGGTTGACATTTTGACACGTCGGATAGTAAGGTAAAGCTTATATATGTAAACGTATATTTTGTAATCTGGCGGATGACATTTAACGATATGATAATAACATATTCAGGTGATATGTATGCATGCCATAACCATCAAATATAATGTCGTCATGTAACTTCATCTTTATTAGATAAATAAAATCATAAGCAATGTCTCAATCTAATTTCACATTTAATAAATAATTCGCTTTTCTAAATTCAAATATTCGTTGCGTAATAGAGTTCTTTCGCAAATAATATGTTATTATGATTATTTTCAAAATCATTGTTTTTATCCGATTATATTCTATAATGATGTCTTGCACAATTTTTTTTCTTTCCTTTGATCGAAAGAATAAGAAAGCATATATTCCCTATATTTTTTATTTTCTGTCATATTAATCTTTATTAATGAGATATTTTTTACAAAAACCGAACGTAGTACATTTATTATTATTCATTTTTGTATACAAATTTGTATACAATAAATTATTTGTTTCAAAAAAATTCCTATACTGGGTGTCTACTTGAAATATTGAAATCTGTTATACAGGGTTATCCATCTGTCTATTCTTTTATAAAAACTCAATTATTTCAAATATTATGGAAAATAGTTTCAAACAGTTTATTTTAAATTAAAAAATCTGCAGTATGTTTTTCTACGGAGTGTGCCATTTTTACGCAATGGAATGTAATTTGATATTTTCAAATGGAACACCCTACATAGGTATATTTATTCAAATTTGAAAAGTACGTGAAATTTTACTATCCAATAGTATAAAAACAAGCGTTTGTTGCATGGCAAATGATTAAAATATTATATTTTAATTATTCGTAAATACAAAAGGCTTTGCATTTCATTATTTTTCAATATATTTTTCAAATTTAAAGAAAATTAATTAATTAAACATTTCGTCTACTTCAATCCAATATTTAATTATTACACCTGTAATTTAATTTTAGTAGATGTCTATAATTAATAATAGAAGGAGTGTAAGGTTAAGTTATAACTGTAACTAATAAAATGACCCCTTAGCCCGTTTGTTACGACGTACAATTTTGGACAGAATTATGGACAGAATTTTGAACAAAAGTTTTATGAACAAATTTATGGACAAAATTATGTGTATACAAATATTCTGTATGCTACTGTGCACGGAATTTGCTACATAATTCTGGCTATAAACATGGATATTCTTCATAATACTTTGTGAGCTTTGCTACGTGCTCACGAGTCCAAGATAATTTAATAATATTTTATTAAATTTAAAATTGTATACAATAATCAACGGCCACAATAATTACCAAAAATTCTACCCGTAATTGCCAGATGTCATAAGACAATGCGTGC
This sequence comes from Harpalus rufipes, assembly GCA_951394225.1. Lineage (NCBI taxonomy): Eukaryota > Metazoa > Arthropoda > Insecta > Coleoptera > Carabidae > Harpalus > Harpalus rufipes. The sequence goes on along the minus strand of OX596278.1, from coordinate 52,101,682 downwards.
GCAATTTTTTGTCCATAAAAATAGGACTTCATGGACAGTAAAAATTTCTGTATGCGACCGTCTATAAAATTTTGTCTATGATTATGTCCATAATTCTGTTCAGAATTATAGATTATAGGTCGTGACATATGGGCTTAACCATAAAATTATTTTAATAAAAACTAAATATGTATTTAATTTTACTAAAATTAATTTTAGGGTTAAGGTTTTAGTTAATTGTTTTATTTCAAGCCATAGTCATGGCTCACTATTCTCTTTTCGACTAGGTGTATAAAAAGTGCCCACCATTTTACTTTTTAATAATGTAACATATGGATTATTTTACATGATTGTATAGCAAATTTGATGTACTTTTCAAATTTGTAAAAAAATATAGTATGTTCTATTTGAAATTTCAAAGTTGATATTAATTACTAATAAACCGGAAGTGGTATCATGAATGTACATCCGTCATCAAGTAGCTTACATGTTGCTGTATAAATCATGTTATATGAAATAAATTACTAACTTAATAAATAAGCGAGATATTTGCTGGGTCCATTAAAATATAACACCCTGTATAGAGAATACTATATCAATTTTTTTATTTTGCTGTAGTTAGTTACCTTTTAATTTTAGACAAAAATGTTTCAAATAAAGGTTGTAGATAATAAAATTACACCTAAATCAGTAATCAGATTTTATTTTGCACGTTTTGTAACCATGTAATTGACACAAAATTAGAAATAAATGCATAATGTTTGGAATGTCAGAATTTATGCTTTTACGTAATTATAATTAATTTTGCTATACCATGTTGTTCATGTGTATATTAAATTTAGTTATTTGAAAAAATAAATCACTATTTGCTGGTTCATTTTTACGAGACCATTTTGTATAAAAATTTGAAACCTTTTTTTTACATAAAAGATGAATGATAGATTATGTAGTATATATTATGTCTTTGTGTGTATCGTTATAATTAATGTATAAGATGTCTTAATCAATATTGCAAATAAATGAAAGAGACTTTACTGTGAGTAACTTTTAAAATTAGTTTTAAAAGTATCCAGTAAGGCTTATGAATGGAAAATTAAATAGAAAGTAACAAGAAAAAGGAATTTTTAACGGAAGATAAAAGTATAAAATTACTTTATTTCTGATTTGGTCGCATTTTTTCATAAAAGTTTTTTACATTATTTTCAGTTTAACTCGTTAGGTATTAAGAAATGGTTTTTCCTTTCACAATCTTTTAATTATCTTCGAAAAATTTTAATATAAAAACTCTTAAAGTATAAATGTTACTCATTTTTACATCTCGTCGCCTATAGACAAGAGAAGTATTGTATTTGTTCAAAAGATTCAATATTTAATTTTATTTTCAATGAATAGCCACGTTTTATGGTCCATAGAATACGATTTTATTATTTATACGATGATGGTGAAGTTTTATACAATTATTCTTAAATGAATAATCTTACATTACACTATTTGATAAATAATTTTGATGAAAATATAAAGTATTAATATGAATGTATTATAATATAATAGGTACATACTTATACAGGTGTTGACCGCGACACCGGAACATAGAACTTTAACATGTGAAATCATATTTTCATAATTTCCTGCTTCCCTGATTATTTTAGTTTAAATTCCTTCAAATAATAGTTGTAGAGCTTAGAATTCTGCATCTGAATCAAAATTAATTTTACGTGCTTTGTAACGGCAGATATTATGTATGAAAATGGCGAAAATCACCCCAAAAACAGTGATAGCCCTGAAATTGAAACATAAATTAACAAATGTTTGACGTTTTACCTCTCAAGTTAGGCTAATATATTTTTATTAGATATTATTTGTAATACCTGTTGAAGTGAACTATTACTATTAATTTAAATAAATATTTTTTCACTTTAACAGAAATTACAAATAATAATAAAAATAACATGTATAACATTTATTTATTTTTCCATGGCTATCGCTATTTGGGGATGTTTTTCCACATTTTCGTACCTAATTTCTGCCGGTATAGAGCATGCTAAATTAATTTTGCACAGATTTAAGTTGTAACATTTATTTGAAGCTTTTTTAAACTAAAATTATTAGGAAGCAGGAATTTACGAAAGAATGATTTTTACATGTTAAAGTCCTATGTTTCAGTGTCGCAGTCAACACCCTGTATAAAATTGAAGGAACGTAATGTGCTGGCCACATCATATATTTTTATTTAACTTTTTAGTTTATTAAACTGTATCGATTTTAGTTGAATTTTTTTATTGAATGCCTATCCCGCGTGCAATACATTTTTTTCTAGAAATATGCAGGCTTAGGATTATTTATTTTGTGATGTAGAAATGGAAAGATTATTAAAAAAGTATTTTAAAATACTAGATGAGCAAAATGAACTATTGGAGATTAAAAAGTAAAATGTTACTTTCTTTTTTTTAAAAAAAACCAGGACATTTAAAATGTCAATGAAAAAATATAATAAAATGTATGTTTTTTATTTATATTATATAAAATGAAACTAACATAAAATAATACAAATATTTAATACAGGTAATACATAATTGTATACATACTAAGAATTTTGGAATCCAAATAATAAAGGTACAAGTGTACCATCAGTAAACGAAAGCCAACGAAGAAAACCGGCGTGATAAATTAAACTACTAGTGATAAATTAATAAAATTGATTTAAGAATGGGTTTTCAAGTATTGAACCCGATCTTTGATAAATTAGTAATTATTGATTTGTGTTCCAAAATTGTATTGGTTACATTTTACGACCAACCAGAACAATAACCAAAAAACAAGTACCTTAGCCTTAATAAAAGCTACTAACTTTGTCCCCTAATACGAGTGGTTGTCACTATGCAATTTATAATATATATTTTTTTTTATTTGAATAGGTAATTGTTTCAGGTACAAAGCTTGAAATAAAAATAGCGATAGATTTAAAACAAAAAATTAACAAATGTTAACGATTTATCTGGCAAGCTAAGTTAATTTATTTTTATTATTATTTGTAATTTTTGTACAAGTGAACAATTATTAATTTACAAGTAATAGTTCTACCTCTATAACTTTAATTTGAAGTTTTTTTTACCTAAAATAATTAGGGAAGTAGGAAATTATGAAAATATTTTACATGTTAAAGTACTAAGTTCGGGCGTTCCATTGATGCACTACACTGCATACAAACGTGACATCTATTATGGGTCAAAGAGTCAGAGGTAGTATTAGAATTGAACAAGGGTTGTGTGATTCGCGGTGAATATTCTTGTCGACATTGTTGACCAGCTTAGCAACAAATTGAAAGGTGTTGTCGGGTATTGAATGACAGTGTTGAAGCTGTAGGGGATAAGAGAATCTATTGAATCTTTCCGGGGTACTCATCAGCATTCCGGAGCCGTCTGGCCGGCTTGGAAGTGTTACCGCATACAGCTCAGCAACATATGGTTCAGCACAAGCTCCAAGCTCCAGCTTTTTCTATTACTCAACAAGCCTCACACCTAAACACATACGTGAAACACATAACATACGTGAATCATCTATTTCGTGAACTAATGTTTTAATAAGAACATTTAATTCTTTTACATATCAATATAAGTAAAATGTAGAAAATGATTTTCTCATTTTCCGTAGAAAATATTATAATAAAGTAAACGCATTAGTAATATTGAAATATAGCGTGTTAAAAACAGAGTAAAAAATTGAGGGTGCACCTATATATTTCGATGTGTTGATTTTCAATCTAAAAGAGTTTTTTCAAACTTTTCATTTACTTTTCATTTAATTGTTTTTTAGTGTGCTACTGGCGACATGAAATTTTTATTAATAACAATGTATCATTAATTAATTCTTAATTATTGTCTATTCAGCGTCTGTGATAAGATAATTCATTATTTTTAATAAGAATTTCATGTTGTCTGTGGCGCAGTTTAAAGAAATAAGAAATAATTATCCGAATTTTGGAAAAATTCTTTTTGATTGAGAATCAAAGCATTGAGATATACAGGTGTTATTTAAGTAAGTGTACAACGCTTAACCGATGCTAGAATTGATCCCATAGATAGTAAATCTGCCAATAATTTTTGTGTTCCATGCGTTCTATAAGAACTGGAGGCTCTTAAAATAGTTCAAAATTTTGTAAAAATGTAAAAATCAATGTGTTCTCTGGAAAAAAGTTGATTGTTAAAAATGTCGTGAAACGCTTTTTTGCATTAGCGTACCGAGCCACGAAAATTATTGACCGAATGTCATAACGCTTGTTTACACTTAAATTTTTTATACGGCCTTAAATAACATACCAAATATCGAGTTCACTTTTGACAGATAACATATGAAATTGAATACTGCAGTACTCAGTCTGTATTACCAACATGAATGGGCAGAAAAAATTAAATTTAAGTAAGACAACTTTAAATGTCACACGTGTATTGATGATGGAAGCTCTGTAATATGTAAAATGAATAAAATACCAAGTATAAGTAAGAGTAAAAAAAAAATGATTAAGGTATAAAGATTTTAATAAAAAGATAGTTGTTGCTTTAAGGGTGGATTCTATACATAAAACATATTTGGTCAAAATCGCCATTGGTTGTTTTTCCCAGATAAATTTTTAATTTGTTATATAAAAATTCATGTAATTTCTTTGGAGGTGTACGGAGTAAAGATATGTTACCACATAGGTTTAAACGCTTGTAAGTAATGCGGGTCACGTTTTGTACCGCCCAAATACCTTTTCAAATTACTTATCACGAATGCATTTAAATAATTTTAATTTAATTTACGGTGTCCGAAATACACTACAAACTACCCACTAAACCAATTTGTAAGCTTTAATTTACATACATTTCCAAGACGAAAATAACCATGGTTTTATTAATACTATATACTTTATTGTAACTTGTATTATGTTTCTCTAAACGAATAATAATGAAAATATATTTAATTTTGTCACTGTTTGTATTGAGTTGAATATAATAATTCATTTATACTAGAAATTAAAACATATGCAAGTAAACGTCAGTTTCTTGGAAGGGTTCACATTAATTCAATCTGGGATTAATATAAAAAAAATAGATGAAAATGAAGCCACTTCTTTTAAGAATAGTATAAGTTTAATAAAATTGCAAATTTGGTTGAAATCTAATCTCAAAGATGGAACTAACTTTATGAATATTTCAGACAATCGACCCGATTGGAGGACCCCTCCACTGTTTTTTTTTTATTTTATTTTTGCAACTGTAAGCGATTTATAGTCTTTATTCGTTCAGTCGTAATAATTGTTTAATATTCTATGACGTAGATATAGAGATTTTGTTCTTAAACAGAAGACAACTAATAATTGGAGTCACACAAATTGATCTTTATCAACACATAAAAAATATAAATATGTTAAAATAAGTTTTATGGTAAATAATTGGAAATATACGTGGATAATAAGCAATTTAATAAAATAATTAATAAGAAACTACGTATATTGTAGTCCAAGGTTTTAGAACCACCGACAGTCATTCAACATATCTTTCATTTTCATACCAACGCAAGGAGTCTGGCGTGGCATCATAAATTTAAAGAAGTATTATTTAGTTTACTTCCTTCATTTTTTTTTGTTATTTTCTGCATTTATACAAGGCGACTCTGAAAAACGGGCCACTCAAAATAACTTTTTTATTTATAATTATTTTTTAATTTTCATAATATATGTGTAAACTACGCTTAGGGGCTCACAAATCATAGTATTGGCATAATGGTTTAGTTTCCAGTATAACCAGAAGTGATATTAATTATCATATTTCAATTGGGACATCTATATATTTTTATATATTTGGAATCTATACGTAAATTAGAATTAGAAAAGCGTAAGAGAAAATTGTAAATAATTAACTTGCTGTTTTTGGAACAAAATACAAAATCTTACCAACATATTTACTATTTAATTTAATTTAATTAACTTAAATATTACTCAATATTAATTATTCATAATTTTCTCTTACGTTTTTGTAATTTATTTCTTCAATAAAAATGCACTTGAAGTATGTCGTTGAATTCGTAATTTTACGTAGATTCCAAATATATAAAAATATATAATATGTCCCATTTGAAATATGGATGGTAATGTCACTTCCGGTTAACCGGAAATGCTACCATTGTGCCAAATACCATGATTTTTGAGTCCCGAAGGTTAGTTTACAAATATATCAAGTAATTGTAAATAAAAAGGTATTTTGAGCGACCCATTTTTGAGTGTTACCTTTATACTTGAAAATAGATTTCGTATTTCAAAAAGGCGATAGCTGAAGGTAGGAAAGTAGTAATAATTAATATAGTAAATGTGTGACGTAGATATAGAGATGAAAAAATGGTATTATAACCACGATTTTTTTAAAAACGAATAATGGTTTTTTTAAACTTTGATAGTCCTTACCATAAAATTTTAAGGTAGTTTCAATATAAATAAGCCGGGTTCTAATTTGGTACTATGGTGGAGGAACCCATTTGCATTGAAATTTATTAAATCGTCGATTTGATGCGTTGTTTACCCATCCATTCAGTAACTGCGCTCATTCATGCTTGATTTTATTCGCATCTACGCATCCACTATGATAATGCCGGTGGCAAAGTTTTATTTGGGTAAAACTGTGCCAAATTTGTGAAATCGGCGATTTGGTGTCGCGTAATGTAAACAGCTCCCTTTGCCATGTCCTGTGAGAGGTGAATTTGTTGGTGGTCAGGTAAATAGCGGAGTGTGTGTAATTGTTGCGATGACACCAGTCCAGGTCCAGCAGTCCCCTATTGTTCTCACGTGTAATGCACGTAGTAGTTACGCTACGCGCTACAAATATTGATTTTCCCGTGTAAAAGTTAGGAATAATTTGCCCCTCCCCGCTTCGTTTTGCTTTTTTAAACGTTGAAAGTTTGACCGTCGTCGTACTTTTTCCATTTTTTTGTCGAAGCAGTATTCGCGCTGTTACATAATGCCATCGGGTCACACAGTGACAGATACAAATGGCAGCTAATTTGTTGTTTTTTTGTTGCCTTGTTTCAGAAATATTTTTGTTACTCTTGAGTTTTATAATTCTGTAGTTGAGTAAGTTTGCGAGTAAACTCATTTTAAGAACATCAAAAATAAATAAAACAACCAAGCTATCCCTCATACGAAATTTTGTCAAGAAAACTTCTTAAATCCACTTTAGCTCCAATGAAATTAATGTTTCATATTCAAACAATTTTTAATAAAATTATTCTCCAAGAAGTGTTTTGTATGAAACAATGACGATAACTGCAATAAAAGTGACCACTGTAGCGCACTTGCCACATTCGCAGAGAGTGCCTATGAGGCGACGTTTTTAAATAACTTTAAAACTGAAATAGTTATGATTATTACATTTTTCGCAAGATCGATGCTATAACAAAATTAATTCAGATTTTTAAAATTATTTTGACATTTAAAAAAAATCGTTGTCATTGTCATTGCCTCGCCTCCTGATCGTTATGTAATCCCAATCACTTACCGATCAGTAATTTTAAGATAACTTACTGTATTGGAAACCCTATCGGTAAAGATTAAAAAAAACCGATCATGCAAAAATTATATTTACAGTATTGGATATAAATATAGCGACTCCGTAGTAACTATTAAAAAATACTCCCCAAAATTTGAAATATCCAATATATTTTTCAAATTTCTTATATAATGTAAAAAGTGACATATTTATAAAACCTCATGGACGTTAAATAAGTAATTCAACAGTGTCTAACTAAATTTCACAAGTACTTTTGTATTCGAATACAGATGTTAGGTGCGACAAATATAGAGCGACTGTATAAAAATCTCATATTGTAACCCGCCTTTATGAGGCGAATTAACAAATAATATTTAATATGGGTTCTTGCCAGACTGGAGGTACAATTTAGTAATCGCCAAAAATATAATAAGTAATAATAAATGTTCTTACCGTTGTGACGTTGCTCGTAGAAGAGTAAAGGTTCGAAATAATAATAATGATTTATTATAACTAAGTTTATTGACTAGTATAAAGATGAGTTGATATATTTACAAATGATGGATCCGACTGTATGGATGAATGGTATTCTTCTAGTCTCTCTCTTGATGGACCTCTCGATGGACTCTCACCGGACTCTGTCTTCCCATCGTCCATACAGTCTTTTATATTACTGTAATGCTAAGTCAACAAACAATTGAGGTGTCAACTAATTACCAAATAAAGAAACAATATTATAATTGTTTCGTATTGCTTATTCTGCAATATTAGTGATTACTACTACTGAGTTATGATGACCTCAATTGTGTGGTGACCTAGTCTTACATACCTCCCTTCTTTAAAAATTTGCTTCCGGAGGAGCACAATTTTTCTTACAACTACACTTAAAGTCTCTATAATCACAATATTTTATAGCATGTCATGTTTGATGAGGAAAATTACTGCATACCACTGGTCTTGTGCTGGATGGTGTATCCATGGCTGTAGATGAGTTTGAGGGGAGACGATTGGCCGGTCGTTATCCCTTGGATGGTTCATCTGCTTCCTGTGGTTTGATGCGGTTTCCTCAACATGCATGGCACTGACGGTTGTTCTTTCACTCTTTAGATCAACACTTACACACATTTTAAATACCATATTTCTAACTGATTGATTTTCCATATAACAAACATAATATTCTAAATCTTGTTCTCTATATTTACCATCTATAACGTATTTCCTGCAATTCTTATTAATGGTATGGCTAGCACATCCCACAAATAAGTTGCTAATTGAAGTTCAAAGCAATTTACAATGAGAGAAGTAAAAAGAAAAAAAAATGATAATATTTAATAATTTTGAATACGTTATGAATGCTTTTTAAATTATTCACTTACAGACTTAAAATGGAGAATCAATTACATACACATATTATTTTCCTTACTTCCTTGGATCCATGTACCGATCTCTAGTCCGTTTATTTGGTTCCTGGTATTGAACACTAACTAACGCATAATCCATGAGTGCCGTGGTGCTGGTCCTTTACTACGAGTATGGTACGGTGATACTACAGTGGGAGTGGTGGTAGTATCTGATTGTCCCTGTCGTACCAATGCATCCATTAATAGACTGTCCTGAGTTATCCTATGTATCATCTCTGAGTCTATTTCATTTTTATTTCGCTCCTCTGTGCTGGCCATTTCTTCATCTTTTGATGTACTTGTTTCTTCGCTCTCATCTTCTTGATCCAAAAGGCTCTCATCTCTAAATGGTTTTAAACGGTTGACATGTACCGTTTGAATTTTTTTTGGACTTCTGTTGTTTAATTTTATATGTCACGGGTCCCATTATTTCCGTTATGAAGTACGGTCCTGTCCATGGCTTGTGTAGTTTTCGTGACGTACCTGCGTGTATTGCTGGGTTATGCAAGTATACTGCGTCACCGATTTTGTAGACTGCTGACTTCGTGTTTTTGTTAAATTGTTTATGCGTTTTCTCTGTTGCCTTGTCGATGTTTTGCTTTACTGTGTTGAAAGCAATTTGTAATCTTTGTTTTAATTCGGACGCATAATTATCTGCATAATCATACCGTAGATCTTGTGGTCTGGTTATATCGTCATAAGGTAACTCTAGGTCACGACCATGCATTAAGAAAAATGGAGTTTCGTTTGTACTGCTGTGTACACTACTTCTGTATGCCAATAACACATATGGTAGCCACTCATCCCAATCGGTTTGATCTCGATTCACGAAATGAGATAGAATGTCCTTGAAGACGCGATGACTTCGCTCTATCATCCCATTCGTTTGTGGTCGGTATGCCGTTGTTTGTAATTTTTCTACGCCAAATATTTTACAAACTTCTCTAAAAACTTCAGAAGTGAAATTTGCGCCTTGGTCGGTCAGCAGTTGTCTTGGAGCCCCGTGTCTTGAGATGATTTCTTGTGACAATATTTTCGAAATTGTTGATGCCTTTTGGTCCGGTATAGCGAATGCTTCTGGATATTTCGTGAAGTGGTCCTGGAAGGTTAAGATGTATTTGTTCCCTCTCATGCTTGTTGTTAATGGACCGACAATATCCATTGAGACTCTTTCCATTGGCCTACTAACTTCATTGAACTTTTGAAGTGGCACAGGTTTGTGATGCGGTGACGTTTTCCTCTGATTGCATGAATGACATTTCTTGCAATAGTCTTCAATGTCCTTAGCCATTGCTTTCCAAAAAAAATTTTCCTTGATTCGGCTGTATGTCTTCTCGAACCCCTGATGTCCCGCATACGGTAGGTTGTGGTAATCGTGCATTACCTTGAATTTCATGGATACTGGTACTACGAGTTGATGATGACGTTCATTATTTGCTTTTTCTTTGAAGATTAACCCTTCGTCGTCCGTGAAATATCCTTCTTTACTTGAGAGCTGTTGCACTGTTGCATCTTGGCGTTGTTTATTTACTATCATATGTCTATCCCATATCGGTTCATATGTTCCTTCAACTTCTACAGCATTAATTGGTATTCTTGAGAGTACATCTGCGTTCACATGCTTCTTCCCCGCTCTATGTTCAATCTTGTACTCGTATTCTTGGAGAGTAAGCGTCCATCTTGCCAAACGTGATTGTGGATTGCTGATCGAAAATAGCCATTTCAGTGGTTGATGGTCAGTTATTATTGTGAATTTTCTTCCATACAGGTAGCATCGATAGTATTTTACACCCCAAATTATTGCAAGACATTCTTGTTCTGTGGTAGTGTAATTTACTTCCGCTTTATTTAACTGACGACTTGCAAAAGCTATTGGCCTCTCGTATCCATTGCATTTTTGACTCAATATGGCACTTATAGCTTTACCGCTGGCATCGGTTGACAAGATGAATTCCTTGGTGAAATCTGGATGGGCTAAGACTGACTCGGAACAGAGGGCATTCCTTAGTGAGTTGAATGCCTTTTCGCAATCTTCGGTCCAGACGAACGGCTCACTTTTTTGTGTTAATTTTGTGAGAGGTTTTGATGTTTTTGCGAAATCCTGTACAAATCTTCTGTAGAATCCTACTAGGCCGCAGAATGCTCTGATCTCCTTGACTGATTTTGGCCTTGGGTAATTTTGTATGACTGTAATTTTGTCTGGATCCGGTTTAACACCCTCTCCATTTATTATGTGGCCTAAATACTTCGTTTCAGTCTTCAAAAAATTGCATTTACTGGGTTGCAATTTAAGGTTCGCCTGTCTTAGTCTCTTGAAAACCTCCGTGAGTCGTTTGAGATGATTGTCTGCTCCATTTCCATTGAACACGATGACGTCATCCAGGTATACTAGGCATTGTTCTCCTCTTAACCCGGATAACACACTGTTCATGAGTCGTTGAAATGTGCTTGGTGCGTTTACGAGTCCAAACGGCATCTTTGTGAATTGATAATGCTCTCCATTTGTCGTGAATGCTGTCTTCTCTCTATCTTGGTCATCTAGTTGCACTTGCCAGTAGCCGGATGCCAAATCTAGGGTAGTGAATAGATTTGCATTCCCCAACTGGTCCAGGGTTTCTTGCATGTTGGCTACAGGGAAGTAATCCTTCTTTGTCACTTTGTTTAAACCCCTGAAGTCGATACACACCCTTATTTTTTCTTCTCCGTTTTCGGATTTCTTTGGTACGATGACCACTGGTGCTGACCATGGTGAATCGGATGGTTCTATTACCCCTGCTTCACGCATTTTCTTTAATTCATTAGTCAATGGTTCTTGTTGGCTGTGAGGAACTCGGTACGGTGCTTTAGCTATAGGCGGTACATCTTCAGTAATTATTCTGTGTTTTACTTTATGTGTGCACCCTAGCTTAGTGTCCTCCCATTGAAAAATGTCTTCATATTCCACCAATAAATTCAGCAATTTACTTTTTACCTCTTCCGGTAAATATTCCAAGTTGAATTGCTCTTCAATGCACCTGTTTCCTTGAACTCTTACAGTGCATACGGCCTGTTGCCTCTTATTCTCAGCTGCCCTGATTTTTCCAGCTTGCTGACTTCTTTCTTCAATGGACCTGTGCTGTCCTTTCTTCTGTTGAGCCTGTCGATTTCCAGCGCTCTTAACTTGCGAATTTTTCGTTTCAATTCTTCTGTTTCCAGCTGTCCCGTCTTTCTGGTATTGGGGTCCAGATGACGTGGAATACTGTACTTTTCCATTTTTCTGAGCCTGTTGGTTTCCAGCGCTCTTCCCTTGAGAATTCTTCCTCTTTCCGACTACAGCTGTCTCGACTGGTCCTCTTGACGTGGTCGACGAATGCTGCTCGTTTTGAGCCTGTTTATTTCCAGCGCTCACCCCTTGAGATTTCTTCCTTTTTCCGACTACAGCTGTCCCGACTGGTCCTTTTGACGTGGTCGGCGAATGCTGCTCGTTTGGAGCCTGTTGACTTCCAGCGCTCCCCTTCTCAAGTACGGCCGATTTGCCGATTACCATATTCTTCCCTAATAGAAGCTCTTGATTTGTGAAGTTCATTAGCTTCACCGGTACCTCTTTTTCTGCTTTTGTTATGACTCTTGCTGCCATAACCCCATGGGTCTTCAGTTCTTCAGGTTCAACCACAATGTCTTGCCCTGGATTGATCAGATCCTGGACTGCTGTACACACGAATTCACAATTTGGAGGAATCTTCACGGCACTCTTCAATCTAACCAATCCACTGGTTTGTGTGACTGATTCTTCTTGATTGAGGAAGCCATTCCCCGTATTTTGAACTTCTGTGTCCCTATCTTGAATTGTGATGGTTGCCTTCTGAGTACGTGCCTGTACATTGTTTTGCTTATCTTGCAGTACTGCCTCTTGACCTGCCCTGCTGACGTCATTGGTTCGTGTTGCGCAATTTATGACGTTGAGTGCCACGGTGTCCATGTTTTCTAAGTCGTGATTGCTCAGCAGTTTTAGGCATATGTTTTTAAAACGAACCTCCTCTCTTGATATGTGCACATCAAATTTACGTATAAAATCTCTACCCAATAAACCGTCGGCATCCAAATCTAAATCATCTGAGCAAATAAATGTTTTAAGGCGAAAACTAGAATTTTGACATTCATATTTTAATTTACTTGTGCCGTAATATGATACTGGTGCGCCTGATATAGATTTTAATCGCCCAACATCTCCTTTTGTAATCAAATGCCCCTTAGCAAATCGTTTTTTAAGAATTGATACTCTTGATCCCGAATCTATTAATAATTTTACTAAAATACCTCTAATTTTGACTAAAATAAAATTTGGATCGTCTCTATTTAAATCTTCCAATGTTCGAATATTATTAATTTTGAAAATTTTATTTCTTACTGATACCTCCCGAGACGGAGCACTCGCGAGAGGTAGTTCCTGTTTAAATGCTGGGGTCTTCGTCCTACCTTCGTCCTATGAATGTCCTTGTTGTGCCTGTAACCCGCCGTTGCGCTGTTGGCGTTGTAACGATTGCCTCCTGGTGGACCTCTGTACCTGCTATGATTTCGACTTCGCTTCTGATTAGTACATGTTTTACAATACTTTGTATAGTGCCCTTTTTTCGCCCAATCTTTACACGGAAATTTTATCCTATAATCCCGTTCCGTATTTTTACAAACACCGTTTATTCTTGTATATGCCGATTGATTTGAATTTTTACTTACAGTCCCTATATCTGAACAATTATTTTTTTCCATTTTCAATTCCCATTCCTCCTGTTCTGCCAATTCGACAGTTTCTTCAAATGTTAAGTCGGTCCGACACTTCAGTATTACCTTAATACATTCTTTAATTTCTGCTCTCAGGCCTTCTTTAAATCGAGATAAAATTTGATAATTTATATAACTTTCATTCGCACATTCTATATTTAATAATTCTACCTTTAGATCCCTTAAACGTTCTGCAAAATTTTGTACTGATTCCCCTACATTTTGTGTACAATTCCAAAATTCTCTGTTAATTTGGTCTTCATATCTACGTTTAGCAAATCTTTTTATAAATTTTTCTCTAAATTCTGCAAATGATATAGTTACAAGATGTAATTCTCTAGTTTGACAATAAAATTTTAAAGCATCCCCATTTAATTTTGTACGAACCAGGTCTACTGTATCTCTGTCCTCAAACTTTATAATACTTGTTCTTACTAGTATTTTTCTAAAAAACTCTTCTACTTTTTCACCATTAAATTCTGGTATTTCTGCTATTACAGCACTTCTTAACGATAACATTTCTGCTTCTGATTTAATCGTTCTTGGCAGATTTAATTTATTTGAACTACCCGCCGGGCTACTACCCACAATACTGCCCGCTGGCATGTTTATTAAATTTAAAAAAAATAATTTTGTTACAAAATCGTACTCCGCGAGTGGACCAAATATATTAGCCACCCTGGGCTGGCAAACTACCCCAAAACCGCTGCCACCAATTTGTAACCCGCCTTTATGAGGCGAATTAACAAATAATATTTAATATGGGTTCTTGCCAGACTGGAGGTACAATTTAGTAATCGCCAAAAATATAATAAGTAATAATAAATGTTCTTACCGTTGTGACGTTGCTCGTAGAAGAGTAAAGGTTCGAAATAATAATAATGATTTATTATAACTAAGTTTATTGACTAGTATAAAGATGAGTTGATATATTTACAAATGATGGATCCGACTGTATGGATGAATGGTATTCTTCTAGTCTCTCTCTTGATGGACCTCTCGATGGACTCTCACCGGACTCTGTCTTCCCATCGTCCATACAGTCTTTTATATTACTGTAATGCTAAGTCAACAAACAATTGAGGTGTCAACTAATTACCAAATAAAGAAACAATATTATAATTGTTTCGTATTGCTTATTCTGCAATATTAGTGATTACTACTACTGAGTTATGATGACCTCAATTGTGTGGTGACCTAGTCTTACAATATTTACTTTAAAAAAAATTAACCAGAATAACAATTTATGAACGAAACTTAAATTAGATAAAAAATAAACAATGTTACATATTTAAGAATTTAATAATTATTTACAATAGATTGCATTCGTCGTGGCATCAAATTAAGTAAATTATTGATGATTTTGTGGTTCATAGTTTTCCATGCACCCGTTACAATTTTAAATAATTCGTTTGAGTTATTAATATTATTCCTTGCAATATTTTTGCCAATGGTTTCCAACAGAATTTCAATTGTGAGTATATGCGAGTTATAGACACAGATTCAAATCGGCCCATTACTCTTTTTTCATTCATTGTTGTCACACGGTTAAAAATAGGACAACGCGGTTTCAAAATATGAATTCAGAATGAAATTCTCTCTCTTTTTATGTATTAAACGATTTTAGCGAATGAGTGGTTCGCGAATAAAACACAATGGAATTTCAAAGAAATTCCTGTAATACATTGAACAACTTCAAACCTACTAACCACTCCTTAGTTGAGGCGGATCAAGGGTATATTGCGCCCCAAGCAGAACCAAAAATTGCGCCCCTCCCCCTGTTACCTAAATTCCGACTCTTCAGAGTTGTGGAGATATTTATTAAAATGCAACCTTTTTTGAGACTTTTATTATTTCATGAAATAAAATAAAATAAATAAATATATCATCACGGCATAATACCCATTGCTGGGTGTGCCAAACTATTACCAGGCGTCACTTCACGGGCACTTATTGCTGGCGTGGAGAAATATGATTAAATAATTTAAAACTAAATACAGTAGAGACCTTTTAATCCGAATTGCTAATTGACGATTTGTTTATATTACTGAATTTGTATGGATAACGTCAATTTAGATAATTTTGTCATATTTATTACGGTATTTCAGAGAAAAAATAGTAACAAAAATCATAATTATCTTATTTTTTTAGTTTTAATTTTTTTTCTTGTATATTCTTTACATTGCTATGAAATATTCTATAATCAAGGTGTAAGCGTCCTGGTGAGTAATAAATAATTCTGAAAGAAACTTAGATATTTGTTTTCTAGTGACCAGTCCGGCTTTGATCGCCATCTCTGAAATATTATATATTATTATTTATTTAATATTCATCAGTTGCAATCTCAGAGTCAGTGTGAAATTATCACATCCCGCTACTTCCAGGGGTGCAAACTAAAGCAAAATTTGATAGGTTTTCCAAGAATTTTATCCTGCAGTTTAGATTATTCATTTCTACTCAATGTTCGAATTACTGAATGTTCGGATTAACGTGAAGTCGGAGTAAAGGGTCTCTACTATAATTTTAAAAAAATTGCAGGAAATTTTGCGCCCCTCAAATTTTGGCGTCCAAAGCGCTAGTTTCTTTTGCTTGCTGGTTAATCCGCTTCTACCCCTTAGCAACAAAAGTGCAAATACACGATAAGAAAGAAAAATTCATGTCGAATTCAAACCGCGTTATAATGTCTTTAACGGTGTCGGAGTATTGGATGAAATTATGAGAAATTTGCCATTTGAAACTGTTAAAGAAATTTCTTTGGAATTCCCTTGTGTTTTATTCGTGAACCACTAATTCATTAAAATCGTGTAATACATAATAAGAAAGATAATTTCATGCTGAATTACTAAGCAAGACAAGAAATCTTGCTTTGTGCATCACTAAATCTAATATCAAATGACAGTCCATTCGAAAAGTGCTGAATTTGCAGTGCCATCGCGGCTGTCCGCACGAACATTTTGAATTTTTTCTTTCCTTTTTTCTATTTCAAATCTACTGGTTGTTAACTGAATTTGGTAATGATCTGCGGTTTTAATGAGTTTCGAATTTCACGACCAGAGCTATGTTTTTTTTTATTTTTATTAATAATTATTGCGTTGTTTGGTTCGGTTATTGTTATAAAACTGATCAATTAATATTACTGATGCGTAGAGAAAACAACGCTATGTAGGTGTTATGGATAGTGACTGTTCGCGTTCGCGTGACATAATATTTGAGTGTGTGAGCGAATTAGTGACGCTGTAATTGGAAAAGCAACGTGGACCGCTGGTTTGGTACGCACAGCGTTCCGGGACGTGGACGTTGATTCCGGGTATGGTATGGTGTTTAACGCTAAACGCTTACCGCGGATTTCCGCCGCCAAGGTGATTCTATCGATTAACCAGATTCGATTCCATTGCCAATGGAATAGGAATAAAGAATGTCACTATATCTATGTACAGCAGGGACCCCAAAACATTTTAGAGGGGGGTCACACAATGATAATAATATTACAAAAACATCGGCGGGCCGTAGTTTAGGGACTGCTGATGTACAATAAACAAAAAAATATGGAACACATGATTTATGATTATGTAGAAAAATTAGACATACGTTGGTCTTCTTTCGATCAACTAGATTCGATTCTAATGGCAGTGGAACAAGAATAAAACAGTAAGCACAATAAAAAATGGGACATGTAATTTATGATCCTTATACGTGCCCTAACAACTATATATTTGGCCACTTTATAATTTCTAATTTTTTTTTTTTTTAAATATCATTACTTATCTGTAGAAAACTGTTAGGCACTAGTAAATTTTGTTGCCTCAAAGAAATGAAACAATAATTAAAGCAAAAGATAATGTCACGCTATAATAAATAAATAAATAAATAGTTTGTCATTTATATTAAATTTTAATCGGACCAGCAATCTTTCAGTAAAAATTTTAAACATCTACAAAACAAACATCCTTATTAGACTACTATATCATCATAACTTATTTATTTATTTATTTAACGTATTTATAGACGATATAGTAGGCCGAATTAAACACTCGACATTTAAAAAATTGTTAACTCTGTCAATGATTGCGTTGAACTACAATATGACATTGACAGTGTTATAGCTTGATCATTTGAATCTGAACTGCCTTTTATGGCCACTTGCACCGCTTATAGTTAAATTTTAACTTCTGGTTAAATTGAGAATATCGTATCGAAACGAAATGTCAAATGAGTTACTAAATAACTACTTTATTTATATTATATGGTTGTAACTAGCTTATAAGCTAAATATATATTATTATTATTATTATTATTATTATTATTATCAAATATTACTGTCAAAATTTCGATACGCACTTTTTTTGTTAACCTGTAGTTAAGATTTTAACTATAAGCGGTGCAAATGGCCATTAATGTATTGAAGTGTGAGGTTATGTCGTTTTCAATGAAACAAAATAATTGCATTTTATATGAGTATAGAATGAACAATATTAATTTATGTAGAGTTAGCACTAAAAAGGATTTGGGACTGTTTTATGACCCTAAGTTTGATTTTTCATTACATGTTAACGACTTAGTTACTTGTAGTTATAGAAATCTTATATTTATCGCGAGATTTTCATAACATTAACACTCTTAAATTCCTTTTTAATTGTTTTGTTAGAGCAAAATTAGAATATTGTTTCCTGATTTGGAATCCATTATATCAAAATTCCATGAGAGCTATTGAAATTATTCATCGTAAAATTGCAAGATATTGCTGGTATAAGGGTCATTTTGCTTTACAAAATGATTTTCACTACAATACTGCAATGATAAAACTTAATATGCAATCTCTGGAGAATCGACGCACTGTATAATCTCTTTTGTTTATTTATAAAGTAATTAATAATGTTATAAAGGATTCCAATTTACTTGCAATGATACATTTTCATGTACCAAGAACAAATCATCCTCGCCAAAAGAAATTGTTTTCGATAAGAACATCTAGGACAAATTATGAATTAAAAAGTCCCTTAAGATGTTCCTGTTCTACATTTAATGTTTTATACACTAAATGTGATGATATTGACATTCTTTTTGATTATTTATTGTTATTTAAGAAAAAATTGATGCCATATTTCTCACATAACTTGTATTAATAACATTACCCTGTCGGGTAATAATAAATAAATAAATAAATAAATAAATAAATAAATAAATAAATAAATAAATAAATAAATAAATAAATAAATAAATAAATAAATAAATAAATAAATAAATAAATAAATAAATAAATAAATAAATAAATAAATAAATAAATAAATAAATAAATAAATAAATAAATAAATAAATAAATAAATAAATAAATAAATAAATAAATAAATAAATAAATAAATAAATAAATAAATAAATAAATAAATAAATAAATAAATAAATAAATAAATAAATAAATAAATAAATAAATAAATAAATAAATAAATAAATAAATAAATAAATAAATAAATAAATAAATAAATAAATAAATAAATAAATAAATAAATAAATAAATAAATAAATAAATAAATAAATCTAGTTGTCAAATTAAGGGTACATCTAAAATCGTAGTGATGAATTTGATTAAAAATATAATTAGCGAATAACGATATTATACTAAAATCTTATTTTGGTAGAAATTGTAAAGTGGCCGAACATATAGTTGTTTGAGCTCGTATTCTGTACAAATATTAGACATACGTCTGTTTTACTCAAATTACTCGATTCCAATACCAATGAAATAGGAATAAAGATTTTTTTGTACAGTAAGTACAATAAAAAATGGGACATATGATTTACAACCTTTATATTACGCATAAAAATTAGATATACCTTCTCTCGTATTGAAGGTTATTATATCGATTAATCAAACTCTATTCCAATGCCATTGGGGTAGGCAATATGTACAGTAAGCACAATAAAAAATGTTACATGTAATTTATTATCTTCATTTTATTCACTTGATTTTAAAACGGAGACTTACCTATTCGTATTTCGTCACATTTTTAAAATTAACATTTACAATTTTCATTATACATTACTATAATTAATTTCTAGCTATTCCACACTAAATTTACGATATTGCAATTTCATTACAAACGTTGACAGATGAAATATATTATCTTTAAACAAATATGTCAGTCCAAATATCAAATTATGTGTAAAGAATTTGACTATCATATTGATTTATGTCGAATGACAAAGGATTCTACTGATTCTAGCAATGACTGTTGGTAATATGTGAATTGAATTTATATCATTTAATATACGAGCCCAGGTTAATAATAGTTCGGCCGATTTACATTTTCAACAAATTATAAAACTTGCACAAATGGTGAGAAATTTCTACAAAATTCTTTCGATTACTTACACTTAAAACTTACAAAAACTAAAATCTGTGAGCCAAATGATGGGTGATAATAGTTCGACCGATAAAGGGGCATATTCTACTCCAGATTTAGTTTCTACCGAGAATCTTTAATTTTGGCAAAACTATTTCTTGTAAGTTCTGGTGTCCCACAGGGATCAAATTTAGGTCCCTTATTATTTTTACTATTCATTAATGACATCACTGAATCGGTGCATTATTCCAAGATTGTCATGTATGCTGATGATATTAAATTAATAAACTCCATTGAAGATTGTTGCAAACTCCAAAAAGATAATGACGGTTTAGTTACTTGGTCTGATACATCTCAATTATTTTGCAATATAGGCAAGTGTAAAATAATGACGTATACTAAAAAAATCTGATGTGGACACCACACGACTTCCTTGTACGATTATTAAACTAAACATACTTTTTTAATAATTAAATTACAAAATATTGACAGCCCGAGAAATATTTTGATATAGAACAAAAAATAATTCATTTAATACTATCATTCTTAAATTAACATTAATCTAACCCGGTTCTTTTTAAAGAGAGTTTTGATTACAACAAAGAAATATTTGATTACAGATACAGATGTTTAGGAGTCCTAAATACAAAATTTCAACTTTCTACGGCTTACCGTTTTTGAGTTATGCGAGATACGTACGTACGTACGTACAGACGTCACGACGAAATTAGTCAAAATGGATTCAGGGATGATCAAAATGGATATTTCCGCTGAAATCTGAAAACCGAAATTTTTCGCGATTACAAATACTTCCTTTACTTACGTACAAGGAAGTAAAAAATCTGATGTGGACACCACACGACTTCCTTGTACGATTATTAAACTATACATATTTTTTTAATAATTAAATTAGAAAATATTGACAGGCTTAAGCCAAGCCCGAGAAATATTTTGATATAGTATAAAAATTAATTCATTTACTACTATCATTCTTAAATTAACATTAATCTAACCCGGTTCTTTTTAAAGAGAGTTTTGATTACAACAAAGAAATATTTGATTACAACAATGAATATGACTAATTTCACAATAAAAATATAATATTTGTTATTATACGAATCATAAAATTGCACGTATTTAACGTAATTTGACATGAACATTTTTATTTTTTATTTTTTTGTCCTAATCCATAGCAAGCTTTATTACAAAAAAAATCTGATGTGGACACCACACGACTTCCTTGTACGATTATTAAACTATACATATTTTTTAATAAATAAATTACAAAATATTAATTTTAACTTCAAAACAGTAAGTTATATAGCGACCATAATCTAACCCGGTTCTTTTTAAAGAGAGTTTTGATTACAACAAAGAAATATTTGATTACAACAATGAATATGACTAATTTCACAATAAAAATATAATATTTGTTATTGTACGAATCATAAAATTGCACGTATTTAAAGTAATTTGACATGAACATTTTTTTTATGTTTTTGTCCTAATCCATAGCAAGCTTTATTACAAAAACAAAAAAGTATATAATTTTTAAATTTACATATCTCGCTTATACAAACGGCTAATTTAATAATACTTGATGTGCTAGGCGCAGAAATTAATTCTCTAAAACTTTTATTTGAAGCATTTATTTCTAAAATCAAAATAAAATCATTTTATTCAAGAAAAACTGTTAACAACTTCAAGTAATGTACCACTTCCGGTTAGCCTATTTTAACCAAAATGTATTATGTTATTTCGATTGACATAAAAGTCTTGTATACCAAATTTGAAAAGTTTTGGATTATATTTTAAAAGAGTTTTTCATTAAAATATATTATAGGCTTCATGTAAAGTGCCACTTCTGGAAATTGTGTAATAACCAAAAAGGGAGGTGCACAACTAGATGTTATAGGAGTCCTAAATACAAAATTTCAACTTTCTACGGTTTACCGTTTTTGAGTTATGCGAGATACGTACTTACAGACGTACGTACGTACGTACAGACGTCACGACGAAGTTAGTCAAAATGGATTCAGGGATAATCAAAATGGATATTTCCGCTGAAATCTGAAAACCGAAATTTTTCGCGATTATAATACTTCCTTTACTTACGTACAAGGAAGTAAAAAGCAATCAACTCTATTCTTATATCACATGAATAATCAACCACTGGAGAGAGTTACCGAGTCCAAAGATTTAGGTGTTTTATTCGACAGTAAGTCATCATTTGATGGACACATTCTCTGAACTGTATCTGCAACATATCGTAGTTTAAATTTTGTTATTCGCTCTTCTAATTTTTTTAAAAATATCACCACAATCATATCTTTATATTTTTGTTATGTACGGCAAATTGGACTATTGCTGTCAAATATGGTGTCCATACTATTTCAAATATAAATACATGATTGAGATCTTACAAAAAAGATTTGTTAAATACTGCTGGTTTAAGCAGAATGATGTTTATGGTAATAACTTGAATTACATTGTTGGATTACGTACATTTAATTTATTGTCATTCGAAAACCGGAGAAATGTTATAAATGTTCTACACGTATTTAAATTAGCAAATAATATGATTGCTGATAGTTTAACCCTATCTAGATTTTTTTGTACCGCGAGTAAATTCAAGATTTAATTGTACATTTTTTTATACAATATTATGTAACAAATTATGAAATTAATTCACCAACTAACCGTATGTGCAAAATGTTTAATAAGTTAAGTTTTGAATATGATTTGATTCTTGATACATACAATTGTTTTAGATTAAAGACAATTTCGTATTTCTCTAATAATTAAGCTGTTGGACAATTACAATTGTTGCCATTTACTTTGTATTTCATGAGTTCTGTAATGTTGTTTATTATCATTATCTAGATATATTAGTTTGATGGGTTACTGTTTATTTTTTAGTATTAATAATTATTGTTGTGAATAACTAATATTATTATATTATAAATAATTATTATTGTACATTATAGATACCCTCTGTAATTGGGATTTTTATCCTGTTGAGTGGTAAAAAAAATATACATATGAAACATTTCGTAAAACTCCAAAGTGTACAGTAAAATCTATCGTACAGACATATGGGACAATACTGTAACATAAGAATGTACGCGGCTTGTAGATATAATGCCTAATAGAATCAAAGCTGTCATTTTTAAGTTTAAGATCTATATTTTAAACTAGTAGAAATTTCTCACCATTTTTGTAGATTCTGTAATTTATTTGTTGAAAATATAACGACCGAACTATTATGAGCCTAGACTAGTATACGAAATAAGTCAGATTATTAAAATGCATTTAAGTTCAAAGGGATTTAAGTGCCATTTTTATGTTTTAAAATTATTGTTTTGCACGATAGTCACAACTTCTTCTTTCATTATTTTTATATATATTATTTAAACACCTGTTAAACACTTACGCCTCTTTTACGTGTGAGTAAAAATATATCAGTACTTGTTCTTGTTTAACTACACATCCTTTGTTTTTTTATATTTCAACCATTTATGGATTTTTATACCAATATTTATAAAACTTTTCCATGTAAAAATCTTATAACGTTTTTCATTTATATATTTAGTGCGAACTTTTTTGCACTGAGTGCATAACTCGTTTTCCTTTTATATAATTAGTGCACACTAGCTGAGTTTTACGTATTTCATTTATACTTTTCGAAAGAACTGAACCTTACTGAGTGCGCACTTTCATGCACTTACTACGATCGTTAGTTCTTGCAAGTCTGCTAAAGTCATATATTTTGAGTTGTAAAAAGTGTCTGCGTAAGTATAATGGATGTAAAAAAAATGAAATTTGTTAATAATAGATTTTTTTTAGAAACATATGTTTGTAAATATAGACAAATAAATAGTTGCGGTTGTATGTAACCTCTATATTTGACAGTGACAGCTAACAAACTTGAACTGGACTTTAAAACATGTATCATTTAAAATGCACTACACATGTGTTGTGACTGTCGGGTATGACGTCATTACCTGCACTAAGTGCAAAACTAAATATATAAATGGAAAACGCTATTATATACCTAATAAATTATGTCACTTATATCCCGTTGAATTTAAATGATTCAGGATTGGTATTATAAAAGTTAAATTTAGTTTCATAGTATATTTAATTAGATGAACAAATCTTTGACATTAAATGTTATAAGAACATGGAAATCGATTCGAATTTCTTCATTTAATTAAATTTACTATAAAAAAAATTAACTAGATGTTCATAATATCGGCCCTTAAATTAATAAATGATAGAAAATCTGATATAATTAATTTGAAATTACGTTTATAACTTTTTTATAAAAGTGACCAGGCGCGTTTGAGATGACATATAAAACTTACTGAATTAAATTTGTGTATAAATTGTTTTGAAACTTTCCTATTACATCCCTTTTCCAGCTAATGTAAAACCAAATCGGGGAATTTGTGGTAATTTTTTCTGGTTATATAATTTGTGATAAATGCGAACTTTTATCGATATGCTTTAGTACATGTAATTAAAAGTGACAATTAAATCCAGGATTTTTTAAAATTTTGTTGAAAAATGTGGTTATTGGTGTTAATTTATAAAAAGAGTGGAAATTGCGAAGCATTGATTTTTCTCAGTTTAATTACAATGTTGTCCTCTCTTCATTTAACAAATACATATTAATTGTAAAGATTAAAATACTTTGAATTATAAATTATTAAAAAAGATGAATACATTTAGTGACCGACTTTAATTCAGACTATTCGAGTTCGTAGTTCTAACTGCACTAATGTGAAGTTCGATCAGTAATTCCTATATTGCCAATATAATAGAATAGGTACTCGTACATTTAAATATAACTAGAAAAAGTGTTGCCGAACTTGCTCTATATAACTAAATAAAAGTCAAATATTCCTAACTGCACTAATATGAAGTTCGTACAGTAATTTGTATATACTCAATATAATGCAGTAATTTTTTTAATGTTACAGAGGTCATTTTAGATGTGCTTTGTTTTTTTTAAATCAAAAAATTGTACGAAGTTAAATAATAATAATAATAATAATAATAATCTTTATTGACTATAAGCCAAAGGCGGGGTTCAGACAAAGGCTGTTCTTCCACTCAACCATACAAATAAATATAAAAAAAATGAAATTACTAGGATTTTTTACAAAGAATAATTTACAAATTAGATATTATTATAATACATATAGAATTTATATAACAAAAATGAACAAAGTTAAGTACTAAATATTTCTTTTATATGTCTACGAAATGTATATAGAGACAGAGATTTTAACGAATCAGGAATAGCGTTATAGAGCATTGGTGCCAGATATGAGAAAGATCCCTTAAATTTTGACTTTCTAAAAGATGGTATAATATAAAAATTCTTAATTCGAACAGTATAATTATAATTCTTTTGAATTAATTTATCAAATAAATAAAAAATAAATGTTGTGGGGACCTTGGCCAATATTTAATTTTCAAATAACTTCGTAACTATTAGAAATTCATAAAAATGTTTCATATACAATTTTAATGTTTTTGTCAGTTTTTCTTCGATTTTTGGTTTTTTCCGGAAACAGTTGAAGATCATGTTAATTAAGCTTTTTATACTCATTTTGGTCAGTGCTATATGCCTACAAAAAAATTACCCTTTTTTTTAACACTCTGTATACGATATTTGCAGGAAAACGTTCTATGAGCCAAAAGCCAAATAATACAAGTGTAATAAAATTCCAAACGTGGTTGAAGTATAAAGCCAAAGTCCATCTTCTAATTGAATTAATAAAGGGTTGTGTAAGTAAACAAAGTATTAAAATAATTTGACTCATACTTTGGATCTCAGGTTCTTAAATGAGTATTACGTAATTGAATGGCAAAGAATATTAATAAAAGATGTTGCGCCTATCGTCAATCTTTTGCGGAAAACACTTTTTGTTGAAAACTTTTTTTAGTTTTTAACGGGCTAGAAAGAGTCAAATGTAGACAATGACGAGAATGATTATAGGTAACTAAAACATCTACGAAATCTGGATTTAACTCAAATATATTAATATTGTCTTTTCAAGGTTAATAAAAACTATTGGCGTAATAATTAATGAAAAACATTGAATATTTTTAGATCAAAAGCATCTATTCATAATAACTCTTGATAATATATGAAGAGATTAAAAATGCATCCACAAATCAAATGACAAACTGATCGCATCGCATGCACATTATTTTTGATTCTATTAGCAATATTTTAATTTATTGTTTTAGTTTCACAATTTAATCCTATTATCAAGATTAAAAGACATAATTTTATACATACAAATATGTTTAAATCCATGAATCAAATTTAATCTGGCGAAATTTAATTTGTAGGTCGAATTATGAATAATACATCGCGGCATAATGTATAATTTTCATAATTCTGAAATTACGGACGCCGAAACAATCGACCAGGTGTGACAGCAGTTTGCATTCGAAAAAACTGAAACTGCTATTACGTAGCGATGTTTACAGATAACTACAATAACAGAAATATTCTCCATAGCACATCCAATATTTACATTTTTCAAACGCGATGCATTTTTCGCTTTAAATTGCTTTTAACACACTGCATTCAATAAGCGACCAATCGTAGATTCAAATCCAACGGTTATTAACCAAAATATCTCTCTCGGAATCCCCACTATAAGCTTCAACTAAAAAATCTGATATGCCCAGCATATTATCTCTAGCCAGTTTTTTTTTTAATATTGCCTAAAATTAAAGTTTTAGTCTCCAGACCATTATTTGTAAAATTAATAATCGTTACATTCTTTTGTTTCAAATAAATGTACATAAATAATAGTTTATACTTATTTGAGCAGTATTTTTTACACTAATATTAAGTATCTTGTAGAGTTATGGTTAATTTTGGCGATTTCCAGGGACAAACCTATTCATTTGGTAGATGGTAGGATTAGTTACGGTATGATGTTGTTAATGGTGTTGCTAAAAATCGCCAGGTTCACTTGTTGGTTATGCTAATTCTGGTGGTATTGAATTCAACCATGACGTTTGTATAAAATTGTCATTATTTGAAATCCAACACTGATAAACAATGTGAATCTGTGTCCCCGGTTCGACTTCGACTGACGTCAAAGTTATTTCGAATTTTAAAATTGACCCCGTTGGTGCACTCTACACGCCAGTAATGAGTGCCCGTGAAGTAACACCTGATAAAGGCCCGAATATATGGCATCATCATTTTACTGATATCTTACACAGTAGATTGACACACCTAGAAATAGGTAATATGCCGTCAATATATATATATATATATTATTTTTGAAGATTTGATATAAATTTTGTAAAAAAATACTCCATCTTATCTATTTCTAGATATATTATATGTTATCTATTCTAACTCTGCCCTTGGTACATAGCCACGAAATCTTTTATTTGTATCAGGTGCTTGCGAAGTAGAACTAGTTCATGTTCATGTTCATGTTCATGGTTCCGCCTTTATGGTTGATGGTTAAATATAGTTCTTGGCAAACATCTCTCCTACTCCTTCAGGGGTAAGTTTGTGCGCTGCGAAAACTTGCGACAGTAGTTGGTAGATGTCGCTAGCGACTAGCTCTGTGAAGTTCAATGTAAATAATACGTATTTTATGTATAAACAAGGAGTTGGAAAGTGCTTACTATATTTGTGGCGTAGTACGAGTCAATATTTCATAATTTTGCGAATGAGTGATTTAAAATTAACAAGGAACTTTCTGTGTTAATAATACAGAGAGCATTTTTCTGTGAAACATTCCGTGGAATTAATTTTCATTAGAAATATCACTAATTCTGTGGTTTATACTGTTTATGGAACTAAAGTTTTTTATTTTTTTACTGACAAAACTATATTCTCAAAATAAGTTCTTTTTTTGTTTTATGACATGCTTGTAATACGAAAAGCGGATCATAGGCGTTTGACATGGGAAAACAGTTTTTCTTGCGCATAAGTGACCTACTGATTTTAGACAGTATTGTTGCAAATAAATGTAGAATTTATAAAAGTTACTACTTTATAGTAGAAGAAGCGGTATTGAAATTAAATCACAAACAAATGAAATAACATTTTACTTGTCAGGTCAGAAACGTATTTGTTACATTATGTAATGTCAGAAACGCTTCTTTTTAGTCATTATTATATGTTATTTTGATCCAAATTATATTTTATAATTTCTGACACGAGTTTTAATAAATGTACTGTTTGTAAAAATTGACATTGGCTGTTCTTGCATCAATCCACAGAGATATAAATACGTATGGCTATTGAGTGTTATTTTGAATGGTTTGGCATATCGTCCACATAAGGAGTACTTTGCACCCATAAAATTTTATTCAAATCGTTGAGTCCGAGGTCGCATCTTTTTCTTGCAAATATCATTTTTATGTTCTAAATTTATTTGAAAAAAAAAATCTACAATACACGATAGCAATAACTGTATCTTTTCTTTTTATGACTATTCTTATCCATTTTGTTGTTAACAGTTACCTATGTGCTAAACGATCATGATACGTTGAAATATGAATCAAAATATTTTATTACTTTTATTCTTTTTATTTATACTATTTAGAACCAACCTAAAAATCTGCTGGTATGATTTTAACTGTCAAATAACAAATTTATCATTGTTGTCAGTAATCCGATTTAATATTGTTTATTTATCTGGAAGTTAAAATTTTAATTGGGGATTGTAAAATTGGCTCCTAATAAAGCTAGACCTACCCCTTGGGGTTAACATATCAAGTACATCTGAAAATATACAAGGTGTTTCCTTTAAAACAACCAGTGCTTTTTTTGGACGTACTACCGACTTTAGAGAAAAAATCTGATCAGGAATAATGGCGTAATTTATCACTAAACAAACCGAAAATTAAACCAATGGTTATCAAATGGTAAAACAAAATTATATTTTTTTAATATATATGGTGTTTAGTACTACCAAACTGAGTAAAAAAAGCTTAATCAACCTAGGTACGATCTTTAATAGTTTCCGTGATATAAGCCTGTGAAAAATGAGTCTTGCTGGGTTTACCTCTGCTATCTCGAAAACTATAAGAGTTAAGACTTCGGTTAAATTAGACTTTTCGTTTACCTTTCAGAGGTAATCTTAGATGTCCTTTTTTTAAAAAAAAACACGTAATTGTACTAAATTAAACGTTACGGCGACCTTGACCAATATTTAATTTTCAAATAACTTCGTAACTATTACAAATTCAAAAAAATGTTTCATCTAAAATTTTGTTTTTTTATAGACTATTTACTGACAAACAAAATTTTGCCTGATCACTATATATCTTTGTCAGTTTTCTTCGATTTTTCATTTTTCTCCTAAACCGTTGAATATCAGATCTATGTTGATTAGGTAATTTTTTTACTCACTTTGTTTGGTACTAATATACCTTCAGAAAAATTTACCCTTTTTTAACACTCTGTATAAAATATTTTTTTAGTCCATTAGATATAGATTTTTTTTCTGATATCAAAGATATAAATATTATACAGGGTGTTTCCTTTAAAACAACCAGCGCTTTTTTGGGCGAACTAATGACTTTAGAGAAAAATGTTATATACAAAAAATTACCAGGAAAAAGGGCTTAATTTGTGAGGAATAATAAATAAAAAATTCAACCAGTGGTTCTCAAACGGTAGAATAAAATTATATTTTTTTAAATGGCAACCTATATAATTTTTTTGTCCATTAGATAGAGAATTTTTTTCTGATTTCAACGATATAAATATGATATGGGGTTGTATAACAATTATTTCGAGAAAAATGATATTAAAAATCAGAAATAATTTTACAATATTGAAGTAGGCTATGCAATAAACAACTATTAATACGACTATTGCCTAGGTTACGATAGTATATTATTTTCTTATATCTAAAATAACTTGTTTTACTAAGAAATTCATAATAACAAATGAACTACATAACGAAGAAATATCAAAAAATTATAGTACTAACATAAAAAGAAAAACAATATGATGGAAATTATTTACAAATTTATGCAACCTTAGGTATTTTTGGTATTTTTGCACTTAAGAGTACTAAAATAAACACTTAATAACGTAAGTAACAAAACTATCTGTCACCTGTATCATTTGTTTGCATTTGTTTATTGCATAGCCTACTTCAATATTGTAGAATTATTTCTGATTTTTAATATCATTTTTCTCGAAATAATTGTTATACAACCCCATATCATATTTATATCGTTGAAATCAGAAAAAAAACTCTCTATCTAATGGACAAAAAATTTATTTAGGTTGCCATTTAAAAAAATATAATTTTATTCTACCGTTTGAGAACCACTGGTTGAATTTTTTATTTATTATTCCTCATAAATTAAGCCCTTTTTCCTGGTATTTTTTTGTATATAACATTTTTCTCTAAAGTCATTAGTTCGCCCAAAAAAGCGCTGGTTGTTTTAAAGGAAACACCTTGTATAGGGTTGTATGGCAATTATTTCGAGAAAAGTAGTATCAAAAATTAGAATAATTAAAATAATGTTACAGTATTGAAGTAGGCACAGCTACTGATACCACTGTTGCCTAGGTCACGCTAGTCGTTAATATAATGTAAAATTATATCTAATTTTTAATACAATTTTTTTCGAAACAATTGCTATACAACCCTATACAACATTTATACTGCAGAAATCAGGAAAACTCTCTATATCTAATAGACTAAAAAATTACACAGGATACCATTTAAAAAAAAGTTATTTTCCTTACCCGTTTGAAAATTATTAGCTGAATTTGTTATTATTATTACTGATAAATTAGACTTTTTCTGATTTTTTTTGTACATAACATTTTTGTCTAAAATCATTAGTTTGCCCAAAAAAGCACTGGTGGTTTTAATTCCGTACCTACAACAAGGAATTTGGCAAACAGGTAATTTATCATTAAAATTATTAAATGTTCTGGTGATATTGTAACATAATACATAATACTATGTATTAAACATATTTAATTAAATTATCAAGTGGTCCAAAACATATGTTTAGTAATTTTCAATGAATCGGAACATTAAGTTCATTTAAATTTTACATTTTATTGATATATTTAGCATTTTAATAATAACTATTTTTCAAATACTGGTCTTGGGTTTTGGATAATAACATTTTTATTTACGATCTGATTGAAGTGTTATATTGTTTTGATACTTAGATTTCTTTTAATTTAAATGGTTAAGTAGTGTAAAAAATATATGTATTTTGCTTGTTTTTTAGTCTGGGGATCTAAAGAAATTGATTCTGTGTGTGAAAATAGATGAATAGTGAATCATGATTAAATTTTTTATTAGATCTTTCCCGGGTAGAAACGTAATTATCTCGTTGAAGTCCAGCTGAAAATTACGGCTGTTAAATTATATATAAAGGAACGTAGTGACACAATAAAAACTATTAGAGGTACGCTTTATTTATTTATACTGACTGTGGAGTTGTATATTTTGTCTAGAATGACATGTAAATAAGTAAATAGTGTCTTTAAACATTATTTATTTTCATTTTACTGCGCATGGACTAGCTGTAAAATGTGCTGACTCAAACATCATTTAATTATGTTGATTAATTTGAGAAACATTGACTTTACTCTATGACTCATTGAATTGCATTATTCACTACACACTTACATGTGTTCATGCAAATCATACTTATACTGTAACTACTCTTACACATGAGATCTGCTTCCTACTTCTTTATTTTACAAATAAACTTCATGCTAGTATTTACAGACTTTGGGGACAGCTTTATTTACCTAAATAAACAATACATATTTTTTTCCGTCAATTCTCTGCAACATTTAAATCGGGCATTTTAAAAAGAAGTAATTTCCAATTTTTTAACAATTTGACTTTCTGGCGGATTCGCATTTCTTGGACAAATCTCATGCATTCAATTCAAATGGACAACCTGGTATATTGAGGAACTTTTTTTTTAAATGTATTTGGTCGGCAAAAAACACGAAAATTATTTTTTTTACTCCGACGTGTGAAGTTGGTACTTTAAAGTTAGATTTTACACATTACAGAACTACCATAATCAATACACGTTTGGTATTTAAGTTGTTTTAACTAAATTTAGTTTTTTCTGTACATTCATGTTGGTAATACTGACTGAGTACTGCAGTATTCAACTTCACATCTGTTATCTGTCAAATGTGAACTCGGTATTTGGTGTGTTCAGTAATTGTCATCTACCCGTCTGTTAAATTTCTAATTTGCTTCAGGAATATTATTTAAGGTCGTATAAAAAAATCTTGTATGCAACTCAAGTGTAAATAAGCTTTATGACATTCGATCAATAATTTTCGTGGCGCTGCTATCATGAAGTTTGTGTTCACACTCTTGTTGCATAAATAACTATTTTCTACTCCCATGCGTAAAGAGTAGCTTCACATATTAGACCGTATTATGTGAAGTCTGACTTTTAATACGGATAAAAATTTATAATAGATTGCTATGATTGTTTTTTGACATTTGATCTTGACAGTTGTTTCACAATGTAGGCAAAATATATTTTGAATACTTTTATTTATTCAGTCGTAGAAAAAGTGTAGTGTGCAGTATAGGTATGTTAGGAAGGATGTTAGTAAAGGTGAGGATTATAAGAAATCAAACAACTGTTCCCTTTTAAATTGTTATATTGGACCATTATTCTAAAGGTTTTACAATCACAACTCAACTGAACTACTAACTCTAGCTTTATTGACGGTGGATGCAACGATGAATTTACGTTGTCATTTGCCTGAGCTACAGTAATTAATTAACAACTATAAAATAATGTACAGTAATTAGCAATTATAAGAGTCTTAATCTAACATATATGCGTGAAACCTGTTTTTACACTCGTCTGGTTCCACCACTCGCCTGCGGTTCGTTTCGCAAACTCCACTTGCGTTTAAAAAATACAGCTTTCCGAACTTATTACACAATATAAAATTTGCAAAACAGAGTACTTAAGTTATTTAACTAGAACTGAATTATTTTATAAATGATCGATTCTTTTGTCTGCTTAATTATCAGGTTTGGTAAAAGAATTTGGTAAAGTATATACTTGTAAAGTACTGGACAAAGAGGAACAAGGGACCAAAAATTATTCATGAAAGGTTGACTGACAAATATGGTGAAGATGCACCATCATATTTTACAGTGAAATTTACGTATAAGGAATTTTTATGGGGTTCGGAATCGATTGAAAATGACTCAAAGATAGAACGAAGGATAAAAATTTCATTGTTGCACATGAAGTGGGCATATCAGAAGCAACTAGATAAAATATTACTTTTCATTCAATTTACATTTTTTTTTTATTTCGATGAAATCTAAATCACTGATAATTTTTTTTTATTTCTCTTTTCAAATAAATGAAAACTAGTTGTGAATTCGTTTTGCAAAGTGCTATTTACAAAATATAGTTGGTAACAAACATACATCGAATATTCGTTGGAACTTCATCCAATTCAAATCGAAACATACACCATTCACTTCAAATGTGAGCCGCGCATAATAATTAATGACGAAATAATTACTTTGACTCGCCTGAATGCACGGTATAAAAATTTCAACTTTATGTATTGATTTACAATTACAATAAGGACAGAAATTATCATACTATGGATACTCTGCAATTAAATTAGCGATATGTGTAATATAATCGCATTGCTGGAGCTATGACAAAACATTGCGCTGGGTTTCAAATACAGACCAAATTGAATTCAACATTAAAAGTATTAAAACTATAAATATTTTGATTAATATATCAACATATTTCATAAAAATAAATAAATATATTATCATGGCTTATTATCCATAACTGGATGTGTCAATATATGTATAATACAGCATTATCAGTACACCTGATTTAGCTACGGGAACGTTGTTACTATTTTTGTTTTTAAATAATAATAAGATATAAGTCCAAAGTTCTGTTTTATTTAATGATCCTGGATGACCATCGAATCAAAGTTGGAGAAGTAGCAGAAGTAGTGGGTATATCAAAGGAAAGCTTTTATCATATACACGATTTTTTAGGCGTACTTATTATTTTAGAGAAAAAATTTATACCGGGAGGTGTATTGATTTGTGCAATATAGGAAATTTAATGCTATTTTTTTCATATGGCGATATTTCGTTCTCTATTTATTTTTGAGACAAAATGCTTCAAATAAAACTTGTAGATAATTAAATTCTGCATCCAAATCACTCATTACATTTTATTTTACGCTTTTTGTAACGCGTAAAATTGAGATTCATATTTTTAGAAAATTGCGCATTTATATCGATAGCCATGGAATTTAAACAAATGTACAAACAAATGCAAAATAGTTTGGAGTAGTTTGACAATTCGCGCAAGTAATTACTATCAAGTTTATTAATTCGTTTATGGTAATTTTGTTTAATATAAAGCAAATATGTATTATGAAGGAAAGTCGCCAGCTGAAGTAAGAGACTTATTTAGTGCTGTATATCACGATCGGCCTATACCTACAATATCTACAATAAACAGAATAATTAAACTGTTCAACTCAACTTAGTGTTTTTAAACCCTGCAAAAAGTGCTCATTGACAGTAGAAGAGAACAATGAAGAGGAAAAAAATATGAACGAAAATAAATTTAATATCTTATTGGCGGTAACAGAAAATCCAAATATAAGTACATGTCAAATTGCCACAGAACTAGACATCATTCTACAGCACAAAAAATTTTGAAACGTGAAATTTACAAGTCCTATTAGTATCACGAGAACCAAGAATTTGAAAATGATAAACAAACAAGGGCAGAATTCTGTGAAATCATGATGGAAAAAAGCATTTTTGGACCGAACATTTTTAGAAATCATATGTTTTACTGACGAGTCGACATTTACTCTTAATGGTGAACCAAATGTTCAAAATTTCAGATATTGGGTTAAGAAAAATCCACGACAAATACCAGAAACACATACCCAATACCCACAAAAAGTGAATGTATGGGCAGGTATTTTAGGGACCAATATCATAGGACCTTTTTATTATTGATGGATGTCTGCTTCACAACCACATTGGTCCGGAAATTGAAGACCAATCCGAAAATATTGAAACTATTCGGCATCAGCATGGTGGTTGCCCTGCACACTCCAGAAGAAGCGTAACAGAATATTTGAATCAATGTTATCCTGATTCGTGGATTGGTCGTAGGCCGGCACGTCATCAGATTTAGCGCCTAACGACTTTTTCTTATGGCCATACCTTAAAGAGAAAATTTATCAAGAAAATCATCCTAATCTAGACGTCATTAGAAGAGAATGTAATAAAATAATAATTATACATTTAAGTAAAGTAAGACGTGAATTTTATAATAGATTAGGTCATTGTTTAACAGTTAATGTTGGTTAGTTTGAACATTTATTGTAATAATAAAATTAATAATAATATCAGTTATCTAAAATTTATTTCAACAGTAGTTATAATCAGATTTTGTTTACTATTCACGAAATAACTAAAACCCGTATTTTTCTGTAACTGTAAATATAATTATTTCTTCCACAACATGCACAGATTTCTCTTTTTTATTATTAATATGTTATTAACCTGTTATACTACTTACTAACTTTTCTGACATTTCAAACGTCATATCTTTGTTTGTGCCTTTGTTTAAATTCCATGGCTATCGCTATAAATGAGCAATTTTATAAAAATATTATTCCCAATTTTACGGGTTACAAAAAAGATAAAATGTGATGAGTAATTTGGATGCAGAATTCAATTATCTACAACTTTTATTTGAAGCATTTTGCTCTAAAACAAATACGGAACGAAATATAGCTACATGAAAAAAAATGCATTGAATTTCCTATATTGCATAAATCAATTCACCACCCGGTATACAAAAACTGATCAAGAATAAGGGGCTAATTTATCAGTAATAACAAATCAACAAATTCAACCAGTGGTTCTCAAACGGTAGAACAAAATTATATTATTTTAAATGGTACCCTATATAATTTTTTTCTGATTTCAATGATATAAATATTGTATAGGGTTGTATAACAATTATTTCGAGAAAAATGGTATAAAAAAATAAAAATAATGTTACAATATTGCAAATGGCTATGTAATATACCGGTATTGGTACATAGGTTATGTTAGTAGTAAAGCCATTTTATATTACATTATTTTGAACTTTGAATACCATTTTCTAGAAATAATTGTAATAATAATAATAATAATAATTTATTACCCAACAGAAAATATCCAGTTACAAGGTAAATAACAAATAAATATATAACAGTAACAAGTGATTCACAATAAAGATTAACAATCAATTTCAAAATAAGAAATTCCAGTTGAACGTAATGAATACAGTGTACAACAAAATATATCACATGAGGTACATATTTGGTTGTAGTTATCACAACAAGTGAAAATGGGCGACCTGAGCATTAAATTAGTTTTGGCAATATTGTTGTAAAAAGTATTTACTTTACGAGAAGCGTATGTAGGAACTGAGAATTTAAGTTCAGATAATAACGCACTGCAGTCAATGTCACTGTGTAATAATTTGTGTAAAAATGAAAGGCTGTGTAATATGAAACGTGTCTGTAGTGTTATAACACCAAATGATGATAATAGCAAACTATGACTAAAACCTCTTTCGGGATACACATTATGTACCTTAAACCAAAGATATTTCAGAAATTTTCTTTGCACATTTTCAACCTGTTGTTTTTGGTTATTGTATAGCGGGTACCAAACAATGATGCAGTATTCAAGAGTAGATCGCACAAGTGAATAAAAGAGTGATATTAATGCATTGATATTTATAAAAGGTTTACAATTACGTATGATGAAGCCGAGTGACTTATTAGCTGATTTTATGACATTATGAGTTTGTAGATCGAATGTAAATTTAGGGTCAAAAATTACACCCAAATCTTTTATTTTGTATTCCCTGCATAATGGTAATGTATTTATGGAATAATTGTGTAATATTAAGTTATTCTTGCGGGAATAAGTGACAATTTTACATTTATCAATATTCAAAGCTAATTTGTTTTTTTCACACCATAATTGCATGTGACCAATATTTTGTTGTAAATGTAAGCAATTGTCAGTTGTTATAATTGGCTGGTAAATTTTAACGTCATCTGCAAACATTAATATTTCACATGATATGTAATTAGGCAAATCATTTATGAAAATCAGGAATAATAATGGACCAAGATTTGACCCTTGTGGTACTCCGGATTTTGCAATAAACTCATTTGATGTTGATCCATTGTACATTACCAATTGTTTCCTGTCAGATAAATAAGACGAAAATAATTTAATTATTTTGGCGTGGAAGCCAATATCTGAAAGTTTGTTTAACAGGATACCGTGATCTATTCGGTCAAAGGCTTTTGCAAAATCGGTGTATACCACATCAACTTGACCACGATTATCTAACACGTTAATAACAAATTGTGAAAAAGAACACAGATTTGTCACCGTTGATC
This sequence comes from Harpalus rufipes, assembly GCA_951394225.1. NCBI lineage: Eukaryota > Metazoa > Arthropoda > Insecta > Coleoptera > Carabidae > Harpalus > Harpalus rufipes. The sequence goes on along the minus strand of OX596278.1, from coordinate 52,064,172 downwards.
TCTTAGATATAAAGCCATGTTGATACGGTGATATATAATTTTTTATTTGTGCAAATATTTTATTATGCAAAATTATCTCAAAAACTTTTGAAAAATTTGATAGTATAGCAATAGGTCGGTAGTTACGAATATTGGATGGTTCACCAGATTTTAAAACTGGACATATCTTGGTAGTTTTCCAACAATCTGGAAATGTGCATGTATTTAAACAACAATTAAATATGGTTAATAATGGATGTACCAAAACACTTTTACAGTCTTTGATTAAAAAAGAGGGTATTTGATCTATTCCAGACGTTAATTTGTTGTTTAATCTAATTATGGCTTGGAATACATCATATTCAGATATTTGGGTGACATTTACAGATGGAGAATTTACTTCGTTTGATACATAATTTCCGTCAAATGGCATCGAATTTACATAAACACTACTAAAATAATTTCTAAATGAATTCATGATATCTTTTGGGGTGTCGTGAACTTCGTCGTCAAAAGTCATAATGCCTGGAATTCTACTTTTCTTTCTCTTGGTTTGAATAAAAGACCAAAATGATTTAGGATCCGCTATAAAAGATTCTTCGGTGGTTTTGAGATATTCGCTATAAGAAATATTTATTTGGTTATTAATTAAGGATCTTAAGCTCGAAAATTTATTGTAATCATACGCTTTATTAAACTTTTTGTATTTAACAAAATATTTACGTTTTAATTTTAAATTACGAATAATTTCTGACGTAAACCAAGGGGGATATGAGTTAGATTTTATTAATCGCAATGGTACATGTTTATCCAAAATTGAATAAAGGATTTCATAAAATTTATTACACATGACATTAACCTCAGTACAGGATGTTAAATCATCCCAAGAAATATTAGCAAGCTCTTGATATAACGCTGGAAAATTCGCTTTTCTAAAGTTGTACTGTTTGGAAGTGATACATTTTTGAAAATTCACCTGGGAAATAAACTGTTCTGAGAACTTAATTTTAATTGATAAGGCTGGATGATATTTATCCTCTTTAACTAAAGGTGAATATTCACGAATAACATTACATTCTTGATTGGAGTACACTAAATCAAGCAGTCGGCCATTTTCATTTACAACATTGTTACATTGTTTGACATCAAGGATTAATGAAAAATTAAATAAATTATTAAATAACATGTCGGACGGATCATTATTAATGAAAGTTGGGATATTAAAATCCCCAAATATAGCAATATTTTTGGTATATAACAAACTATTTTCTAAATAACTAAGAAGACAATTTAAGTCCTGAATAGTTGGAGTAGTTGGAATGTATATTACAAAAACAACTAGAGTGAAAGAATGAATTGAACATTTACAAGCAAGTATATCGAATAATGGCAATACATTATTTATCTCATCGACATCTAATATTTCGACATTTATAAAGTTTTTAGTTGCTAACAATACTCCGCCTCCTCGCGACAAGTTTGTACTATCAAAGTTACGGTCACGCCTATGAACAGTATAGGTATTAGGAAGAATAAATTCAGAATTATTTATGTCATTTGAAAGCCACGTTTCTGTAAGTGCAACAAGATCATATTCGTAATCACTTATGGATTTAGTAAAATCGTTAAATTTATTCTTCAAACTACGTACATTTTGATAGTAGCAGTCTACTTGATTTACTTTTCGATTTCGTTTTGTTGGCGGTTTTCTAAAAAATTATTCTGGGACCGTTTACGGGGAAACCAGTACCGTTTAACTAAAACACCTCTAGGCCAAAATTCAGGATCTAGCACTTTGGGAAGTGAATCGTAATTAATTCCTAATTTGAAAGATGAAAAATCACCCGCATGATCTATTTTATCGCACTTGAACGGTTCTTTCAAACCTTGTGTTTTTAAATAGTCGATAATGTCATCGGGTTCTGCATCTTTATTGACTATTCGACTTATATGTAACCATCCTCGCATGGGGGCCCCGCACAATTTGCCGTTGGTCCGGTCCTGTGCCGTGCCGATTGTACGCACCTGTGATTTTGGTGGAGGTGCTGATTGGTGCTGCCTCGATACGCCGATGGGATGATTGGCCAAAGATGAAGATAGCGGTGCTGTAGGAACTCGTTCAGGATTGTTTGAAGCACTAGGCGTTTTTTCAAGACTAGCTGATTTTTGAACAGCTGGTTTTTGAATCATATTAGAAGTATTTGGCTTATTTTTCGCCACCGTAGAATATTTAGGTTCCGTTTGCACCTTCATAAATTGCGAAATAATATCACCTTGTTTTATAATAGTGTCTTTACATAACGATAACTCCGATTTTAGATCTTTTATTTCTGTGAGTAATTCACTTTTTAATTTATCTAATTCACTACGTAGAAGATTTATCAAATCATCACTCACATCAGTAGCATCGGCACTTCTTGTACGAATTTTACTCATTTTACCGTAGTAAAAGGTTTTGCAATTAAGAGCACAATAAAACACGTCTGTCTTAAACAACTGTTGACTGCAATATGTAATGCAACCCTATGGTATATTTATATCGTTGAAATCAGAAAAAACATCCGTATCTAATGGGCTAAAAATTATATAAGTTACTATTTTAAAAATAATAATTTTGTTTTACCGTTTGAGAATCACTCGTTGAATTTTCAGTTTATTACTGTAACATAAGGGGGTTGTAGAAGCTTTGATGGTAGACTTGGTGCTTTTACCAATGATGACACTTTTTTTAACTGGTGGACGTCGATTGGACGACCACGACTTTTTTGAGGATGAACACATACACTTGCACTTTGATGATAGATAGACGAACACTTATTTTATGGAGACGGACATTGTTTGATACTTAATACTATTTTTTTTATTTACACGTAATATTTATACTTAACTTTTTATTTAAGATTACACTCTAAACTCTAAACAAATATTAAACCGCTGCATTGCAATTGAACGGTCTGGCGTACAGCCCGCGCCCAAAACAAAATTTCGAGACTACATATCTTCCACTTGAGTAACTAATACCGACTAACTAAAAACAAAACGTTATCTTGTTCGTGAAAGGATTATCTGTGGGGGTGCAGATTGCAGAAGTAAGAGAACCATAACAAAGTATCAACAAACACACATAGTTATAGAAAAATGATAACCATTTCTAAACAGAATTTTGACTAACAAAGATAACTAAGATGAAATATTGTTCCTGAAACTACATTTTACAAAAGGTTATAAAACGTTATTTACTTATTATCGCTCTTGCCCTTGTTTTGCCATATCACCGATAAATAAGACCCTTATTCTTGATGATTTTTTGTATATAACATTTTTCTCTAAAGGCGTTAGTTCGCCCAAAAAAGTGCTGGTTGTTTTGAAATAAACATTTTGTATTACATGAAGAACTAAGCACGAAAAAGATGACTGGATGTTGGGAACTGCGACTGCTTACTTTGGACAAAAAAAAATACGGTAGAATGAACATTTCTAAGACCCTGTTGGAGCAATTTAAGTGATATAAGCTGGATTTTTTGCATCGATTTTTAACTTATGACGATTCTTGGATCCACCACTATAGTTCTGGGACCAAGGAACAATCAAAACATTAGATTGCGAAGGGTGAACCTCCTCCGAAGAAATTTATTTTGCAGAGTAAAACCCCAATATTTTTTGGACAGGTTAGAGATGTTGGAGTTAGTGCTGTAAGGATCCGACAAAACTTGGATCCGAGAACCCGGATTTCAAAATATCCGGATCCTCGGATATCCGACGTTCGGATTTTGTAGTGGATATCCGAAAATTTAATTCGAATTTGGATCCGAATCTGGACTTGGATCTGGATCCGGATTCCATGTTTTGGTTACAGATCCGGATCCAAATTTTAATGCTGGGTCCGATTCTTCATTTTGAATGTGAAGGCTAACACCTGGAATTGAGTTCAAATTCAAACTTTAAACCGTTAAAATGGGCCTGTTTATCTTTACAGCGGTCTGTAAACACTAGTAAACAAACAGTAATACATTTTATAATACCCCTCTAAAATAGCCAGGTAGTTTGTGCAAATGTAAAGAAAAAAGTTATTTATACTTTCACAGGGTCCTATTTAGTAAATTGTGAATAAAAAATTTAAATTTGTATTATTTGTATTACACATATAAAGTAACATATTAATATGACATGAATTTCATTAATTTATTATGTGCTTTTGATGAGACCCGAATGCTAATATTTGAATGTAAGGTTCAATACTGAGAATATTCTAAAATCCGATACTCATACTCATGTTCGAATCTCAGATCCGATACTCAAATCCGTTTCCAAGATTCGATATTCGGAACCGGATTCAAGATCCGATACTCAGATTCGGATCCAAACTCCAATAATCAGATTCGGATTCAAAATCCGATGCTCAGATCCGGATCCAAAATTCGATACACAGATCCGGATCCAAAATCCGATACACAGATCCGGATCCAAAATCCGATACACAGATCCGGATCCAAAATCCGATACTGAGATTTTGATCCGAGATCCGGATAGTTCAACATTCAATTATCCGGATATCCGGATTTTTTTGGATCCGAAACTGAAACTATCCGAATCTGGATCCCACCACTAGTTGGAGTATTGATGGAAAATGTGTATTGGCTTAACAGGAGTCAATGTTGAAAAATAAAACTGAATTTGGCCGAAAAAATACTTGTTTGTATGTTAGGCTTACCAATACTCCCTCGTAAATGTATTTATGTTTTACCATAACCATTCGTCTACTGTTTTGTTTTTTCCCTGTGTCGTGTTTATGTAGAAAAATCTGGTGAAAAACAATTAGGTAAATTTTCTTAATGATACGTTTGTAATTGTGGAAATACTGGTTGTAAATGTTAATTTACAATATAAACGTAGAGTATTAACTAAAAAATTCGCAGCAATTATGTGTTTAAAAGTGCAGGAGTAATTGTCTAGTTCTCGTAGAATTCCCATTTGCGTGGTATGCTCATACGCTTCTCTGTACTACAACTGCATTCTCGCGGTTCATTTTTCTCTATTACACTAAATGAAGGTACTCACAATGTATGATTGTTTGATCTTCATTGTTAGCTGACGTGTTATTTCACACTGCTTTCGTTATTGTTATCGTATGAAAATATTCCTTTTCTTTAACAAATCTTTCTCACTTTGCATAGGTAAGATATTGATCGAGCTCCAAAATAAATTATTTCAAATTGCTGACATTCTAACACCAAAATGCTAAGAATCTCGGGCTTTCACGCCAAAGTGCACGTGAATTTGTCTTTCACGTAATGCCAAAAAAGTCAAACACAAATGCAGAATTCATACTCCGACACGAAATAGATTTTAGAAGGTCATTGAATAAGTAAAGAACAAATATAATAAATATAGTCTACAGAGTGGACCAGTAATTCCCAACCTTTTCAATACCACGGAATTCTTTTTATAGAATGTAAATAAATTGTATGCCATAGTTAAAATATCTTCATTTATACCCTATAGAGCCCAAAATCATATTAGTTCAGCCGGCACAATATTTTATCTTAATGACATTTCATTTTATTACAAAAAAACTCAATAAATACGACTATTTTATTCTTACAAAAATTATATTATTACCGCATAATATACAATTTCAGCTTAAATCAACAACCAGAAGAAAATAGTTTCGATAACAATTAGGTTTTAAACTAAATTAAATTAACTGTAACATACGAATCAAAATTGTTCGGCTACTAAATTTTGCACAAGGTTGAAATCAACAAAGTGTTTGATATTTAATTATAAGTGATAGGTTTTTACACCAAAATGGCTCGTGGTAAATCCTATAGTTAAGATTTAAGAAAATCCAAAAATAATGCTCATATGAACGACATTTCGGCACGAAACATTTCGATTTTGCATTCGATTCCGCGATCGACAGTATAAGATATTATTAATTTGTTTAAAGAAAATGGAAATGTTATGGAAAGAAAGAAAATACTGGTCGTCCACTATCAACTTCTAATGCTGATCATCGAGCTTTAAGGAAAATTGCGAAACAAAATCGTCGATCATATGCTCGAGATATTACGGTACAATGGCGGGAAATGATCGGAAAACAAATTTCGGTATCTACCACTACAAGTCTTATAACGCATTTTTTTGCGATTTCTCTGTTAAAAAGATTATTAGGAGTTTGTATGTTTCACTAGGCCAAAGAAAAGCATTTGATTACAAAATTGCAACCACGTAAGATCGTAAAGACAGTGAGTTGAAATCTGTTTCCACGCAAACCCGCACTTGTCGTTGTCATACCGCGTCCGCGTATAAAAGTTTATTACGCTCGTATTTAGTTACAAGTATTTATTTATTGTTAATTTTTGTATTCATCCTAGTTAATTTATATATAATATAGCAATATAAAATTATTGGAACACACCTCAATCACTAGTGTAGTGAAGTAGTTCAGATTCAGTCGTCTCGCCCAGCATATCTAGGACCTTTGTTTGGCACGGGGTAAGTAAAATTATCCTTATTTCACCCGCTCCCATTTCAGTCCAACCTGTACGCCACGCAATATGTGGTTGTGGAACGCTAAGCACCGGAATAGAGAGTTATAACCCTTCCTTTACTACATTCACCAAGTCTGTAGATATAAATGCTACATTTGGCAGCAAACGCGAGAAAGATCGTTTAACATTTTAAAATCTGTCACATTGGCGCAGACAGTAGGATATCATCTACTCTGTTACAACTGGAATAGTAATAATGCATTTTACTCATACTTCAAAGGAAAAAATAACTAAAAAATACGCTTTGTAAAATAATAAGTGTATTTAGGAGTACAGATAATTTATTCAAATAAGATAAAAATGAATATTATGGAGTCTAGACTAATATAATTAGTATTAAAAATTATCCATAACCGTAAAAATAATAAATAAATACTTATTTCGAGAACAATGTTCTCATCTTCAGTAGTAAACTTTACGCGAAACTATGTTAATAGAGTACAGAGAAATTAGGATTATTCAACATGTCAACCTAACCTAATAGCCCGTTTCTTAGAGAGTGGTTACGATTACTCAACATGTAACCCATGCCTGAGGTCTTAACAACCCTCTTCTTAATTTTAAGGTTAGGAGTAATTTTAAATTTTATTATCAATCAAATAAGTTATTTCGAAAAATAGAAACATTCAGATTTCTTTATTTTTGTATGGAATAGAATTTCCCTTGCGGGGTAGATAATTTATTCTAAAACAAATAAAATATTTATTTTATTTCTCAGATGAATTTAAAATGGTCAGATGTAAGAAACAGATGTTCTATTGTGTTAATAAATTCGGAATTACTAGTTAAATTTAACATGAAATACTCATGTGCTGTTATTTTATCAATACATTAAGGAGCAGAAAAAACTCGCCAGGAAGAAAAATCTTGAGCTAAGTACAAATAGGAAATTTTCTGGAAAAATTATTGTTTAATATATTGTTTTGATACCTAACAGTAGTTTTTTAACTATACATTTATTATATTATACCGCTTTCGCTCCTAAATTTCGATATTTTATATTTCATATGATAAAAGGGATCTTGTAAAATAATATCTGGCAACGCTGATGGAATTGAAACTTTCCACTGGAACATAGTTATATTAATAGCTGAATAATAGTTTAATTAGTAGTATTATATGCAACAGTTTACTCAGGTAAATATGCCACATGGATGAATATTACAAAAATGACCCAAAATATGGCTCCTTAACCGTTTAAATGAAATTATAGATTTGAAATAGCTATTTCAGTTTACTGCCTTCAAATCTTTGAAAATCAATAGGGGAATATAAAATAATCTATAAATAATATAAAAATTAAAACCAAAGGACATTCTGGAATCTTCTAGACTAGGATATTCGAATAAAATGTAGGTTGTCTACTTTTAAGCCGTTATAATACTATAAGACGTGAATGTAGAGTATAAAAAAATATGATATCAATTCCATGCGTAAACATCATCACTATACAAAAACATTTTGTCTGGGAGCTGATAAAAGCTATTCCACCTTGTTTATCGTGTGATATTCGTCACCTTTACATTCGTCAAGACTTGAGGAGAAAGATAAAGAATTCTTCTACTCTTAGTTCAGCTTCGTTTACTACTGAATTTCAACTGTCGATTTCTTCACACATCGAAATAGATTGCTTGGATCAATTCTGATGCGTCCGTCTCGTCTCACATTCCAGGTGGTACGTTAGGCTAACTCTGGCGTGACTGCGTGCGTTGCTATGCTATGTGTGATTGTTATGATGGATTGATATGTTAGAATGCGCTAGCTACTGCTACTGCGTCATTTGTGCTTATGAGGAAAAAGCTTTGTTAACCGGGGAAATATTTAAAAAACGACAAGCCAATGACCGGCACTTTCATGCAATGCAATTCAGCGGAATGTATTGCTACAACAAAAATATAAAACCGACTGATTTTCAGATATCTTTTATTTCATATCAGAGATGTAATTTTTTTTATTATATTTTTATATTATTATTTATTATATTATATAACAAACACGGCAAAGTACAGGGTGGGGCAGAAAAACCTATCCGATTTCAAAACGTTATAAAATTAAAACCACTCAACTTGTCAAAAAATTTTTTTATTAACATATCGCAAATTTTATGCCATTTTTAAATTTAAGTTTTGAAAAGCACATCACTCAAATGTCGTCCTTGGGAGCGGATACACTGATTTAGGCGCTCGCGGTAGCTTTCCATGACTTTCACCGTCATTTCCACAGGAATTTCTTCAATTGCCCGAGCAATTTCCCTTCGTAAAGCAAGAAGGGTCCTTGGTCGATGCTGGTAAACCTTCGATTTGAGGTAACCCCAAAGGAAGAAGTCACATGGAGTGAGATCCGGTGAGCGCGGCGGCCAGCCAAGATCACCTCTCAGGGAAATGAGGCGACCGGGAAACAGTTCCCTGAGAATGTCCATTGATCGTCGCGATGTGTGGGCGGTTGCCCCATCCTGTTGAAACCACACATTTTCCACGCCATTTTCTTCCATTTTGGGTCTAAGAAAATTTTCCAGCATGAAACAATAGCGCTCGCTGTTGACCGTTACGGTTTGCCCATTTTCTTCAAAAAAGTAAGGCCCCCAGACGCCTAGGCGGGAAAGAGCACACCACACAGTCACTTTTGGGCTATGGAGGGGTTCCTGATGGATTTCTCGAGGATTTTCGTCACTCCAATATCGAAAATTCTGCCTGTTAACGGCACCACAAAGGTGAAAATGGGCTTCGTCCGTGAAGAGCACAACATCGTCGTTTGGGAGTTCTCGGAGATCGCGACACAGGTTCGTACGGGTTTCAAAATCCCTTTCACTTAGTTCCTGTGCAACAACCATTTTGTAGGGATGCATTTTGAGGTCCCGGTGCAAAATGCGCCGAATACTGCGGTTGGAAATCGCCAAAGCGAGCGAATGTTTTCGCGCCGAACGACGCGGGGAACGTTCAATCGCGGCTCTCACATTGGCCACGTTTTCAGGTCCTGTTGCTGTCCTGGGACGTCCAGGCGACTTCTTTTTCAATGCTGAACTCGTCTGTCTAAAATTTGACACCCACACTTTAATCGTAGCGTGATGTGGAACAGGATCATGACGCCCGAGTCCGAAATGAATTCGAAAAGCACGTTGTGTAGCAATTATCGAACCGCCGCATTCGATAAACCGCTCAATAACAAAAGCACGATGTTCACCAGACCAAGGCATGTTGACTACTGACAAATGGCATAAAACCGGCTTTCTAACGGTTTTTACCCCACTACTCTACCTGCTCCCTCTTTTGAGAAAAAGGGATTTGAAATCAGATAGGTTTTTCTGCCCCACCCTGTATAAGGTCTTTGTTTTCCTATTTGCTAGATTAGAATATTTACTCTTCCCGTTACAAGTCATCAGTAGACCCATTGCTCTGTGTCTACCCTATATAGAAATAAATTTTGTTAGGACAAAAAATATACTGTTGAGTCATGTCCTTTCGCTCTCTTTCTATAGGGGTTTCTACACGGTCAGTTCAGTTGTGAGTTCAGTTTCAGTTTCAGGTCAACTGTCAGTCAAACTGATGTGCGAAAAATAAAAATGGAGAATAACTGAAACTGAACTGTGGCTCTATGGGATTCCCATCATTTATACGTTATTTTGAAGACAAATTTCAACTGCATATATCTAATTCATGTAAAAGTCTTATACGTAATTCTAATTGTTTTTTTCTATTTCGCGTACACAAAGTGAGTTTTGTACAACAGTTTTTGTCAGAAACAATGATACAATGAATAATTTTGTACAAAAGTTTTTGCGGATTTTTTAAATTGTCAATTTGGTAATTTAGTTTAAGTGTCAAATAAATATCTTTAATTTTAGCTATCATTACCTGTGATTACTCATGGAAATTTACTGCAATTAATTTTTTTATAGTGAAACATCTATATAAAACAGTAAAGCACTCTTTTAAATTAAAATTCGAAGTATTTATTTGTAGGTTCATAACATAATAAATGTAAATTTTAACTTTAACCTAACTTGTAAGTATCAGTTGTCAAATGTCAGAGTATATTAAATTTCAAATGTTTATTGAAACTGTCAATGGTACCAACCTTATATTGACAAAAACCGTAAATAAAAACTAACACTTTTTACCTCCCGCTGCCCTTGATAAGGGAGGTATAGGGATCGTGCTAAAAATCGCATATCGAGATTTTGATAAATAACCACGTTTTAAGGTCCCTAGAATCCGATTATAATATTTTCACGATGATGTCTGTGTGTGTGTGTGTGTGTGTGTGTGTGTGTGTGTGTGTGTGTGTGTGAGTGTGGATCCTCTGGGCGCACTAACTCAAATACTATCATTCAGAAAATATTGAAACCATATATTTCTACCTTATTCTAATATGGAAAGAAGCCATTAGATTTTGGTGTAAATCGGATAACTAGAAATGGCATTTTACTTGAAGCTCAACATAGTTTTTCTTCAAAAAATACCTTTAAATGTTATTTTTTCGCAGTTTATATTATCATAAAAATTAAAGATTATTAAATTTTCTACAGGTCTGCATTAATACTTTTTCTATATATTTTATGGACAAATTTAAAAAATAATCTATAATTTAAATCCCGGAGTCTATGCTTTAAACAATATTCCTTTGTTTACACACTTGAGCTACAATGTATGTAGCATGTTGTTACTGACAGATAAATGTCACTGTCAAAAAATAATCATTTCATATTAATAATAGTAACGTTTTAAAAAGACATTTTTATAGTTTCCAGCATTAGTAAACGTATGTATTTAAATTAATAAAAATTAAATGGCGGGAGGTATTGTATTGGCCACGTCAAATTTTTTCACAATGGGGTCCTCTACTATTGTTTTTTTAATTTTTTTATGAAACTTCATCTAAACTGAAAGCGGATTGTAGTTTTAGAAAGTCTTTATTGCAATTCGTTAAGCCATAATATTTTTTTTAATATTCTGTGACGTAAATATAGTGATGATTTTGTTCTCAAACAGTGGACTTCGCTAATAATTGAGTCACATAAATTGATCTTTTTCAACGCTTATAAAAATATATAAATATGTTAAAATATTTTTTGTGGTCCATAATTAGAAATATGTGTAGATAATAAGCAATTTAATAAAATAATTAATAAAAAAACTTAGTATATTGTAGTTTTAAGGTTTGAGTTATACAAGTGGAGAACCCCATTGCTTCAATATAAACAATATACTATCATAAATGTATATATGTACATCCTATAAAAAACTGAGAACAGCAAGAAATGAATAAAAATAAATATGTTTTTACGGCCTTTGAAAAACGTATAAAATATGATTAACAACTTGTATTTAATACACCAATATATAAACACACAATAAAAAATCTATTATATATTCTTTACCGTTAATACTGTCTGCAGTCTAGGTTCTGTCACAGTATAGACAATACATGCAGTAGCGACACTTGTCGGAATCTTTGATCTTTCGTTCCAAGCTGCTCGATGTGCAGGGATTAATAACACCAAAATGAAAATATATTTTAACGGGCATTTTAAATTTATGACAGATTGATCTTTCATTTGTTTCTGAGACCTGTACATAATATTAAAATATATTATTTATAAAATTCTAACAAATACATGATTATTATTATAAAAACTATGAATCTGCACGTAATATATTATTTTAATGTGATTCAAAATCCCGCTCCTCATTATTTCCCCCTTCAACCCGAGCAGCTTGGAACGAAAATCAGCGAAGTGTCGCTACTGTATATGTTTTCTATACTGTAGTTTTGTAATTAGGTTGTGTTTATGTTTGATTTTACGCACTCCGCTATTTATTCGACATTTTTTATCATCGATATTTCTGTTTCACATGCAACCAATTTTCTTAGTTTTGGGTTAACGACGTCAATCGCATTCAAAACCTGTTCTACATTTTTTTTCTGAAATATATATAAACAATTGTCTAAAAACAGACTTTATGAAACATGTTTTTTTATACAATTTTTTTTATTGAGGTACATTTATAATTCGTTTAGATTTTTTAAAAATGCGACTTCTGTTTTTTATTAGTTACGTTGGATGCGCTTCTTGCTAACAATTTTTAGTTAAGATATGAAAGTTCATTGTTGAATGACAGCAATTTGAGGTTATATGTCATTCATCTGTTAGTTTTGAAAGCAGTCATACCACCTCTTGAAAACAAAAAGCGCCAAAAACAATACATTTATAGACATAGACCTTCTTAACGACGTGTTTCAGTACGTTTATATACTAGTAAAATTTTAAAATCATGGAATACGGTATATGAATTAAAATATTATGGTACTCGTGTATATTTATGTATACAACTCTTTGTTTATTAAATTAGTTCCGTCTTTCGCTTTATCTACATTTTAATCACGTTTGTAATTTTATGACATTTGTACCATTTCCAAAATATTGTATATGGCCCATACATCGATTTCATGAAATAATTTTGGCCGCGAACTAAACATTTCGCAGATGCAAATTGTTATGCTAGCGGCCACGAAATTGGATGTAAGATGTAAGCTAAAATCACTTTGACACTTGAGAATAGACATTACGGAAAATATAACTACGACAGTGACGTTTCCAAAATATGATAACATGTGTCTTGGTTTATTTTTTAAAATAAATAGAATAAATATTGTAAAATAGTTATTTTAGAAATAACTTTTTCTTCTTGCCAACGATTTTTTGCAAAACTTATTGTTTTGTTTGTGAAATGTCAATCACATCAAAGCCGTCTTTCTATTTCAATAAATTAAACTATTTAAATACAATAAAATTTGTAATTACATATTTTTGACACTTGCACAAAAAATAATGTGCACCTTTTCCGCGAAATCCCTTAGCGCCCACGCAATTGTTTTCTCGGAACGCTAGAGAGATTTCGCGACCTTGATGTATGTACAAATAACTGTTGTTCTTCAAAAATTAAGGACTGAAGGAATACTCGTATATGACACAAATGAAAATATTATTTAATTATGCAAAATCATGGAACGTTCGGGAAAAATCAGTATTGTTTTAAATGGTTGAATGCTTGTTTGTTTCCATGACCCAGTGCTTGTTTGTTGTATGAATTAAAGTTTTTCTTTTGCAACTCGGCTCCTATTTCGATTTGCAAGCGCGCCTGTTTTTATGAAAATGTGCCGCAGTGAAATACTGACACTAACATCTCTCTCCGGCTTAGAGCAAAAAGTCCTGACCACAATCGATGCCAACACCTAATTCCGATGCTATTGGTTACGCGTAGCCGAAAGCATTTACCGAACAGAATTATAGTTTATGTACCGCAATGACCAATGCTACAAACCTCTGCAAGGCTTAAATATATCCCAAGTCTAAATGTCCTGTTTTGTATGTGGATTCATTTTTAATTAAAACACTATCAATAACGGGGTCGGTTACTATTTTTTAATTATTTTTTTTGAATCTGTAACCGAAATAGTTATTTACACAACGAGCTAAGAAAGAGGGTCATTACAAAACGTGTGTGAATACTTCCTTCTAGCGAGTTTTGTACACTATTTTTCTCACGTTCACAAAAAAACGAGACAATTTAATATATTTATAACCTCAAAACATTTGTCTCCTACACGACATTTAGTTGTATACATTCCATAAACGAATCGTTGTCACTGCAATCCATTTTTGTGATAATCACATTCACGTTGTCTCTACAAATAAGTTTTATTGTATAATAGTATTGTATTAACCATGTATTCAAATAATTCCAACCTCAAATTAAATGTCAAATAATAAAGTAAAACGGAAGTGAACAATCGAGTATGACAGTATTACCAACTGTTCTGTTTATAAGTATCTTATCATAAATGTAAAATTATTGTACCAACCATAAATACTGTAAAGAAAAAGGGTTAAATTTGCAGATTATCACTCATATTATTTATTTTTATACTTTGATATTCAGCGATTTCTCATAAAAGACAAACCCAAATTACCGGTAAGTTGGCAACACTCCTGTGCGTTATAATAACACACTAGTGCGTTACGATTTTTTACGATGAACGATATTGACAATTTTCGCACCTAGGTAATCGTGTGGAAACAATATGCTTATTTTGTGGTCGTGAAAAAACATTTTTAAATAAACAGGGCGAGTCTGGGAAGACGCCTCCCCCTCCCTTAGCTTTTTTATTATAAGTAATAGAAAAAATGGCTCATATAAGAGTTTTATTATTTTAAATATAGTATTTGATGGCAGATATAGATATTTTTTATAAAGTCAGGTTTACAAGATACAACTATCAACTTTTATTTTTTAAATAGCAACCTATAATTATTTTACTAAAATATAAACCAACATTTTTTTTGTCTTTTCAAACATATATTAATTTTTATTAATGCATTTAAAAAAATCGAGAGAAATAATATAATTGAGATATATGAGAAATATTATTTATTCAAATATTCTAGGTGGATATGTGCAAATAAATAGTAAATAAATAGATACATAAGTAAATAATAAGTAAGTAATAATACATAAGTAACAAACAAATGTATACTTTGTTGATATAACATTGTTACATTTTGTTTATTTCACATAGCCACCTATAAAATTTGAATATTTTTTTTCCATATAACTCAATTATCTTATTTCTCTCGATTTTTTTTAAATATATTAATAAAAACTAATATATCTTTGAAGAGAGAAAAAAGGGCGGATTATATTTTAGTAAAATAATTATAAGTTGCTATTTAAAAAATAAAAGTTGATAGTCGTATCTTGTAAACCTGACTTTTATATGAGCCATTTTTTGCAGTACTTATAATAAAAAAGTGAAAGGGGGGGGCGACTCACCCTGTACATGTATGTTTAACAACGTAATTTTAAACATTCCGGTTTTAGGCTCGCCATTTTTTTTTTGTTGCGCATGTCAGAATATCATTTCAAACACTTGTTTCTACTAGTATATTCCGGTAACCCGGTTATTTGTGTGTATAATAAACGGGTTATCGGTTCCGATTCCGACGCTACCAAGATTCGATTTTAGAACCGAAATTAACAGGTTCTCCGTTATGGGACCGATCACGGTTATGGAACTAAAATTATGTAATTGTTTTTCGGTTCTGGGACTAAAATTGACCGAATCTCAAGTTTGAAAATGATAATATATAAATATCGATTCCAAAACCGAAACTTTTCTTACATATTATATTTTAGCTGTGCCCGAGTGTTTGGTCACGAATCTAGAGACCCGCGTTCGATCTCGATCTACACCAAAATAATTTCGCACAAAAATGACTCCTGTGGTGCACTCTCTACGCCCGCACGGTATCAACAGTACTGATATCTACGTATGAAGCAGATTGGCACACCCAGCAATGGGTAGTATACCGTGATGTTCTCCATCATAAATACAATAATTAGAAAAAATTGGAACAAGAAGAAGAATGTCTTTTAAAATTAAAGGACATTTCGAAAAGTCGGGAGCAAAATTGAATAAAATTTAGTTAAATAGAAAAAAATGATACTACAGAAATTAAATAGAGCAAACAACTGCATATTTACTATTTGAATCAATTTTCTGTCCTAATGAATAAAGTTATCTGGGTATCGGCATCACATATGCGAAACGAATTAAAAACCTAACCTAATTATTCCAGAATTAATTAAGTGAAGGCACGTGTGTAATTTTCTGAAACTGGTTTGAAAACTGCATGTATTAGCTACTAACTAACACAGTCATATAAATTCAAATTAAATTAATGAAACAGGTTATATTGGGCTGAAATATTGGTCACCGTATACAGCCTAGATGAATTTATGTATCCGATACGGCACTACTACGTGCCTTTTTTACCCTGGAAAGGAAATTCCCAATTCGACCACTCCAAAAAGGGAAATTCTTTATGTTTAAGATTCTGTACTAAAAAATATATTTATCTGTACCTAACTATAACTAATTGAAAAATTAACCTTTTTCGGATAATTTTTCAATGAGATAGTTCCGAAAATTCTTTTACTACAAAATCCAATTTTAAGCATATATATTTATAATTAATATTATTATTATTATTATTATATTATTACGATGGTCACGTTAGTAATGGTTCATATTTTTTAGATTTTTTTTTTAAATATGTTTAAAGTAGTTTCCATCAACAATAATACACTTCACCGTTATTACTTTCTATTTTTTAAAAGATCCTAATCAATCTTCTTTCTTATGCTTTCAAAATAATCATGAATTGCACTATTACAACATCAATCTGTTCTTCAGACGAAACCCTTCTACCTTCTACCCCATTCAAAAAATTAGCGAAAAGTCTGAAATCAGTGGAGTATGGCCTAAAACTAAAAAAAATGCGCTTTGATTAATTTACACATTTTCTTTCACGCACAACGATAGATAAATAACTGTTTAAATTTTTAAATTGATAGTGCAAATTTAGTTTTCCATGGTCTATCAAATTTTCTTATTCTTAATAAATCTAGCATAACCAACATAATTTGTAGTCGCGTGGCTGTGTGCGTTTGGAGGCCAGTTATGATTTGAGCAGTCCGGATTCGATTCCGACCGACGTCATATTGAAACTAAAAGATATTTTCAATTTTCCAATTACCTACACAAAAGCAATTCATGTGGTGCTCTGTCCATGGCAGTTTCGAGAGCCAATGATACCTGATATGATACACACCCTCAACGATACATATACTGCGAGCCCAAACTCATAATAATTCGGCCGGTTTACATACACAACAAATTATAAAATCTGCACAAATAGTTACAAATTTCTACAAATTTCTTTCGGCTACTTTAAATATAGAAATAAAACTTTTAAGGATCATCGTCTAGTCCACAATTAGCTTCTACCGAGACTTTTGGCATAAGGAAAAGCAACTTCGTAAAAATCCAGTGCGTACAATAAAACCTTGCAAGACATGGGATAATACAGAAAAATGTGCAAGTCTTAGGGATAAAATGTTTATTAGAATTAAAGCTGATATTACTAATAAAGGCGATGTAACCTAATATTAATTGGCGTAATACTTAAATAACATATTCAGTTTTTGTGAGTTTAAAATAGAAATCGACCACTTAGCAGTTTTGAATTTAATTATTTATTTTAGAAACTAAACCTCAAATTAAAATAAAACTTATGCTGTATTGTATTGTATTATGTATTTACGTGATTGCTGTAGTGGTTGCTATCACGAGTATAACACAGTCAAACACAGTTTTGACCATTTAATAAGTAATATTAGTAATTAAATGGTTTTGACATATTTCAGCAATTGCATTAATTTGCACGTAATTCGTTTTTCAGTGTTGTATCAATTTCTAAGTGTAAATGTTAATTTGTTTCATGCATTTCATTTTTGAACTCTTCGTTTGAGAACAAGAAAGGAATTTTAATTAATTTAGGCTCACGTTAAAGCGTAATAAATGATCTTTCAAACATAATAAATTTTATTTTAATCTAAGGTCTAGTTTCTAAAAAAAATTAATTCAAAACTGCAAAGTGGTCGATTTCTATGCACGTAAGTATATATTTTAAACTAGTCGAAAGAAATTTAGAGAAATTTTTCACCATTTGCGTAAGTTTTAGAATTTGTTTGTTGAAAATGTAAACCGACCGAACTATTATGGGTTTGGGCTCGTATATCGTCAGCACCGAAATCTGCTAATAATAAAATCTTAGGTAATATTTTAATATTCTTATTGTTTGTAAACCGATTTCTTGTTGTAAAGTATCAGACGTAAAACTAAATAAAAAATTTGTTTGGAAATATATAGAAACAAATGGTGAGAATGTTTGGGGACTAGGAAATATATAAAGGTCTCGAGATGTCACGTTAGCATAAAATTGACGTATGGAGAGACACGAAACTTCCCTAGATATAACTTTTCTGTCCCAGTTCTGAATTTCAAAAACACAACACCCTAACGCATACTTTTCTTTCAAATCTCTACAAACCCAGGGATAGACACTGAATAATTTTATTATTAAAATGAAAATATTTTTCTATTTCAGTGAATTTTACAATTTATTGTTACATAAATATTTCTTTTGGTTTGGGGAAGTTAAGGCAAATAGAACAATTAAAATAATAATAAAATGGTGTAAGTTCCATTATTTGTTGCATGAGTGTTTGATCGCGACTCTGGGGACCCGGGTTCGATCCCGATCAATGCCGAAATTATTTCGAAATTTAAATGGCACAAAAGTGTCTCCTATGGTGCACTCCACGCTAGCAATGAGTGCCTTTGAGGTGACGCCTAATAAATGCCCGCACGGTACGAATATATCATCATTATTAATATCTGTGTACATAGCGTACAAAGCAGATTGGCACACCCAGCAATGGGTAATATGTGGTGGATATATATTTATTTATATTTATTTTCTAAAACTAATATTGTCAATACGTAAATGTTCATCTATCAAATACCTAATTTCATCTTAATGTTATTAGAACAAATTCCAAGAATCGCCCGTAGGATATCGAATTGAAAAGAATAAAACAATAAAAGGCACATAACTTGTTCGTTTTGAAAAAATTTACGATATCGTTGTCGTGTGAGTTAGAACAAGAACAATATCACTTCTGAAAAGTTTCAAACATTGCTGACGATGAGATATGAATGTAAGAAGGCAGGGCTACGATTTCACCGGTAATGGATTGTCGGGAACGTTTAGAAGCAGAATACTACAGATGGAAAATCTCCGAAGCCATCATCCGCAAAATATAAGGGCGAAAATCCCTTCTCCCGCAAAATAACATCGGAGAGAAATTTGACACAACTCGGAAAACAAAAACAAATAGAAGAAGAATATTTTCACATAGATTATATTTACAAATATTTTGATGTTCTAATACTTTTTTTTAATAAATTAAATAAATATACAGGGTGTAACAGCGAAACCGACCACCGCCATTATTTTCTTGGTTATTGTGTAGAACAAAGTTATAGGAGACCAAGGACGTCATTTTTTTATAGATGAAAATATCTTTGCAAACCAGTGGTTCCCAAGTTAGAGTCCAATGTTATATTTCTTCAAATAGGATTATACATATTTTTTATGCCTTTCCGATAGCGTATTTTTTTCTGAATTCAACCATGAATTCATTTTATATCCTCATATAACAAAAATATTGAGAAAAATTCAATGAAAATTTAAGTAAATTTTACTTTTATAGTTATTTTCAGTAGGCTATGTACGAAAAACAAAAACTGGTCTGTCAATTTCAATGATTTAGTGCATAATTCCTATTGTTGCAGATATTTATAAAGATATTAACAAATATTTGTTTTGTTTTAATTTAAGCTTATTTGTTTTTCTGAAAAATGAACTATAAAAATAAAATATATTTCAGTTTCTATTGAATTTTTCTCAATATTTTTATTATGTAAAAATACAAATTTGTTGAGTCGAGAAGGATCAGTTGGAAATTTCGTTGAGTATAGAGTAAGGCCTTGGTGATCCAGATTTTTAATATTCTTTATTTATTTGAGAACATCGGACGTTTCGAACCAAAGTGGTTCATCTTCAGCATTAATAAAATTTGTATGGTAAAATCCAACGTCGGTTAACATTTTGTTAATAGTTATGACAAAATGTTAACCGACGTTGGATTTTTCCATACAAATTTTATTAATACTGAAGATGAACCACTTTGGTTCGAAACGTCCGATGTTCTCAAATAAATAAAGAATATTAAAAATCTGGATCACCAAGGCCTTACTCTATACTCAACTAAAAATACAAATGATTACATGATTGAATTTAAAAAAATACCCTATCGAATGTCCCCCTTGGTCTCCTATAACTTTGTTCTATACTTTTATAGTATTGTTTTGTAAATATGATAATAAAGCAAATAATGGCGGTGGTCTGTTTCGTTGTTACACCCTGTATGTATAAATACCGTGAACACGCGTTTACCCGGACAGGACAGGACAAATGCTTGTTCGGATGATCGAAAGTTCGGATAATCCGAGAATTGTATGTATTTACATACACAGGGCAGGTCTTATGTGATATTACTGAAAAAATTTGGAACCGACTCGTCGCTCCGCCTGTCGTTTAAGTTGTGACATAACTCTCACATTGTAATTTATACTTAAGTGTTAATAATTCCATCAGTTAGCAAATTTTGTTTCATGTAATCAACTATGTATTATGCTTAATTTCCGTAAAGCACGCACCCTCGTTACTCTCTTGTATTTCTAACTTTTCAGTTGAAAGTCGGGGTTTTGAAGCTATTACACACTAAATTAACAATATTTATATAACAAATTTTAATATAATTTTCAAATGATTATGAATAAAATCTCTATTTTTTATACAATAAATAATTAGAAATTACTGATTTCGATCTTTACTTCAGTTTTTGTATTTTTTAGTTTTCCTACTCCATCATGAGTATTAAAAGTCCAAACTTTGACGTCACGGCGTAGGCGTCACATGGCAAAGGAAACGGAATAGAAGGAAATGGAAATGTAGTAAAATTGGTGTTGAACTGTTGAGGATGTTTCATAATGTCGGACACATTCTACACAGAATTCCACATTTTTTATAACATTTCTCGTACATGAAACAGGAAAAATTATATGTCGTCTGACATTTCACTAAATAAATTATTTAAATTTTATTACAATCTAAGATAAAAGATATAAAGTAAAAGCACGGGTAGTTGACACTTTAAGAAATGAAAATGTATAATATTGTTGTTGAAAAACATGGTTTAATGTTTAGCACAAGTACAAGCAATTATTCGCATTCATTGACCTCTTAGGAAGTAACATGGCTATAAAAAAAAAACAATTAAAATTAATTATCTTATAAAAAAAATTATAAAAATGAGAAAATGAAATGCATTAGTAGTCAATTATCAAATTTTTAGTAGTGGACACATAAATGTACCAGTAGTAGACACCTTGTAAAATATGTCCTATATATAATGTTTTTCGAAATAACTTACTTCAATACATGACTAACACATTGGAGGCCATAGAATTTTAGAATTCACATTTCACTTTTTTATCACAGCCGTATGCGTGCGGTTGTGGCAGTAATTCAGTAGGTTTTTTGCATTTTCGTGATTTTTTTTGTTTCTTTTTCTTTTCTAATGTGAAAATTTACAGGAATTTAGGTAAAATATACATGTAGCTGCATTCATGGGGAATCAAATAATGGAAATACTGTAATATTTTTTTTATATGCTCTGTCTTAGCTATTTCTAGTGGGTGTCAACTAATAAATAAATGCCAAATCTGTATTTGACATCCCACATACGGCTGCAACATGACCTAAAATCACTAATTATAATCTTATAAGGTCACTTACTATTAAATGCATTTTCAACAGTAAAATTTGAAAAAAATACTATTCGTATTAACGATTTATTACAACATATATATAAACTTATCTTCTTAAGGATTTACACAACAATTCAGCAAGTTAGATACAAAGAACTCCCACTGTTCAATGAAACTCTATTTTTGTGCAGTGGGATGGTTTTGGCATTTGCCAATGTTACGCATTTTCAACAAAGATGGTTATAATAGTATATTAACAGCAAAAGCAATATTAAAAACCGTCCAATTTGTTTATTTTATTGTAATTTAAACTCTAAGTGTCAACGACTAGTGCTATGTCAATTACCGGTACTTTTACCTTATATGATATTTTTGTGGATAAAGTATCTAGATGAATTCTATGGTTTAATGCATGGGAAATCATTTTTTTGTAGTCTGTTGCCTTACGTTTTGACTAACAATGGTTGTGGTATCAAAAAAAGATACAAATTTTATGCATCAAATGACACCAAATACATGTAATCTATGTATTATTTTAGTAATAGCCATGCATTTGAACAAAAAGATATACAAATGTTTGACAGTTTATATGCCAGAATTCGTTATAATCTAAAACTTGTACAACTTTTATTATGTTATCATTTAATTTAATTTTTGTCAAGCATTTTCTAATCTGTTATAAAAAACATTAAAAAAAAACAAAATAACAAAAAACATAACTAACGCATTATTGCTATTAATATGACATTGAATAAATTTAATAATTAATTTATGGGACTAAAATATTACATAATTTATGTATGTGGTGTGAGTTGATTTTTTTATACCCGAACCGCATCTCCTATGTATACCTAACGATACTGATAATCGTCATTACTGAAATCTTCGAATAAAAGTAGATTAGTACACTCAGAAATGGGTAAGAAGTAGTGATGATGATATATTTATTTATTTATTCTAATTTTAAATATGAGGCTAAATGATAAATCTTTTCTCCAAAAATTAGCATCAAATTAAACTCTTTCCCAAACTTTATTTAAATTTTTAATAAAATTACAACTAAATTCTTCTCTTAATTTTCAGCATGAAATGAGAATTTCTCTTGTCTTATACTCAATTTAATTTTTGGTAAATAGTTTTTAAATGTTTCTGGAAAGTCGTAGTTTATTGTTTAGCGCAAATTCAATATAAAATTATTTCGTTTTTAATATTTAAAATCTTTTTGTTGTTGATATTTTCATTATGAAGTTTGGTATTCATTGTACTTTTACCGTGGCGTATACTTGTATGTGTTTGTGTGTTATAAGGTGTAAGGTGTGTGAAATATCGGCAGCACTAGCGATGTTCTTGCCGTTATCTCGTCCTTTGCTTTTTCTGCAGCGCGCATAATATCTCTACAAAAATGTGTTAAAGAATTACTTGCATTCTTTACGAACTTCTATACCTCTGAAGTAGACGCCAACGTAAATGTAAATGAAACAGAGATGCTGTACACGTGTACATGTTCGTATACATGCTCTTTCACCTTGTGCTACATTTCTTCATGGCTTTTTATCCTATCTGGATTCTATGCTGAGTCCTGAACATTCCACAAGCATGTCCTTTATCCCTCGACAGTGCCAAATAACCAGGAAAATGAAATATACTATTTTTTATTTTACTCATTGTTGAATATGCCAATTTACTTAAATTTTGAGGACAATATATTTTTGTGGGTATCCAGAAAGATTTTAACCTTAAACCTGTTACATGCAATAATGAAAATTAAAATACTTATATTTTGGTTACATTTATTGAGGAGCCATTGGCAAAAACAATAGTCAAAATTTTGTAAATTTTAATTGAGAACATCTACTTTGAACGATGCCTAATAATGTGGTAAAATTGATTTTTCGCCATTGTTTAGAAAATTACCTCATCACTTTTTAGACCAGAACATCCTTCTTTACTGAGCTAGCTCGGAAAGTTACTTTCCGATCCCTACATGAATGTTTCCATGGTGATCAGTTGTTTATTTATTTCTAGTGGTGGGATCGGTTTCGGATCCAAAAATATCCGGATAATTGAATGTTGAACTATCCAAATCTCAGTATCTGATTTTGGATCCGGATCTGAGTATCGGATTTTAGAACCGAATCTGAGTATTGAGTTTTGGATCCGAATTTGAGTATTGGATGTTAGATTCGAATATGAGTATCGGATTTTAGATATGGAATTTCAGTATCCGGGTCGGTTCTCGGATTCGAATAGTCTCAGTATTGAACCTTACATTCAAATATTAGCATCGGGTCTCAAAACAAAATAAATCTGATTATGAAATTACCCACTATGCATTTTTGTTTAATGTTTAATTAATAGTCGGCATATCTGATGTTTAAATTTCTGTTGGACAAAAATCCCTTTTATGTGAAACACGTGCACCTGCAATGAGCCTATGGCCATTATTTCTCAAATTTAACCTTAATCCCTTTTTCTTTGAACCATTTGTTGTAATGAATGTTATAAAATCTTAGAACTACAGAATCTTCAATATTCTATTCTAAGAAGTATCCCCTCCTTCTTTTCTTTACCTGTTAAGTATCTAACCTATATAGTTCATAATTTTATGTTCATTCAATATACATTATAGAGTATATAGCTTTTAGCAGTATGCAGTATATTTATTACTGTTTGTTTACTTGTGTTTACAGACCGCTGTAAAGATAAACAAGCCCACTTTAATGGTTTGAATTTGAATTCAATTCCCTTCACAATCAAAATGAAGAATCGGATCCAAATCCGAAATAATTTTACGGATATCCGCTTCAATAGCCGAATATCGGATATCCGAGGAACCAGATATTTTGAAATCCGGGTACTCGGTTCCATGTTTTGTCGGATCGTCACAGCTCTACTTATTACTTATTTCCTCGCAATAAAAATTAAAATAAAGCATGGCTATAGACTTTTATTTATTCTTTTTGTTAGGACCGCGAAAAATATTTTGTACCCAACGACCTGAAAGTTCCAGAGCTTGCTCATCCAGTAAAGTATCACTTTAAGGTCTTGTTATGTACAGTACTTTTATTGCAAAAAGTATCTTAGTTATTACATGTAACGTTTCAGTGTTTCTACAAAAACAACCATAGTCCTATAGAGATTCAGCAAAACAACATTATTCCTAATACATTGTTTGTGTTTGAAGGGGTCGTGTTGGTGAATTTTATAGAAAATGTATTTTGCTTTCAATAAAAGAAAATATTCATTGCTTTTCGTCTTTGAAAATTATCAGTTTCTTACAAAAACAACTAATGTCCTATAAAAATTACTACTTATTAAATGGGTAATTGCTCATCATTGTTTAATTTCTGTTACTTAACATCCATTTTCTAAAATTTAATCATGAACTTCAGCTAAATTGAATTATAAAAAAATTTTAACGGTAAAGAAGGTAGAAAGTTTTTTTTTTATCTCAGATTCAAAATAGTAAAGAAAAGTTATTTTTGCCAAAAGTTCTTCAATTTAAACTTAGTTGCACTAGAAACCAGAAAATAATGAATTTTAAATTATAATTATAGTTTGTATCGTTTTGAAACGGTCTGTATAATGGCGCCGCAAAATGACGTCACAATTTACTATGATGAAACGTCG
This sequence comes from Harpalus rufipes, assembly GCA_951394225.1. Taxonomy (NCBI): domain Eukaryota; kingdom Metazoa; phylum Arthropoda; class Insecta; order Coleoptera; family Carabidae; genus Harpalus; species Harpalus rufipes. Next base: position 52,038,709 of record OX596278.1, on the reverse strand, counting down.
CTTTTAGTAAAGCATAAGAACGTGAAAACGAATTGGTACAACACAATATTTTGTACGAGTTCAGGGCTGGCAGAAATTCAGGATTTTTTAAAATAACCCGACCCAGTGGTTGTTTTGGGTTTTATTATACTTTTTTGGGTTTTACTGGGCTTTTTGGTTTTATTTTGAGCTTTATTAGATATTTATATGAAATTAATGTTATTTTTTTTGTACTAATTATACATTACAAATTAATTTTGACATTCAAAATGCCATTTTTCGCATTAGTGCGTTTATCTACCACTTTTTCAAACTAATGCTGAAAAGTGACTAAATCAGCCAATAGCCTGTCACTTTTTTGAATTAATGCAAAAAGCGACAGTTCTAATTTATAATAATTCATTATTTGCTTCTTATTAAAATTAAACGGAACTAGAAAAAACCTAGTATGTCATATGTTGCGAAATCGTGTTTTCTGCACATGGCATCTTCACGTCTAGTGCGAAAATCACCATAATTTTGCATTTAAACACATAACTAGCTTATTATGGATTTTATTAAGTTTTTATGGGTTTTTTAAGTGTTTTTTTAAACCCTGGTGTTTTTTTGGGTTGCGGAAAATAAGACCAGCCCTATTACTATAATGTAATTATAGTATAACCTCTAAACAAAAAAAGAACTAGGAAAAGTAATTATTTTTACTACAATTGAAAAGAGCAAAAAAATGCACTTTTCCCTCATTTTTATAAACGGTTTAGAAACCGGTTTAAATTTGTTTTGGTTAATAGTCAATCGGGTTTTTTGTGAACAAAAATATCAGTTTTGGTCAAAAATCATGTATACAGAAAGGGATGGTGTATTCAAATATTATTTAAATTATTTTTTTGAAAATTGGAAGCCGATCTGTCAGGACTATAACCCGTCATATTACACATAGCGCAGTCAACCGCGCGACTGTTTTAAAATTAGAATCTTTGTAAATATAGGTGCAGCATGGATAAAAGTACGGTTTGTACTAGCAGATATATCGACAGTAATTGAGTAATAAACGTGTAGTAATTTATTCGTGGGAATATGTCCTCCCTGCAGCTAATTGTTAATGAAGTGAACCTCCTGAAATGCGATAATATTTCTGCATCTGTTAACTTTGTTTTGCATCGGTAACCACGGCAACAGTGATAAATGTAACCTAGTTTCTGGAATTAAACCTGTAATTAGATATTTTTGTTTTATGTATTTTATCTGCTGTGTTGATTTTCTACCGTTATTTTTTCCTTTTTACAAATATAACTCCTGTGTTAATTGCAAGTCATTTGAGTTACACAAAATAAATCTGAATATAAATAAAAACAATTGCCATATTAAATCAATTATCCGGCGTCCAAGTTGCTACTGGTTGTTTGGCTTATATTGATTCATTTTTCTGCGTTTTTATCTATATCTCTTTACGTATATTTCCCCTTTAATAATTTTGAATTCTGCACTGCTGCCAAATGAACTAAAAAAACTATGAATAAAATTGCAAGCCATAAAATGCTCTGTGAAATACAAAGATATAATAGAAATTTTAATCTTGATTTTCAATTTACGAATATTTAATATTAAACGCGTTTATTTTGATTCCAGATTTTCAGACCAATTTAAATTACACAAATCTGATCGCATGCATTTTCCATATTCTGCTCGCGAAAGTCTTTATTGTAACCTTTTCGCGACGAATTTTTATTTTGTAAAATACAAGATGTCTAGATCAAAATGCCCTAATTTCGAGTCTTTTTAATAACATGTATTACATTGTTTAACGTCCAGTGAAGTAACTTTTCATCTGGAAATCTATGTTGCGTAAGTTTTTTAACGTGGGATTTTACCACATGCACTTATTTGGATTCGGTGAAGATTGTTGTTATTATTCTTCCTAGTTAAATTTCATATCTCGAATGGTTCATCGCATACCTATTTTAGAATTTAATTTAAATTTTTAAGTAACTTGGAATAACAAACACAACGTTTTAAGAATTTGAATCTTTAAATTAAAATTTTGAAAAGATTGAATTTTCAAACCAAGTCCACATTGCAAGACAAACTATAGTATGCTCACGTAAGAATGGCATTACTCAATAATAATTCGTTTATGGGTAGTTCAATTCCCTCTATAATTTGTGCTGACACCTGCTAGGAAACTATCTTTTTCTACATCGTATAAACAAGACCATTATTCTATTTCTTTTCGATATTTTTATGGCAATGTTGATAAATCATTAAAACACAAGACACAAAAATGCTAAAATAGACGTTATAAATCGATTCTATAACCTGTATGGCAAAAAGAAACTACTTCAATTACGTATGTTTTCAAGAATCATATACTTTTTATTAATACTGTACATATACTTGGTTTGGTGAACCACTAATAACGACATTCTCTATATTGTTTTAAATGAAATGTTCTGTTTTATTGTTTTTTGTAACTTTCATTACGAATTTATGAGAGAAACAATTTGAGTATTGATTTTTACAAATCAAAAGACAAGAAAAAAATCCTAATATATCCATGTCTGGAAACAAACCATTTCGAATTTAAAAACATTTTTTTGAATTTTATTTTATTTTTAATAATGTTTAATGTTACGATTATAATTACATTATATACTCAAAATGCCCTTCTTGGACTTGTATGCAACATTCTAGACGACTTCACGTGGGTTGTCGAAAGAATTCGAATATTCGTTCAACTGTTAAAGAATCGTTGCCGAAAAGTATATACGACATTAATGAACGTTGAATAAACTAGGCTCTTTAAAAGACCCTAAAATTCAAAATTTAAGACCACACATTTAGACCACAGTTGCTCGGGAAACGTGATTAAACAAATTAATAACACGCCTCGGCGTAGTGAACAAGTTCCTATAATTTATAGCGTTTTTATTTATACAGGAGGTTTCAAGAAAAGTGATCAGCTTGATTATTTTCTTTATTATTGCGAATAGAAGAAAATCATTCGAATAAAAGTTATAGTAAATCGAGGGAAACATTCACTCATTGAAGAAGAAAAAAATAAACCAGTGGTTCTCAAAGTATAACAAAGTTATATTTTCTTAAATGGAATGGTATATATTTTTAAACTCATTCGATAGAGTATTTTTTTCTGATTCAATCATGTAATCATTTTATATCCTTACATAACAAAAATATTGAGAAAAATTCAATTGAAATTTAAATAAATTTTATTTTTATTTTACAGTATGCTATGTACGAAAAAAATAAAACGAAACGTAAATACTTGTTAATAATTTATATCCATCCTAAATAGTTCAAATTTACAGATAGAAGTTTTTGTTTTGTTTATATCTAGTGTTATTTAAGTAAGCGTACAATGCTTAACCGATGGTAAAACTAACCCCAGAAATCTGGCAATAATTTTTGTTATACATAGGGTTACCAGACGTGCTCCAATCACCGGATATGTATTCTTTTTTAGGGTAAAGGTCCGGGTCCGATATCTTTTTTTAATTTTCAATGTATATGTCCTCTTTTTTTCAAATCTAAAACATATTATAGGTTTACTAAAATTTTATAATATTTGATATATACAGTCGACTCTCTCTAATTCAAACTCTCTCTAATTTGGATTTTTCTCTAAATCGAATTATTTTTTAGACACGTACAACTGTATAAACTTGTATATGTAAAAATTATTCTTTAAATCGATTTTTTTTAATTCGAACTTTCCTTTAATCGAATTAAATTTTGGGCATTTGTCATCATTTTCAATGAAATTCGACTCTCTATAAATCGAAATTGGATAGAATCTTCAAAAACTTCCAAAAACTAGAAGCGTACTTTGAAAAACAAGCTTACAACAAAATATTAAAACAAACAAAAATTTCAAATTTCTTCAAGCCTCTGTAATTGTATGTATTACATTTTTATTTTTCCGTTATATGTACATATTAACTGAATAAACTTTTTTTTTCTATTTCATATATATATATTCTATGTAATTTATACAAATATACAATAATCTGCCAAATAATTTAAAAAATAGTAAAAAAATTAAGATCTTTAAAAAATATTTAATATTTTTCTTAAAGCAACATTCTTTTTTCTCTCTAAATGATTATTTTGCTTTGTAATAATTTTATATTGTTTTGACTTTATTAGGACGTTTTCTGTACACTGTATTTGTGCCTACAGAAAATAAACATTATTTTTAAGATAATTGGCATTTTGATATTGACTAAACCGAATTTAAATTCTACGCTAATATAAAAAAGCGTGGTTTTGATAGTCTATATTTTTTCCAGAGAACACATTGTTTTTTTATTTTTTACAAAAATTTTAACTACAACGTAAATGGTCAGTTCTTGTAGCAACCATATGAAAGAAAAATTATTGCCAGATTTACTATCTATGGGGTTAGAGCGTGTTAAGGCAGCGTGTTTAGACAGCGCTCAAAGCGACCATTACCGCTCGGTTGCTGGGGTCGTGGGTTCGATTCCCACCAGGGGCTTGGATGTTTGTGACTGTCCTTTCATCATCATCTCATCTCCATCAACGCAAGGAAAAAATATATAAAAGTGTAATGACAAATTCATCACCATAATTGTAATAACTTTGTAAGTTTATATACAATAAAGATTATTATTATTATTATCTATGGGGTTAGTTCTACCATTCGTTAAGCGTTGTACACTTACTTAAATAACACTCAGTATTTTGTCGTTTTTACTCTTCCAGTGCTGACTTGCATATATTGACAACAAAAAGTAACTGTATAATAATTGACGAACATTTATCCCTAATATAGATTCATTAAAAATGAATGAATATTATATTTTGTAGTCGTTATTTATCTGACCTGTTGACCAGTCTTCTTCCTTGTGTCTAAATGGCTTCATCTTGGTTTCACTTTTGTCTAAATGAACTTGTAAGTGTGGGCTTAGAGTAATACGTGGTTTTGTGTAGGCTTACTATTCTTCCAATTGTCTTAATCCTTATTTAGAAGTCTTGACAACAAAATAAGACGAAACGAATAAAATACAAATATATCATCACGCCTTTTAGTAGGTGCGCCTGTATACACCTACTGGGTGGCCGAAACATACTTATATGTTTTTTATATTGTTCAGATAGGCTTCAACGATTTATGCTAATATTATGGGGCAATTTTGATACGCAATCTAACATTTCGGTTCGATTTTGGACAACGTAAGATACTTTATTTTACAGTAATCGAATTCCTTTCCTTTTTTGAAAAGTTCATTTTCCATTTTGTAGAACATAGAAAAAACCCTTGTGTTACTTTTATATTTTCATTAAATGCTACTAGATATAGGAACGCCCTAGGTTCAAATCCCAGTGAGATCCATGATTTTTTCACAATTTCTTTCTTCGTTTATTTAATTTCACCCCGATCCACTAAGGCCATTTCTACGATTAAAACATGTAGGATAGATCACAAATAGTTGTAATTAAATTTTAAGGTATGTTTAAAAAAGTCAGAACGCTGTTTTTAACTATTTTTCGTGTTAATTGGTTGTGAAAATTAAAAAGAGGCATTTTTCTATTCAATTATGAGATAAGGACAGCTTTCTATAGACTCACTAATTTTTAAATATTATATAATGTTTTATTCACAATCAGCTAGTAATATGTGGGTTTCCAAATTTCTTTTTTATTTCACTCTCCAGTTAGCTGGAAAAAAATACCGACTAGATAAATGTCGTTTTTAACCGCTAAAACAGCTGTTCCCCAACTTTTTCGATCATGGAACCCTGAAGAAACCGCCTGCGTTTTGCGGAACCCCATCCCACATTTTTATTGGTCATTGCGAACCTAAAACTGGGCATGCAACTGATTTGATATATTGGCGATATTGTCTTTTAATCAATGTATCGGAATCGATGATATTTGTTTGCCGATACACCAATATATTTCGAATATCGCGCTTTCAAAAAATCACGTAAACGAGCCGAGCCCGAGTTCTATAATGCGCGTTCGACCAACCATCCAGCACCTGGCCTGTGATTTTCACGAAGAAGTCGAGTGATATATAAAAGCCCCTAATATTGCAAGAGAAGCGGATCCGTTGGTTTTCTGTCGCGAAGTAGTTTTTACCAAAATTTAAAGCTGCGGAAAAGTACTACAGTTTCCAGATGAGTTCTATAGAATTCGAGAGGCTGTTTTCAGCAGCAGGTCTCATTCAAACAAACTTGCGAAATCACTCGTCTCCGTACAATTTGATTATGTTAGCAAAATGTTAACAAAATTTGTGTTTCTTTGTCCAAAGTAATTTTGGTTTCACAAGTAAAGCATTCACCTTTGTCTTTCACTTATTTTTACTTTTTTATAAAATTTAATTGTTCGTCTCAGGTCTCATATCGTTATCGGTATGATTTCGGCAGAACCCACTATCGTTGCATTCTTACAAAACAAAAATCAAAGCTTTTTGTACAATAAGTTCTTCGTATAACGTGTTTGGATTGAAAAGAAATAATAGTTTGAAAATATGTAACAATATTCATTGTGGTCTAAGAAAATATTGACACTTACAATTCATAAAAATTATAAAATTACTTACTAATGTGATTTTACTTTTTAGGACGTATTTTTAATTGGGAGGTTTTTTGATAATTTTTTGAATTTTTGAATTTTGTCTTTGTTCGCGGAACTCTTATGCCGCTTCTGTGGAACCCGTAGTCCCGCGGAACACAGTTTGGGAACCGCTGCATTAAAGTAAAATTGTCAAATTGAAATAAAAATGGCCAGAATTAATAATCATTTTGTCAGGTTACCTATAATAGTACTACCATAGATATCTGTGATAAAGCAGACTAAACAAATTATAATAAAAATGTCAATGATTGATTGTGACTGGGAGGAGTCAGCCTTAGCCTTATATTGGAGAGATATTCCGGGCCTTAGTCAGTCGAAGAAATTCAAAGAGCTATTAGCTTTCAGCACAAAGGACCTTAGAACTATGATAGGTATCTTTACTGGTCATTATCCTCTGATATACCATTTACGTAAGATTGGTATAGCTGAACACGGTATCTGTTGACTCTGCGACGAGTACGAAGAAACTTGGTAACACATTGTATAAATGTCCAGCTGTGGCTGTAAGGAGCTTAACCATTTAGGTAAAGGTACCTCACAGCAAATAAATTGGGAAACTAATTCCTGGAGCAGTGACAGGTTTCATGAGACTTCTGGAACGGCTTCCAGAAAACTAAGATAGGGTTACGTTAGAATAGATCTTACAAGTCGTAGTGACAAGAGTGACTAAATAATAATAAAATTATAATAATAATAATTGATTCTGAATAAAGTGGTATACAGGGAGTTTCTATAAGCTTGCTCACTATTGGCAACTTTTTTATTTGAAGAGGTACGAGGTTAGTTAAATGAGCAAAATTGTGCCATTTTAATAAGAAAATTGGTGATGTCAGTAAAAAACTCTGTTAGCGGTTCCCAAAATGTAGGACAAAATACATGTTTTTTAAATAGAGCCATATATTTTTTTATTCTTTTATTGGAAAGAGCTTTTTTCTCTTTTCAATAAGGTAATGGTTATGTTTTTTCAAATAAACGAGTTATTAACGTTTAAAATAAAAAAAAATGTATACTGTTTCTAGTTAATTTTGCCATGTAAGCCATGGAAACATTTTTTTTTATAAACTTATCATTTTATTAACTTATTTTACAGTAATAATAAAATAATTAAAGTAAATATTCAAATTAAAAGCTATCATTTCTTACGCACATTTCAGCTTTTTTGGGTATAGTGCCACTGTTTTACCGTTCTACGTAACTGATATGAAGTTACATATTGGCAAGCCTGCCATTTTTTTGTAAATCTTCAACATTCTTAATGCAAATTAGTTAACAAAATAATAAATTTATAAAAAAAATGTTTCCATGGCTAACTTGACTAAATTAACTAAATACAATATATAAAATTTTCATTTTAAACATAAATAACTTATTTATTTGAAAAAATTGTATATAAACAACGTTATCTTGTTGAATAAAAAAATATATATTTTGCTCCATATTTTGGCAACCGCTGATACAATTTTTTTGCTATCACCAATTTTGTAATTCACAATGGCATAATTTTGCTCATTAAACCAACCTCGTATCTCTTCAAATAAAAAAGTTATCAATAGTGAGCAAGATTATACAAATATCTGTATATATAACTCACGAGAATGCTTATTCCAGTCTCGTGCTCATAGTTGACCTCGATACACCTTGGTCCTTTAGCTCAGCGCTAGACTGTAATGGAGCATTTTCTAGCTCGGTATGGAATATAATATTACAATCTGTTTTTTTTTTTTTTTTTGATATGCTTGCGGACCAGTAGCAACGGATCAGACAAAACGATAGCATTTCTAATCTAAAGATATAAAAATCTGATTTAACCAGAATAAAAACTGATTTTTGCTTTTTTAATAAATGTTGTATGATATTAACAAAATATGGATAATAGCGGACGATCTGTATTTAATGTGGCATTTCTATATGATGATCTAATCTCCGTGGGACTAATGTGTAGTAAATTTGAACATTGTGTTCCATTGTTGAAGTGTCACGACTTTCATTATGTTCCCGATTCGCCTGGTTTAGATTCACGTGTAAATTACACGTCTATTCCATTACGTCGTGCGTTGCGACGTCGGAGCCGACGCCAAGACACGCACCGACGAACATACTAACCGCCTCACTAAATATCCACATACATTCTTACGCGCAGAACATCATATCATACGTTTCACTGACACCGGATTAAACTTCACACATCAGTAAAGCCATTTTGGCTACGGTTTATCTTCCGATGGGAGTCAAGAAAGCACTCTTTAATCATATTACCGCTGATTAATTAATATATGTTCGAAGAAGTCAACGTAATAGTAAATTTGCAATCGAAAGCTTTATTTTGCTTGAAATTTTAAATTTATAAAAATGTTGGGTATACCGAGGCCTCACGAGATAAGAGCCTGATGCTCGTGACGTCACAGCGAGAGGCGAACGACTGCATTGTAATCATAGGAAATATACGGAACTTTTAACAAATGTGATTTATAAATAAATACAACTAGTGAATAACTATTAAAGTATTATATAATTACCATTTTATTCATATGATTAAAAAAATGAAGCAAAAAACGAATTATAAATGGAATAAGTAAACAACTTATTACTTGAAACTATTTATTGTTATTTAAATAATACAAAAAAATGTTATAGAATCTCATTAATAGTAATTTATATCTCAAGGCAGTAAAGTTCCTCATTATTTGTCGAGAGCGAAGATTGAATCCTGAGGGCGTAGCCTGAAGGATGCATTCGCTTAAGGCAAATAATAACACTTTAATCCCGTGTTATATACAATATTTTATATACAAACGGAGAAATTTGTTATTCAGGTAATAAAAGAGAGTATTAACAGCATGTAAAACTAGCGAAAATAGCACATTCCTATAAACGAAAAATTATTTATTTTTTAATTTTTCACAAAAAATATTATATTTTTTTTCTAAAATAAATATAATTGATAATATTCGACATATCTGTTAATCCATATCAATTAACAATTGAACGCTAATAAAATAAAGTTCTTCCAATGGCCTTGAATCACTTTATTTCTCTAGAGAGTACTTCTCATTTTTATTTCCCTCGGTAAATAATGAAGCGCATCGGTTGTATACAAAATATTATATATATGTATATATATATATATATATATATATATATATATATATATATATATATATATATATATATATATATATATATACAGTAGAACCCCGATTATCCGAGTCGCAATTATCCGAGCTCCGGATTAACCGAGCCGATCTAAAGACCCAACATGTGAGGTACGCGCGTCTATGATCCGGATTAACCGAGCCAATCTAAAGACCCATCCGTATTAACCGAGCTTTTAAAATATTTCCATTTAAAATCGTCGGGGCCGACGGGGAATCCCCTTGATCCGTGTAAGTGGTTGCCATTTATGTTTTTAGCGCAGATAACTATTTCAATGTTTTATAATATACATACATACTTAATTACATGTTAAAAACGTTAATAAATCGTTTAAAGTACATTTGTGTTTATTTTTTTAATGAATAAAAAATAAATCCGGATTATCCGAGTTTTCAGGTATCCGAGGAGGGTGTCCCCCACGTTACCTCGGATAACCGGGGTTCTACTGTATATATATTTCTAATCCAAACAAGTAAATACGAATTGTATAATAAACAATATAACATTTAAGTTATATTACTTTACCTTATTACTTAATTCATAGGATTATACATATTCTATATTAGTTCAAAATAAAACAATGTTTTATCTATTTTATATAATGTCGGTATTACAGAAACATATAATACATATTTGTATTTAATATAATAATTGCCTTCGATTAGTAATTTTATCACTCTAAATCAGTGTTTCTCAACCTTTTTCTCATCGCAGACCGGTAATATTTCGCATAATTTACGTGGTCACAAAATTACAAGTCAGGCTGCATCCCCATGAATCCGTATTCACGTGTCCGGGATACGTAATTTACGTACGTTAAAATTTAGTGCATCCCCATTGGAACAACATAATATGGTCCGTATTGGATTTCACAATCAGTTGTCATACAATAAAGAATAACTAGTCTTATTCTTCGTATCATAAAAAAGAAAAACTACAGATCACCTTAAGCCAAATATTATCCATTACTTGTCCAAAATATAAAAGAAATTCAAATTTTGTTTCTATATGCATATGTCAAATCATACGTATCCGTGAAAAGTTAAAATAAACCAACTTTCATACGTTGCGTTCTTGAAAAGGATCGTTATATCATTTCGGTATTTTCATTGGTTGCCCATGATCTCGTATACGTAAATACGGATCCATGGGGATGCAGCCTTAGTCAAAAGAAAAATTATTTATAATTTAATGTGATTTTTGTTCAAGTTCAATAACTGATTCAATTAAAATTAGGTTCCAAATTCGTCAAGCTAGACTAAGAGATGAATTTACGGACAGGCGGTTTCTTAATTTGTTTTTTTATGATCCACATTACCGAAAAACTATTTACATGTTTTTTTTATTTCTGTCAGTACGTCAGATATTTTTCTGTGGACCGGTAAAACTTTTTCGGACCGGCGGTTGAGAAATGTTGCTCTAAATTATTAATATAAATTTAAACTATGTATCACATTTGCCCATTTTTCTCAAGAATATCAAACACAAGCGAAACCATATGATCATGATAGTTGTATGTATTTATAAATCATATTATATAAGTCTATTTGTTAAAAATCCTTATGTTTCCTATGCTTACAATGCAGTCGTTCGCCTCACGCTGTGACGTCACACATAGGCAGGGCATAAGTATTCAGGCCCGTTATCCCGTGTGGCCTTGGGTGTACCCATATTTTTGATTGGATTGAATTACAGAAATCTACAAATAAAAGTAGATTGACGTACCCAGAAATGGGTAGTAAACCGTGATGATATATATATATATATATATATATATATATATATATATAAATTTGTTCCATAACCACGGAAAAGTAGAATCCGCATTGAACTAGGAAACTTGCCTAAAAATCTGAATCCGGAAAGATTTGTTTGAAGAATCTGCTCTTTTCTAGGCAAACTCTAAACTTTCCACATAAGAATAAAAACTATGCATCATTTATATTACATCCAAAAGTAGTTTCCTGAACTTTCAAATATGTTTGTAAACTTGTGTGAAATAAAAGATTCTCTGGGAATATTTCAGTAAATAATCATTCATCATTTAAGTGGAATGTTTTATTTTACTTGTTTACTGAAGATAGAGAGGTGTTCTTTCAAATATCCGGGCCAATTAATTAAGAAAGTGAAAGACCATTGAAAGTTTGAATTGATTCAGATAGAATTATATCAGTAATGAATTAATAAGTTTACTCACGGAGCGAAATGCAGATAATTGGGAACTGCCAACTCACCTAAAACAAAGAAAACAAAATTATACTATGATAAGAATATTATTCACTTCATTAATATAATAATAAAACTCTTTCATTTTTTGAATTACTTTTTGTAGTATAATATCTGAACTAATATTATCTTTTTACTTTAATTTTATATTCAAAAATTGTTTACAATTCCCGCTGAATCTCGTTTCCTCCCTTAGAAATTAGTTAAAAATATATTCGAGGTGAAATAAAATAAATTTACTTCGGTTTGAAACAACAAGCAACATTCTAAAAATAGAACTTAGGTTTATGCAATACACTGTAATATTAGGTCTGTTCGATGGCTTGCACGAGGTGGTTACAGTGTTAACTTCTTAACACTGAAGCGTTTTACGAAAAACATGCAATTTTGACAAGCTGTTCGATGATAAAAATATCAGAACTAGTTCACACTTACCTCAACCGATTCGCTAGATAGTGTAGATAGTGCAGACAGGAAGGGGGCGAATAAGTGCCAGATTTGTAGCTGATTTAGTTAACCTGAATTGTTTTTATTTTTATTTGTTTTAAATTGAAAATCATAGACGAAAGTTTTTACATCATTTATGAAGTAGATGATGATGATAGTTTTGAACATTTAAATTTTTTATAAGTTACAATTTCTGACAGCTACTAAACAACTTCGTAGTTCGTTCATTTGCCTGTTGAACTTATCGTGTTTTTGACACTTATGAACTAGTGCACACTGAACTGACTTGTACTAAATACTAAATACACTCCACTTTTGAAATACTCATTGCACAGACCTAATAATAATAAAGGCAAAGTAACCCAGTATTAAACGGCGGAATACTTGAATAATATATTTTTGTAGGATAAAATCTATTTTAAACAAGTCGAAAGAAATTTCTCACCATTTGCGTAAATTTTATAATTTGTTTGTTGAAAATGTAAACCGGCGGAACTATTATGAGTCTGGGCTCGTAGTTACTATGGTGTGATTCCTTAACCACTAAGTGTGTCGTCCTGTCAGATGAGTGTTCAATGCTTTCGTCTTAAGACTAGCATAAAAAGCAGTTAAAAAAATTATTGACTTTCGAAGACTTCGTAGCTTAGTAGAGTGTCCAACTAGACATAGGAAGATTCTAGGTTCAGGTCCCTGTGAAGTCCATGAATTTTGGACAGAATATCCAAACATAAGTTTCACTACCCGAATCCGATTATCTGTTCCACTCTTCGGTTCCGAAGACTGAATCTATTACCCGGTTCCAAACCAGTTCTGGGTATTCGGTTCTAATTTTTTCCGGTTATTGACTGAACTAGTAATGAACCGTTACGACATATTTGTGTATAAAGCCAAATTTAAAGCAGAGTTAGACAGTCGAATTAACAGTGGACAGGAAAAAATTAGACACTCTTTTCAATAAGTTAAGCTTTTGGTTTATTTGCAACCATCCTGACTCTACAAATTTTGTATCCTGAGGATGGTTACCAAATACTTAAACAAGTCGCGAGTACTTTTCATATATATTTATTTATATATATTTAATCTAAGTTGTTTAGAGAGTACACATTTAAATTGTAGACAAAATGTAGTTAGCTAATAGATAAAAGTGAGGTCGTTAGCACTATGTACAAGTGTACATCGCCCCCACGCCACAATCTGTAAATCGAAATCAGTTCTCGTGTCGTGACTTCGGCGATTCCATGCTGTATGCTATAACGATGTTACCCCTGTCCCTGTCTGCAGTCTGGTGTACACGCACACTGTTTAATCCATTACCAACGTTGTTATTTGTTAGCAGTTAGTTACTACAGCAACAGCAACAGCTATGAGTCTACTGATCGTCAAATTAACTCAGATGTGTCAACCTCAAATCTCTAATGCCCAGTTTCATCTTCATTTTACCCGAAACGCAGAAACCGACATTCAATTATACAAGCATCCTTATCAACGCTCAGCCAAACCGCACGAATTAAGAATATTATCATTCATTCCAATACGGTCAATCAGATAAGATAAGGGTCATTTAATTCGTGAACCAAAAGAGCTACTTTACCATGTTTTTCCAAAATCACTTTCCAATAGTAGTTGATAATGTTAGTTCTACGATTTTTTTCTTTTAACAAAATATTATCTACAATAAATATAGTATATTATATAATAAGATGGGAAATGCTTCATTAATGTTTTTCCCAAATATACTAAACTTATAAATTCATTAAAAATGTTCACTTGCTATGAATTTTTGTTGAGCATATTAAGAAATTATACAAAAACACTTCATTTAAAGCATTAGCTATTTAGTTGTAGAGTCTTTGACGTTATTTCCAGGTAGATTTAAAGAATTTGAATTCGCTGATGGCTGTTTATTTACCTAACCTAATTTTGTTTACGAAACTCAATCGTGAAGTCTTCGTCCTCGATTGATTTTGATATTTTTTAGATTCTAGAAACTGGAAGTAGATTCTTTTCTTCCCACATACAATTAGAAAATATATTAGTGTCATCATCATTATTTATGATAATCAATTCGTTTCGGTGCGTATAAAATGTCAATCGTGAGTCGTGACGCCTTTTGATTAGATTCAGGTTTCTTTATGAATCTATTTTAGGACGAAGAATGTGTTCTTATTAAATTTTCTTTTAAAACTGCTCCGTAAATGAATTAAAAACTATTGTTTGGAAAGTTGTCAGGTTATAAAATATATTTTATAAAAGTTTCGGGAAAAAATTCCAGATGTTTTTGTTTCGAAAGAACGCAGTTGTTAGTAAAGCTATATAGACAAACTTTTTTACTCAGAAATATATTCTAATTTTTTCTTATATTGGTTATGTGTCACTAACATTAGGCTGCTTTCAAAATATGTACAAAAACTTTATTGTAACTTTGTTGTTGATGATGAAAGTAAAATTATTAAACGATAACAAAACAATGTTAACAAAAATAAAAGTATTTGCAAATAAATATACTTACTAGACTACTACCTAATATTGCTGTTTTAAGTGAAGTAAAATTAGAGTTTTATTTCATTAACAACTTTTTAAGAAATTTGGTGGTATAAGTAGTACATAAGGCTTTAGCCTCTACTAATTATAAAATATTTTAGTATTTGCACTTGTACACACATTAAATCGAACACGGAAAACTAAGCACCGGTGAAAGGGTCATCTGGACGACGGACAATTGGGTGATGCTCAACTGAGCGATGGACAAGTGGGTGCCGTACATCTGGGCGATAAAATAATAAATACATAGAATTATAAATTGTACGTTAGGTTTAGAAAAATCAGAACACCACATTTAACTAGTTTTTCTGTTGCAAAAAATCTGCCTAATTATATGCCTGCTATAAGCGTGCATTTTTTAAAGTTTCTTTTGCTCAAATGACGGCCGCCCAATTAACCATTGCCCATCGTAAATCGCTCAGTTCATCGTCGCCCAATTGTCGCGTACGGAATTAAATGGACGGCACAGCAAACATACAAATTTCTTATTCAGATTTTTAACAGACACCCCGTAAATTTTTATATCATTTAATATTACTTGATTTTCCACAGGTTTATTATTATTATTTATTGCTGCAAAAACTATAAAAACTATATATTGAAATATTATTTGGAACAAAGATCGCAATTTGTTTGTTCAAGTGGAATACCACAAGGGTCCATTTTAGCCCCTTATTGTTTGTTTTATTCATTAATGACATTGTACATGAAGTTATATCATCTGAAAATTTACTATATGCAGATGACTTTCAAATATTTAAGGAAATTAATTCTGTTAATAATTCGCTTGATTGAAAAATGATTTCCATTCCAACATTAACAAATGTATTACAATGACTTTGTCTAAATTAAAATCGACACAATATTACAATTACAAGATAAATTACATCAATTTAAAGCGTGTTACTACTATAAAAGATTTGACCTGTAAATCACATCGTGATAAAATAATACCTACCTGTATTAAACACTTAAGCTTTATATTTAGAAATTCATTACGTTTATAAAATGTTGCTACTCTTTTTAAGTTATTTGATGCCTATGTTAGATCTAAAGTTGAATATTGTATTATAGGTTTACTGATGTAAATTATGCAATAAATATTGTCAAGAGAATCCATCACAAATTTCTTAGATACTGTTATTACAAAAGCTCTGGCGTATTTACTAATAATAATTATTTACAGATGTTTGAACATTTTCATACTACTTCTTTTGTTACCTGGAAGCAAAATTTTCAACTTTTATATTTATACGAATTAATTAATAATCAATAAATGACATAGCTTTATTATTTTTAATAAATAGTCACGTTCCATGGAATCATATTCGTCTATTAATTTCTAACTAATATTATTTTATTATTATGGAATTATTGTTTTTAAACTTAAATTATCCGAATCGTTGGAGATATCCAAGACTCCAATATTCATATTATTTGCCTATGGTAAAGAAATAATGAAATGGATAAAATGTATACTTGTATACGTGTATATTAGTTTCGTTTCTTAAACATAAGGATAACAAAAATGATTTAAAAAATGGCCCATTTTCCGTGCCGATCAGTGAATATTTATTATAATATTATTTTTATAGTAAAAGTAGGACAGTAGTAGAGAGCGCTGTCATCACTTCAAACAATCATCGGAAAAATCTACGTCGTTCCAAGAAAGTTAAAAAAAAATAATAATCTTTAAAAATCATATCTCGCTCAAATTAAAGAAAAACATTTTAAAGGAAGCACTTTCAGAAAAAAGAATGTAGTTGAATATCCCATTGTGATACTAGAAATGTTGAGTGGGGTCTTTTCGTCTGGTGGTAAATTCTCCCGAAGTTTTACGCAACTCACGTTCAGTGGCGTCCGCAATAATGTGCATAACATGAGATACCTTTAAATTGCGGTGCAAGCCTGCGTCAGAATTGATTCGCAAGGCGTGCGCGTCGTTGGTCGTTTAATCGATGCCATGCCACTTTCAATAATGTATCTGTTTGGTTTTGTTCCATGCGCTATACACTGTGGACTGGAAAACACCTCAATTATTCATTCCTTTCATACCATGTCCTTATTCAACACAATACAGCCCATCAAAGTTTTATTTATTTTACTGCACTACAGAGGCCTTTCACACGCAAATTAACTCAATTGCAATTTGCACCCACAACCACTCGCACGAAGAAATAAAAAAATTTAAAATGGAACAAGTTTGGTTACTCCAATAATTGTTTACAGGTTGGTTTTATATAATTGAAGGCTCGAAGCACTATTCATTTTGGACCTTCCATCCCATCATACACATCGAATGGAAGAAAGTTTGATTAATAAAATAAAATAAACAAAATAGAGTTTAGCTGTTGATTAGTAGGCCATGGATTCCATAGGCATGTAACAAAATTTATGACAAAACTTTGAAGAATTTTAACATAATCTAGAACAGCGGTTCCCAAACTTTTTCAGTCATATAAACGCCTGCGTTTCGCGGAACCCCAACTCCATCCTACATTTTTATTGGCCATTGTGAATCCAAAACTAGGGATGCAACCGATATTATTTGTTTGCCGATACACCAATACGTTTCAAATAAAAAAATATTTCAACCCTGGTCCATGTGCAGGGTTATTACAGATTGCGCGCGCAAATTAAAAATTGTAAACATTTGTGTTTTAGAAAATGTATTTATTTAAATGTTTCTGCATTAATAATAGGAGGAGTCTAAGGTTAAATTATAACTAAAACTAATACAATTACCCATTAACCTTAAAATTATAAAATAAGCTATATACGTATTTCGAGAACTAAGTTCTCATCATCAGTAGCTTAAATTTATACTACTGATGATGAGAACTTAGTTCTCGAAATACGTATATAGCTTATTTTATAATTTTAAGGTTAAGGGGTAACTGTATTAGTTTTAGTTATACATTGCATCACTATAGCAAGTTCTGAGGAAAATATGGCATTTCACACATTGTGAAGTCTTTATGAGTTATTTCGAATAACACTACGAGTATATGAAGAAAATTGTGATCGAAATAATCTAAACAAATGATTCAAGTGGCCCTTCAGTCTCATTTGAATCGTCGTATATAAAATTATGTAGAATTAGAGAAACAAGCGTTATTTTTCTTTTTAACAAGTTGAATTTCTTCTATAACCGTAGATTTAAACGTCAAAATCATATACAGGTCTGACGCGTTCGTGAAAGCTTCGATAATCGGATGGATCTTATATATCGGTGACGTCATCGAATAGATGCGTTGGATAGCTCCGACTGCCTTTACAAAAACACCTAATAGCTTCAAAATAACAATTTTTATTGTAGCCCAAAAATATATTGAGGTGTACCAAATCATAAAAATTATAAAACTACTTACTAATATGACTTGTTTGTACTCTTTAGAACGTATTTTTACGTGGGAAGTTTTTAATAATTTTATATTTCTAAATTTATTTTTTGTTCGCGAAACCCTTAGGTTCCGCGGAACACAGTTTGGTAACTGTTGATCTAGAAGGTTTACAAAACAAGTTACTAAGAAATATTGTTGCTCTCGACGAGTTTTGTCACTGGTTAACTGTTGTACTTATTTCTGTTACATCCTATATATGTTGTTCATCATTTTCATTTGAAGCTCATCCGAGTAATGAGTAAAAATTCACTGTCCAATTCTTGTGAGTGAATATAATCATGGAATTGTACGACTTGTTGAATTATTCGGCAATAATCCGTGCATTTGAACTCTGATTTAGTGTAGGACTGTAACCGTTTTAGAGTTGGAGCTAACTCCATTCTGTGCAATTCACTCGGCAAAAAGAAAACTAGACCGCGGAATTCGGTTTGCGAATGTAGCTAGTTTATTACAAGTTATTGACCGCTCCTTTCTACTTTGAATCAACTGCAAATCTACTTATCCCACACGCTCTGCACGCGAGAAGAACTCTTCTTAATATTTAACAAAAAAAAAAAGTAAAAAGGGGATATTAATATTTAAGAATGATTTACATATAAAGAAATATGAACAATGCTAAACGAAAAAAACTTTTATTTTTCATAATTAAACTCTGTTTTTAAACTAAGAAAGGTAACTAAAAAGAAGCATTAGCTAGAATTATTGAGAATAAGAAAATTAGGTAGGCTATGGAAAACAAAAATTGCAATATCATTTTAAACAGTTATTTATCTATTATTTTAAATCAGTTGCGAAAGTTAACCTAGAAGAGAACATAGTAAATTAATTAAGGAATTTCTGTCAAAAACAATCCTAGTCCATTATTTTGAATCTGAGTTAATAAAAAAAACTTTCTACCTTCCTCACCGTTAAAAATTATTGTAATTCAATTTAACTCAAGTTCATGATTAAACATTAGAAAATGGATGTAATAGAAATTAAACAATCATGAGCAATTACCTATTTCTTAGTCGTTTTATGGGACATTAGTTGTTTTTGTAAGAAACTGATAATTTGCAAACAGGAAAATCAATGAACATTTTTTTTATTGAAAGTAAAATACATTTATTATACAAAATTAGCCTACACGTTTCCTTTAGAATCAACCAATGCACCGGAACAAAAGTTGCTTTTGCTGAATCTGCATAGGACTATATGGTTGTTTTTGTAGAAATATTGAAACTATACAATATAATAACTTACCTATGACTAACATACTTTTTGAGACATACATTTATAGCAAACTATAATGCATTCTTGAAAGTAGATCTCGTATACAAATTTGCAAAATTTAGACTATGGTTGTTTTTGTATATGGAATTAACCAGAGAGCATTTTTTTCAGTTTTTGATAAAAAATATGAATTGTCAATGTATCTTTTGGTTATTTTTGTACATGGCACAAAATTGACCCCTGTGGTGCATTCTCCACGCCAGCAATGAATGCCCGTGAGGTGACGCCTGGTAAGCGCCCTCACGGTACAAATATTTCATCATTACCGATATCTGCGTACAAAGCAGATTGGCACACCCAGCAATGGGTAAAAAAAGATTTTCGTCTCAAGGAAAGATTGTTATAGTACAATTCATGATTATTTTGAAAGTATTCCAAAGGAGGATTGTTTGGGAACTTTTAAGAAGTGGTAGGAAATAATAGTGAAGTGTATTATTGTTGAACAGACATATTTAACATATTCAAAATAGAAAGAAAATTCTCGCTAAACTTCTTGTAGTAATTATACCGATATAGCTTTTAACTCTGTTAAAATTGACAATAAGCTCCACACAGATTACGATAATAGTGAGAATTTTTTTCTTCAAATGTCACTGCACGTATAATTATAATTGAGGGCATCACAGGAGTTAATTTCGGACGATAAATAATTAATTTTGACCTAATTTGAACTTTATTGCACAGAACAATCAGGCACTTAGTTGAATCAATGACGTAAATTTAAAATTTAAATTTAAACTGATTTGCTCAGTATTAACAAATACCAAAATTTCAAGACTTTAGATTTGGTATTTACATACAATATTGGTTAAATTAAACCTTCTCTGTAGAAACCAATAAAAAATATCACCCTATATTTTAAATATTCAATATATTTTCAAAATTCTTATATAATTAAAGGTGAGATATTCAAAAAACCTGTTGGACGTTATATGAGTAATTCAAAAGTATGTTACTAAATTTCACAAGTATTTTTAAATTTTAATACGGTGTTACGCTCGCATTTATAACCACGACGTTTTTGTCCCGAAATCTATTTGTTCCATATTTACGTATCTTCTTTTTCTAAATCTGGCTATCCATACCTTCTTTCGCTTGTGTCTAATAAATTCCTTCTTGTTAAAGTTGCCTATTTCGCATCGCGTAGGTGTTCATGCCTGCGCCCGAAACTGAGTTACCAGACTTCGGTTACAACAATATCCCCGGTTCATAGTTGATCAACATACTACTTATTGTAGATTTCTTTGTATCCTATATTACCAATATACAGGGTGTGATTTTTAAAACGGATCATAGGGCAATAACAGAGAAAAACTGATACCAAAAGTTTCTAAATTAATTTATGGAAAAAAGAATTGGTGCATATTATATAGAAAAAAAATTAAGATTTTTTTGATACCAAACACGCTACATTTCTGTTTCATATAAAGGCACTAAATAAATTCAAAAATTTGCGTAATTAAGAAAAAAATCACTATGAAACTGACAGTAACAAAACAGTTATTATTAATAAACCTTTATTTACATTTTATTTGTTATAATTATTGTTATTTTGGGTTTTTTATATATGTTAGTAAAAAATAACAATGTTACTGTTTTTTTTTTTAAATTTATTTTGTGGCTGTATATGAAACAGAAATGTAACGTGTTTGGTATCAAAATTCGTATTTTTTTTCTCTATAATATGGTCCAATTCTTTCTTTCATAGATTAATATAGAAACCTTTGGCAGCTAACTGTTTTTCTATGTTGCCTTATAACCCGTTTTAAAAATTATTTGCATTATTATGGTACATTTCATGTTCAAAATTTTTAAAGTGTCATATGTACATTAAATTTATTATGGTAAATTTTTCGAACCTCAACCGTTTTCAGGCAACAACAATCACGGCAGGTAGCATAAACATTCTAACTGGTTTTTAAAATTAAAAATCGAAATTACTCGCTTAAAAAAGTGACATATTTGTATTTTTTTACATTGTACTCAATTTACCCGGTAATTCACGCTTTTACATCCCTATGTTTGAGTATATTCATATATGTATCAATAAACATTAATTTATTGTGTTGAATTTGTTTGGCGTTTGTATTTGTTTGATATTGACGTACGTAGGTGTTTGGGTTAACTAATGACTGGCTAATAATTGGGTATAATGTAAAGATGACAGACTAGCTCTGGTATCCATCACGTGTCATATGCTTCCTTTGTTGCGTTGTCGGCGATTACAACCTCAGTTAACCAGATAATCTCCCTTAACTAAATACCCTGCTTAACCGAATAATGGAGAAAGGCCGATTAATCGGACAATGAATAGCCATTATTATTCGTGCACGACGTAGGAATAACAACAGTGGTAGTACTATTCTCAGATCGAATTTGCTCGTTCTTGTTTTCCTCTTCGCTTCCTACTTCCTGGTCCCAAAGGAGCAGGTATACATTTCGACTTATTACATTCCTACGAGCTACTTCTAAATTCTATACTCATTTATCTTACCCAACACTACATGTTTATTGCAATTAGGGGATGCATTTTATTACGCCAACACTTAAATACTACACAACATTATACATCCTACAAAATAAACAATCAATACAAACACAGTTACTTCTACCCCTATGGGGGACATAGGACAGTAATTCTATTTGGATAGAGTGGTTAACTTGTTCACCTTTCCAAATGAATTTATACGCTAATCGACCAAAAAAATAAAGGATAGTGTTCACTATAATATAATAATAATATGACTTTCGTTGAAAGGTTTTATTATTTTATACATACACGCATATACCAGGGGTCTATCTGAAATCAATACATTTTATTATTTTTCTGTAATTACCTACCAATTTTAGAGGAAAGTTATGATTATGAAAATTAAATAAATCAAAAATTATTTTTATTTTATGAAATAAAACACAAAATATAAAATTTAGAGTATATTTCAGAATACCCCCAAAGTTACTGAATTTTGTTTGTTATTAAATATACCAAACAAGCATTAAATAATCTCACTACAGATCCACGGCACTCTGAAATATGTTGTAAATTGTAAATATTATTTTGTTTTTTCGTAAAATAAAAAAAATATATTTATTTTATAGCTTTTTACATTTATATATGAATCACCTATTTGAGAAACCATGTCATGTTTTTTTCAATATTGAGATTTTTTCAAAATCAAATTCTATGAAGGTAAACCCATATTTGTGTATATGTCAGATGCTCAGTATCCTCATGGTAGAGAGCAGTTAAAATTTAATTTGAACTTGAAACCACATTAGTCACTGACATATTGCATATTGTTTCTCTCTTGACTGTGTTAGAATATACTTTTTGATTTTTCTTAATACAGCCTTTTAGTATATGTTTTGTACATTTTATGTAGCATAAACTAAAAGGTTATATTATTGTAGTATTATGCGTTCTGAAAGATTTTTTTTAATAATTTATATTTTTCTTATTACTTTTGTAAAGAAGTGGTAGATACTAAATTATTTAAAAAATAAAGAAATCTTGTACTGTTTTATAGCAAAATACCAGTAAATATCGTAATGAATGTTTTCTACGTTATTCATTGCTTAAAATTGCAAACAAGTGAAAAAAAAATGTAAAGCCAGTCATTTTTATTTTTGTGATGAATATGTAATTCTGGGAAAATATTTTCAAATAAT
Source organism: Harpalus rufipes (assembly GCA_951394225.1). NCBI lineage: Eukaryota > Metazoa > Arthropoda > Insecta > Coleoptera > Carabidae > Harpalus > Harpalus rufipes. Next base: position 52,015,403 of record OX596278.1, on the reverse strand, counting down.
TCTTTTAAAGTGTAATGAATTCAGAATATTATATTTTTTTACTAATGTAATATTAATTTTTATATATAATAAATCATTTCACTAATAATTTATATATATATATATATATATATATATATATATATATATATATATATATATATATATATATATGCAGTAGCTGAGTTTTATGTGTTTCATTTATACTTTTCGAGTGAACTGAACCTTACTGAGTGCGCACATTTTTGCAATTAATACGATCGTCAGTTCTTGCCAGTGCAGTCTGTCAGTTTCATAAATTTTGAGTTGCAAAAAATATTTGTGTAAGTACAAAGGATGTAAAAAAGTAAATTCTTCACAGCCCAAATCTTGTGTAGTGATATCCTTTGTTACGTAACCTCTCTATTTGACAGTGACAACTAACAAACTTGCACTGGACTTCTTTGACATGTTTCATTTAAAATGCACTAAACATGTGCTGTAACAAAAAATAGTGCCGGGCACGACGTCATTAGTTGCATTGAGTGCAAAACTAAATATATAAATGGAAAAGACCGTTAATCTCATATTCTGTAAGTTTTGTATTTACAATTTCTAAAATTAATACAGAAAATAAACAAAATATTAACATTGTATTTCCTTAAACTGGGTAGTGTTGGTTAGAGGTAAAAATAGGCATTTCTGTATAATAAAGACACATTCCTCGATCAAATAAACATTCATGATTTTATTAAAAATATATGACAATATAAATAAAATAATATTGTTTTCCAGTGTCTTAAGTCCGTTGTTGCTATTAATTAACTTTTAAAATTGTGAAGAAACCAAAAACATGACAAAACATGGCATAAAATGTAAAAATAGTTTTGTATGGAACTTTTAATTCTGTACAATTTTTCATTCTACAGTTTTTGCCGTAAAGTGAACACGAGAGCAGGAAATGTACACCCCTAACCACCAGCACCCGGTATAACTGATTTTAAGCAGACACCCGGTAGTTTACTAGGCGCCGAATTAATTTATAAAAAAAAATTGTTGAATTCAAATTCAATGTAAGTAAGTACTTATATTTTTGAAATGAATTTTTTTCTGGGATTCAGCCACAATTATTACTTCAGTCGTGACAGTTTCGACGCTACATGGCTTTTCTTCAGGAGATGAAAGATGGGGTCTCGTGGCCGTGTGCCTGAGTGTCTGGTCGCGAATCTGGGGACCCGGGTTCGATTCCGACCGACGCCAAAAAATTACTTCGTATTTTAATGGCACAAAATTGACCCCTGTGGTGCACTCTCCACGCCAGCAATGAGTGCCCGTGAGGTGACGCCTGGTAAGTGCCCACGCGGTACAAATATTTCATCATTACCGATATCTGTATACAAAGCAGATTAGCACACCCAGCAATAGTAATATGCCGTGATGATATATTTATTTATTTATTTTATTTATGAAAGATGATATAAATGTACTGTACATAATATTTATGTGTGTAATGTATTATGTACAGTACATTTATGTCAACTTTCATTTGCCGAAGAAGACCCATGTGGGGTCGAAACTGTCGAGACTGAAGTAATAAATGTGGCTGAATCCCAGAAACTTTTTCATTTGATCAACAACCCAACCTAGAAACAACCCTTATCACACTTATATTTTTGTCTTAGCTTGAAAGAATATTCGGTCTCCACCGTTGAAATCTAGAATACAGTGTGATATCTCGTGTCATTTTTACCACTTTGAGTAAAAGTGTAAGTGTTGTAGGGTGTCCACATGAGATATTTTGTAATAAATGGTGTTGAATTAATATCGGTATTACACGTGAGATTTAGACATGAAGTATGAGTTTGTCGGCTTCACGCTTCAGGCTCAAGCCAGAGTATAACCGTGGGACAGCTAACGTTACACGAATTTAGAATTTGCTGTGTAATCAATTTCTCACAATGAAACTACAGAATCGCAATCTCCATAAATATTACACACGCTGGTTCATATATTTTAATAATTTGAAATAATTTACAAATATATGAGAGGTACAGCTAAGTTTCTGGCTAGTTTTAATTTTGCATTTTTTTATTATTTTTATTTGTATTAAATTAATATTTATAAGTAATGACATTCGCTTTCGTTTGTTGAAATAACCTAGGCCAACTACTTTTCACAACCTATTTGTATATTACAACATAAAGACTATTTTTATTTTTAAATAGTAAAATATATATTTATTTGTAATGCATTTTCAAAATTGCTATTTAGTAATAAAACAATCTGACTAAATGAAATATTTGTCTTCCTATTGATAATGCAAAAATGTTGCTGAGAAATATTTAATGTGCGGTTTACCTACTCGCTTTCACATTAAGCCAATAATAAATATTTAAGCAGCTCTGTTGGTCTCAATTCAATCGAACACTGGGAATTAGGCCTAATTATCTTGTTTACGTTAGTCGGTAAATTTTGATATAGGATTTAAATGTACTGCTAATCTGATTACACTCTAATTTTGAAACAAATACAACAATTAAATCGTTACGGAATGTGCCCGATATTGATTAGTTCCATTTGTATACCGAAATATCAATTAAATTTGCTCGATGTTATGTTGACACTATATATTTATGGAAAATTCTGTTATTATTAGAAAGGATAGTTGGTACTTTACAGTGTGCTAAAATCCTTTACTTTAAGAGCATTTGTACAGCTGTACTAAAATATGAAGCGCAAATTCAAATAAATTGTTCCTGTTCTAGAACTATTAACATTTTAAAAAATTCAATACTAGATATGAACCTGCATTTTAAAAAAATAATTATCGAAATCTATTAATAGTGGACTTTGATTTTAATAGGAAAACAAAAATTCAGTAGTATTTCTCATTTTCTCATTAAAATCAAAGTCAAATACAAATATGCAGGTTCATATCAGTATGTTTGTCTAGTGTTCATTTTTTTAATGTTAATAGTTCTAATTCAGGAACAATTTATTTAAATTTTCGATTCATATTTTAGTACAGCTGTATAGATGTGTCCACACTATGCTGAAAAATGCGCATCGGCCAAGCCGAATAGATCCCGATCGATCTTGCCGCCGTGCCGAAAGCCGGCCCGAATCGAGTCGAATCCAACCCGAATCAAATCGATCCTGGTCAAAGAAAGCTGATCCGAAGGGTGTAACTTGTACGTACCGATCGGCCTCCTCAGTCGGCATTCTCTGAAGGAGGTATTTCTTTTAGAAAATTTTGGATCCAATCATTTTCAATAAAACCTCGAAATCCGAACTTTTAATTCTGAAAAAGTTGCTGAACCCCATGTCGTTCCTGTACTCCAAAATTTAACTCATCTACCTCATCAAGTAGTAAGTCTTTCATAAATTCGCTAGCTCTTAGTTCCTTCTCCCATTGAGGATTCTGGGGAGAATCAAAAACATCGACTTTGATTCCCAGCTACACCAATTATGAATACATCAGTAGATGCTACAACAGCATCTTTGTCATCACTCATATTGTCACTAGGTATGTAGTTATTCCCAGATGGAGTTAATCTCACACACTGCCTAGTGACCACAAAACTCACAATGCTTTGGTTTGGCACCGTTAAGGACGTCCACACTATACATTGGTTCAATGTGGACATCATGCCGACCCGAAAAAGCCGACTCAAACATGTACAGGCCGAATACATATCGGAACTCAGAATTCTTATTCTTAAGTCAACGACAACCGACCACTCTTCGCTTTCTATCGGAAAACTTTTGAAATCCACATTACTCAACTAAAATTTTGTGATTGAACGTCATATTTAAAATTGTGAAATAATTTTTCAGGGATGGCAAGAACTACATTAACCTTGGTTTTAACTGGGAAGAAGGAGGGACTGGAATTTAATGTTGGGCAAAAATTAGTTCGGTTGGACCCTGTAACTCTAGTAAATATTTTATTACTATATTCGAATACCTGACAGATCGATAGATAATTTCTTTAAAGAAACAAGAGAGACATCTATTCTACTAATGTTGAACTTACCTTTCTACTGCATATGTTTTTTCCCAGTGTAAATCGAACTTTGTCCAAAGGATCCGCATATAAGTAGGGCTTATGACAATTTTTAGTCGTGCAGCATTTAGTATAGACGCAACTTTACACATTACAGAGTTACTACCATCAATACACGTGTGGCATTTATGTTATCTTACCTAAATTTAGTTTTTTCTGTACATTCATGATGGTAATACTGTCTGAGTACTGCAGTATTCAACTACGGATCTGTTATCTGTCAAATGTGAACTTAGAATTTGATGTATTCAAATTGTCTTCTTCTCGTCTTCAAATTTCTAATTTGTTCAGGAATATTATTTAAGGTCGTATAAAAAATATTGTATGCAACTCAAATGTAAACAAGCTTTATGACATTCGGTCAATAATTTTTGTGACTTTTTACACCCTTGTTGCATAAATAACTATTATATTATCACCATCATTATGTGGTATATAAAATTCAATACCATTACTTGGCATTTCATTTCATTATTATCAGTATTTAAATTCATTATTACTAGCATAAATACCTGGTTTTTAAATTCATTGTTATCATTACCATTACCGGTTATTTAAAATATTTTTTACCAGTACCATTACCCCGCATTTATAATGTTTATTATCAGGGGCTTCTATTCTTGAGCATTTATATTTGCCTAGGTTAGTCGTATTCGCGCGAAAACGAACGAAAACCATACTAACGGTATTCTTGGCCATGCGCTTAATTCTAATTCGCTTGAGACGAATGAAAATTTCATTCAACTTTTAACGAATAGTGAAAGTCTTTCGTTTTAAGTTCCAGTCTACTATTTATATATTCAGAAATACTGTTTTTCATAAATATTTTATAGATTTTATATATTTGAAATAATATATTATAACTATTTTTGCAGTAAATAATTATTTATTTTATTAAGTTTTTGGATATCTACGTTTATAAATATAAATATAATATTAATCAGTTAACACATATTACTAACAATATACTAAAACAATAATTAGAAACAAAGAAATTAATTATTACTACCACAAACAATGAACGTTACAATATTATTTACATTTAACACACACTAAAAACACTACTAAAAAGAATAGAAATAGTTTATATCATTTAGACACATTGCAAATGTTCTTTACACGGACCTGACACGGACAGAGATAGTGATAAACTAAAATTAAACACAATTCAATACTGCAATAAATGAACAGACCTGTTAGAACAAAAAGTGCCACCTAGTGCAAGCTTATTCAATGAATTTATATGAAGGAAATCAGTTGTTTTTTTTTGTTATTGCAGTGTGTGATTTTTTAAAATTATGAGCCGGAGAAGGTTTTGAATTATCTATATGAACTTCTCCAACCGTCTTTTTCTCTTTCTTCCTGAAGATCCATGGTTCGCATTCATACAGCATAATACTCCATATAAAGTATTTTGCAAATATTTTTGATAGTACTATATTACTGGATGTTGCTTCTCTCTCAGCTCTTATTTTCTTCCTTGCAGTTGCAGATATTTGAAGAAACTTACTTATTTAATCATTTATGTATGGGTCCCTCGTCCTTAGCTATTCTCATTACTTTATTCTCATTAGAAGTGTTTTTTTCAAGCTGATTTGATATAACATAAGTGAATGTAGTGGTTAATTGAAATACGAAGTTGCCAAATATACTTGTTCGTCTTAAACGAATACCAATCCGAATGACGATAACGAATACTCAAAAATACACACTATTCGTACTATTCGTTTCCCTAGTCACAATCGTCGTTCGTTTTATACGAATACGAAAGAAATTACTATCAAGAATAGAGGCTCAATACAATTACCATGTGTTTAAAATTATTATTACTAGTACCATTATTCGCTGCAATCTAAATTTGTATCTACTATAATATTAATGTATTTAGGCTCTGAAAAGTTTATCGCGACACTTCCAAAATAAAACATATGTTTATGTAGTAATGTAATGTTCACAACTATGTGTTGCAATTTTTCTGCCTGACGCATTAGGAAAAATATCATTTTCAGTATTGGTCGTTTTGTCGCGCCCAATTTTGCACATTATCTGTTTATCTCTATATTAAAGGGGATATTTTTCACTAATTAAAGGGGCACGTGTTTCCCATGCAAATTTTAAATGTACATATATACCATTTGCTGTTTATTAAATATGAAAATTAGATGTTAATTTGTACATTTGATTTCAGTTTTAATTTAAAACCCCAATTTTTTTAATTATGTGTTTTTATTGAATAAAACCGCAATGTAGAAAAGTATTAATTAAATCATTAATTTTTAGTGCAAATATCATAAATTTAATACATTTCTGGATGAGGCAATCTGATTTCATTCGTAGATTTCAATAATGACGAGACAAATATCTTAGAACAGAGTCCTCCACTAAACTAACAAATTAGAAAATGGGCAATTTATAATAAAAACGAATATGTGAAAATTTTAGAAAATAAAATTATTAGGATACCCCATTTAAAAACCATAAATCTGGTGTCCCAAGTTTACTGGGTTTCCTGTACATATCTTAAACATAAAGCAGTTTGAAGTAAAAGTGCTAAAAGGTTTCTTTATAATGTTATAGTACAGGAGTCAGTAGCGTTCGATATTTGTTGAAACGAACTATATCACAGGTATCTATAGTTCGTGCGAAAAAGCAGTAAAGCAAATAGAATTACTCCAGTATGGTTTAACCGTTTAAGCTCTAAACCTACAAAACTTAAAGAAACCAACAACGTGTAATTTTTCATCTTTCCACCATCATGACAGACCATCAATAAAATGTACTTTTTGTGATTCTGTACTCAGGGAGAATACTTGCTTGTCATTGGTGCATTTGGGTTGCATGTTCGTTTTTGATTCGCTGCAGCAGTTTTGATGAATTACCTAGTTTTACAAATGAATTCTGAAAATTGTCTCACTAATTGCGTGGATATCAGGCGACGTTTTATCCGTTTCTACATAATTTTCTAATGCAATTAATATACGTTCATCTACCTCGAAAGATTCGGTGCGTGGCAGAATGAACTAATAAACTGATAAACGTTTAACATCTTAAATTCGAACCTAACTGATGACATTAATTTAGAAGATGTCTACCCATTTTCAATTAGTTGAATGGGACCGGTACTACTTTTTTATTATTATTATTTATTTTTGATGAAACTTTATCTAAATTGAAAACAATCTGTAGTTCTAAAAAGTATTAATTCATATTCGTTAAGACGTAATAATTTTTTAATAATCTGTGACGTAGATGTTAATCTCATGTTTTCATACGAGTGATTATTGATAAGTTTATAGTCACAGAATTAAATATTTTTTTCAGTTTTATTTTTCAACATAGACTCCTGTTAAGTCAATAGGTACATATTTTCCATTGATATTGCTACATATTTAACCAATCCAAAAAGGAGACGGTGTCCCAGAAGTGTAGTGGTGGATCCAAAGATCATCAAAAGTTGAAAATCGATGAAAAAATTCAGCTTGTTTCATATAAATCTCCAGGGCATTGGAAATGTTGATTTTTTGTCTAAAGTGAGCAGTCGCAGCACGAAACGCCCAGTCATCTTTCTCATGTTCAATTCTTCATATAACACAGGGTATTTCAAGGAACGTCATCAGCTTGATTATTATCTTTATTATTGGGAGTAGAAAAAAATCATTCAAATAAAAGTTTTAGTAAATCGAGGGGGACATTCACTTATTGAAGAATTTTTTTTTTAAACTAGTAGTTCTCAAACCATAGCAAAGTTTTATTTTCTTAAATGGGATGGTATATACTTTTTAGGCTCAGTCGATAGAGTATTTTTTCTGAACTCAGCCATGTAATCATTTTACATCCTTACATAACAAAAATATTGAGAAAAATGCAATTGTAATTTAAATAAATTTTATTTTTGTAATTATTTTTCAGTATGTATGAAAAACAAAACTGGTATATGTCAATTTGAATTATTTGAGATGTAAATCAAATAGAACACTATTTATAAAATTATTAATAAGTATTCATATTTGGTTTTATTTTTTTCGTACATAGTCTACTGAAAACTAACTATAAAAATTTCTCTCACTATTTTTGTTAAGAGTATAAAATGAGTACATGGTTGAATTCAGAAAACAATACTCTGTCGAATAAGATAAAAAATTTATCCCATTTAAGAAAATATAACTTTATGTTATAGTTTGAAAACCACTAGTTTTTCTTTTCTCCCTCGACTTACTACAACATTTATTTAAATGATTTTCTTCTACTCCTAATAATAAAGAAAATAATCGAGCCGATCGCTTTTCTTTAAACACCCTGTATATGATAAACGCGTTCCTTCGATATACCCACAGCTTCTGTTTCCCCAACTTTGATTGAATAGTCACCTGTATCATTTGACGAACTTTTTCGATTCTATCGATGGTGGTCGCATTTGTTGGCCAACCTGAACTCTGGTAGTGGTACGAGTACGACCACATTTAAATTCAGCTGTTTATCTTTTCACAGTGGCAAATGATGTACCAGAGCCCCTGCAAACAGCGTCTAACTCGGTTTTAATTCGCGCAGGCGTATTGCCTTATAAATGCAAGAAATAACTATGGCGCGATTTTTGGAATTTTCCATTTTTATAAAAACACTGAATTAAACTGACATAAATGACTCACAAACAATAAGTAAGCGTCCAAAACAAAAAATTTCAAAGCTATATTTCTATATTGTAACTGAATTGTCTAGTTTTAAAACCCGATAAATCTACTTGGGTCAAATTTTGTGAAATCGCCAAAAACTGTTTTGATATTTCAGTTATTTTTGTTACTGTAATATCAAATTGTGCGTAATTTTTAGAGTGTCAGTAATAAGTGCGCATAAATAGTGAGTGTGTTGTTACTGCCCTAATTTCTGCCTAAAATCATTTTTCGAAGTATATATTTTTAAATAAGTTAATTAAACAAAACTGTGCGTGGGGAATAAACTGACGTTTTTTCGAAATTATAGTTGCACCGTTACAAAAATTTACTCGTACCAGCCATGTCTTTATTGTGTACAATCTGTTCCAAACAGTTTGACGTGTCTTCGTCAATAGTCTGCTGTGGATGCTCTCTTTCTTTCCATGAAGTTTGTGCTCGTATCACGCAAAATGATACGCGTAGTTTAAGATCCAAAAAGAATATGAAATGGTTCTGCGATTCATGCGAATCTTCGGCTGGTACAAAATCAAATGATTTTCCTGAACTACGACAACTGATATTGAATCTTCAGGCTGAAATTCACGGCCTCAGAACTGAAATTAGTTCCTTAAAAAAATCTAATTTCGAAGAACATACCGCTTTTGAAAATATCATCACGGAAATTAATGATCGTAATATCCGAAAGGCTAATTTGATAATATACAATTTATCTGAACCTACGACTCCAGAATCCAATTTAAATGATAAAGTGGGTGAAATAATATCTACTATATCTGATTCTTTACCAACTAATGAATTAAAAATGTTTCGCGTAGGTAAAATAAATCCAAAATCTAATAAACCTAGACCGGTTAAAATCATCTTTAAACACTCAAATGACGTAATAAGAATATTAAAAAATAGTAAAAAACTTAATAATACTAAATTTAATGATATTAAACTATCTAGTGATAAAACAGTGCGACAACGTCAATACTATACTGAACTAAAAGCTGAACTTGTGAAACGCATTAATGCCGGTGAAAATAATCTTAAAATAAAATATATAAATGATGTTCCGCATATCGTCTCAAAAAACTAAATAGCGTCACAACTCGGTCGTTTTCGGTATACTACCAAAATGTAAATGGACTTAACACCAAGTTAACAGAACTTTATTTAAATGGTACATCTACAAACTATGATGTGCTTGTACTAAGCGAGACGTGGCTTAGCGAACATGTCACCAACAACGAACTTTTTGATCAACGCTACTGTGTCTACAGAAGTGACCGTGACAGAGTTGAAACCGGCAAAACCCGCGGGGGAGGAGTGCTCATCGCAGTCAATGAACTATTCGAACATAAACAAGAAGATATCAGCTGGAACTTAAACAAAATTGATGTTTTATGTGTAAAAATATTTTTTCCTAGCTCTTCCTCAATTGTATATATCTTTGCGGTTTACATACCACCTGATACTACTACACATGAATATTTACACTTTTATGAGCACATTTCATCTCTTCCTTTTGTACTTTCGGCCAATGTCTTAATAATTGGAGATGTGAATATAACAAATTTAAACTATTTTTATGAAAAAAATATATCTGACAATAATGTCAAACATTTTACAAACTTTATAAATTTTCTCAACATGATACAATGCAATAGAATACCTAACATTAATAATAACATCCTAGATATTGTTGTTGCTAACATTGATTGCACTATTCAAAAATGCGATTTTAGCTTATTACCTGAAGACAGACATCATCCAGCCTTAGATATAGATTGCAAAATTTTCATTTCTCCGTATAATAAATTAAAAACCAATGTAAAAACTTACTATAATTATAGAAATGGTAATTACGAATTATTGTATAAACTACTGAATGAGGTTGACTGGTGTTTTCTAAACTCTTATAATGATGTTAATGATGCTGTTAAACATTTTTATGAAGTTTTATATGATATTCTTGACGTTTGCATTCCTAAAAAATCTAGTAGAAATTATAAATATCCTATTTGGTTTAACTACGATATTATTACTTGTTTAAAACAAAAAGAATATCATCGTAAACAGTATAAAAAATCTAGCCTAAGTCACCACTTAAACAAATTTAAATCCTTCAGATCCTTATCAAAAATTCTTATTAAAAATGCGTACAATGACTATATTAATTCCGTTCAAAATGATTTAATAAACAATCCCAAAAATTTTTGGAATTTTTTAAAGAATAAAAAGAACTCCTGCAACATACCTTCTGTCATGCAATACGACAATCAGACTTTTTCTAATGGCTCTGATATTGCAAATGCATTTGCAACATTTTTTCAAAGTGTTTATAATAACTCTCCAGTGCATAATAACAACTTAAATTTTAACCCAGATAGCAATAATTTTTGTAACCCTGTCTCAGTAACTAAAATAAGTATTGATGAAATTACAGCTGCCATTAAATCTCAAAAAAACACAACATCTGTTGGCCCAGATAATGTACCTGTCTTAATTTTTAAAGGTTGCACTGATGCCCTAGTTCTCCCTTTATTTATTTTATTCAACTTAAGTTTAGAGACTAATACTTTTCCTGACAAATGGAAATGTTCTAGCATTTGTCCAATATTTAAGTCAGGCGATAGAAGTATGATTAGTAATTATCGTCCAATATCTCTCTTAAATTCTGTAGCCAAAATTTTTGAGTCAATATTATTTCAACAGATTCAACAACAAACTATAAATGATATAAGCCCTTATCAGCATGGATTTGTTAGCCGCAGATCAACAGTCACCAATTTAGTTAATTTCGTTCAGTACATTTTTGAAGCATTTCATAATAAGAAACAAGTAGATGTTCTATATACAGATTTTCGCAAAGCCTTTGATTCAGTTATTCATACAATTTTATTACATAAATTAAAAATTCTAGGCTTCTCAAATAAATTATATCTCTTGATTGAATCATATTTAAATAACAGAATACAGTATGTGCATTGTAACGGCTTCACTTCATACAACTTTACAGCGTTTTCAGGAGTACCCCAAGGGTCAGTACTTGGCCCTTTACTTTTTATATTATTTATAAACGACATAACATCTGTCCTAAAATTTTCTGAATGTCTCATGTATGCTGATGACTTTAAATTATTCAGTATTGTTTCTGACACAAATGATTGCCATCTGCTTCAGGAGGACCTAAATTCTATATTTAATTGGTCGATTCAAAATCATTTATTTTTCAATTTAACTAAATGCAATGTTATCAGTTTCACTAGAAAACATGTGACTATCAATTTCAATTATTTGATGAATGGTGTAAATATAAATCGTGTTACAATAATTAAAGACCTTGGAATTTATCTCGACCCAAAATTATATCTTGTAAATCATATTGAAATATTAATAAGTTCATGTTTAAGATTAGTAGGATTTATATTGCGATCAACTAATGATTTCAAAAATATAACATGCTACAACGTACTTTTTAAATCGCTAATTATGAGCAAGTTAGATTATGGCTCTATTATTTGGTCTCCGTCCCAAGCATACTTGGTCAATGTTATTGAAAAGATACAAATTAAATTTTATAAAGTAGTACATTATAGGATTTTCGGTGAAAGATATTGTGGTTCGTCTGCTTTACTTAAATTATTCAACCTTGATACCCTTGCGAACAGACGAACAAAACATCAAATATTATTTATTTATAAAATAATTAATAATCTTATCAATGACATCGACTTAGTCAATGCTCTAAAATTTTATGTAAATAATTGTAATACTCGTTGCAATCATATTTTTGTAAAAAAAATTTCGCGCACAAATTACTATTATAATTCCCCAATTAATACTATGTGCCGTAAATGTAATAATGTTAGTTCTGATATTGATTTTTCTGTTACACTTACTGTATTTAAAAATAACCTGAATAATATAATTTAAATGTTAATTTCTAATTTCATGTATCTATTATTTTTTATGTTTTGTAATATTATTCTGTAATAGGGATTCATCCTGTTGAATAATAAAGATTATTATTATTATTATTATATGCTCCAAATAAATAATTATATAAAAATATTAATACACATATAATGTTGATGGTAATGAACAAAACGTTACTGTGTTTAATAGGAAAAAATAATTAATAATATCAGAATTTAAATTTAAAAAATGGATTCGTCGAGTTTTGATTTTGAAATTTGAATTTTTCGGGTTCAGTATCTGATTTCCGAGCTGATATTGAATTACTTCCTAAACTTCTTTTATTTTGGATTTATAAGAAAACGGCAGAGGGTTTATTTCATTACATTGCAAAAATAAGCCAAAATACACTGCCAAAAATTGAAGACAATCAGACTATTAAATGAACAGCTTCCCACTGCATACATAATCCTCTTTAAGTATAGTAGCGTCCTGTGTAGGATTATTGTATTTCTCATATTTTTGCTATAGATAATTAACATGTATATATTTTTCTTCGTTAGTGGATTTTTTAATTATATTATGTTCGGCCCTACACTTTTCATTATTATAAATTATTGAAATTATTTGAAAATGTGATAGTTATTAAAATACAATCGATACCATTTCCTTATTAAATTATTGTAAAGAAACAATTAACATTATTAAACAAAATGTACAACCACTAGGACTGATTGGCAAACTTGGATTTGCTGGCATTAAATACCAACTGGTTGTGGATTTCTCGGGTTTTGAAACAAACCTGATATTTTAAACGTAAATATCATAAGGATATGTTGAGTTTTGTTACGTAAAATGACACCAAATTATGGAGAATGAAAAGACGAATCCATAGCAGTATCAAAATCGTTTTTTGGCAAAAATGGATTTGTCGGGTTTTGAAACTAGACGTTTCAATTGTAGTAACAGAATAATATTGATGATTAAAGATATTTACATATTGAGGCTAAAAAATTATCATAACACCCTCATATAAATTGATGTATTTCAATACTTCTAAAAATGTATAAAGATGTTTAACTTTCATAATCAATATTTGAAAATATGTATAAATAATAAGCAATTTAATAAAATAACTAATAAAAAAAACTAAGTATATTAGTCCAAGTTTTAATTACTACTAGCAGCCCATATCTTTCATCTTCATACAAACGCCAGTTTGCTATCTGGCGTGACATCATAAACTGAAGCACGTAGCTACCTATTTCGAGAACGTTCTCATCTTCAGTAGTAAAATTTTGCGCGAAATTATATTAACAAAAAACTAACAATATGTATTCGTATCGTTCGATTATCAGTAAAATCTATGTTTACTTATCAATTGACAATATTTTATTGATTTTACAATTAAAGTAACTGTCTATATGCAATATTTATGATGCTGTGATGTGTGACAGTGCTCTATATTTTGATGTGAATATAAAAATTATATGCATTGTAAATTTGTATAAATTTTTAAATACATACATAACTATTTTATTTTGTATTAAATATTTATAATGCTTTTGTCTATAAATTATTTAAAATTATTGTAAAATATTTTAGAATATACTCAGCAAATCTATAATTTGAAAAACCCTAGAGTTCGAAATAATATTTGTTCCTTTAAGGAAAGTCGAAATAAAATAAGAGATAAGTAAATTTTATTACAATGAATGAGAAAACTCCATAATTCATTTATTTTTAACCTCTACATAATTCGAAATCTCGATATATCAAAACCTTTATAATACGAAGAAATTTTGTCTTCTCTTCACATTCGAATTAGAGAGGTTCAACTGTATATAATGTAATATACATTTATAAGTAATTACATATTAGTCTTAATTGCAATCAATTATAGTTCGTAATTCTATTATGAGTACTGTTACTTTCACATAATATTTTAAATTACAAATAATAATAACAATAATACTGGTCGTAACAAATTTGAAATAGCAGAGAATAATATTGGTAATGAAATTATAGCATGATGTCAAGGATGGTCGAATTAATCGAGAAATTGAAAGGGGAGTGAGTGCGGGATGTAAGGTAATGGGTACCCTGGGTACGTTTGCTCGAAACATTAACGTATCTAGAGATGCTCAGTTAAAGGAGTTCTAGTAGCTGCTTTGATGTATGGAAGCGAATATTAGGCATGGACGGGAAAGTATAAAAAGACAGTGACTGTCGTGAAAATTAGGTATTTACGTGGTGTATGTGGATATGTAAGACGCGATCGCGTGGGGAAGAATTTGGTGTATGAAGAATGTTTAGTTAAGAACAATGTTGTTAAGAGTGTTGGTGTGGGTTAGTTGAGACAGTTTGGTCATGTGGAGAGAATGACGAGTGAACGGCTTGTAAAGCGTATATATCTGGGTGAAGTAGAGGGTGCTCTGTTGCGTGGCCATCCTATGTTGGTTGGTAGGGTGCTAAAAGAGAAAAAGTTTTCAAATGAGAAGAGAAGAAGAGCATGTATGAATGCGATTATGAGTGTGGCATAGGCGAAAGAAGCGTGATTAGACAGGAATGTGTGACGAAGGCTGATTGTTTCGTAACTATTATTGTGGTCCGGATGTGGTATTTTGCTACCGAAAATCGGTCACTTTAATATGTTAAGAGTGAGGAATTGTTGTATGATGTACGGTTAGTAAGAATATTGTTGAAAGAGTGAGTGATAATTGTTGTTGTTATTATTATTGTTTTCGGGTTTGTGCGAACCCACTAAGAGAGACATGAGTGATTTTATGTATGTACATATAATGTATGATATTGTACATTTTTGGGGTGCAATCATTAGTGCTCTAATTTTCTTTAGAATCCGCTCTAATTCTTATCCTTGTGCTACGGTGTAAGTTTCAGTTTAGAACCAAGCATTTAAAACAAATTTAACAAAAATTAGAGCACATACTAAACTAGAGCAATAGGAAAAGACCACATACCAGAAATATGTGAAGACAATTAAAGTGAATTCTAGAGCATAAATCTAGAGCATATTATAGTCAGGAATTTGGAGTAAATAACAAATTTGAATACTTTTTTGCACAATCGTTTTTTTTAATATTCATATATAGGGTTTCCAAGGCAGTAGGTTTTATTTACTGATCAAGATTTGGTTACTAAGATAACAAAGACAGCAAATCGTACAAAAAGACCACGGGCGATAGATGTAGCAACAGCATTAGAGTAAATACAAATCATAATTGTCTTTAATACAACAACTACTCGTAGTGTCAATTTTACAATATTTTTAAATTTTATTCGATCAATTGTAAAAAATAGTACAAAATGTCCGATCGTGCAAAAAATATAATAAGCATTATGGAGGTTAAATGCGTTTGTATCTATCCGATGGCTGATATTATCTTCTACTTTAACCGCTAATGTATCTCTCTTCAGAGAATATAGTTTTGTGTTCAATTGTATTGTATGGGGTTGGATTACCACTATTTTTTAAACATCATTTTGGACATGTCAGAAATTACTCTTGGCCCTATCGGTTCAGTGTTTGAAATTAACAATCTATATATTCGAAATAAATTATGAAAATGTGAAAAGATTTGAAGCAAGGACCATTGATTTCGAATAATGTCAGCCATCGGATAAATCAGCCATAGTTCAGTTGGTAGAGCGTTACTCCGGCAAAGTAATGGTCCTTGGTTTATATCCAGGTGGCAGACATTATCGTTTCACACTTTCATAATTTATTTTGAATATATAGACTTTTAACTCTATGTTAATTTCAAATATTATTATATAACAATATTCCTTTATAAAATATATGGAAATTGCAATTTTAATTTTAATAACAGTAGCGTATTTTTTTTAAATAATAATATACGACGAAGTTCTTGTCATGTGATTATTGCCGAGTACACATTCCGTTTCACTACTAAGCAGATTGTTTTTCAATCATCGTAGCAGAAAGCACGAAACATACAAACAAAACATTACTTTGACACAAATATACATGTTTGTAATATGTTTATTTCACACACACTGGGTAGTATGAGTACAGTAGCATTGTTAGCTGAGGAAATTAATATTGTTTCTTGTAAATAGACACAGGTTACGGATTTTAGACACACAAGGAGATAATAACTGAAAAGCAATAAAGAGGGTTTTTGAAATAAACCTCTTTCTTCACAAAGACACAATGAGATGTATATTATTTATAATTACTGTATGAATATGAAAACACATTTTATGTCTTGTCATTGTGGATTCGTTTGTGAGCTTTCAATTTTTCCTCCGCACTATTTTTCAAATTAAACGTAGTGATGCTATAATTTTTTCAGAAACTTAAAATCTTCTTCTATTTTCAAACATACAGGGTGTTAACAATCATCTATTAATTTAAATAAATAACTTTTCATTTTAACAGAAATTCCAAATAATAAAAAAACTAAATTAACCTAGCTTGACAGATAAATCGCTAACTTTTGTTAATTTTTAGTTTCAATTTCATGGCTACTTTTGGGGTGATTTTTGACATTTTCATACCTAATTTCTGCCGGTATATAGCATGCAATTAATTTTGCTTATTAATCCAGATGCAGAATTTTAAGCTCTATAACTTTTATTTGAAGCATTTTACCTAAAATAATTAAGGAAACAGGAAATTATGAAAATATAATTTTACATGTTAAGTCCTATGTTCCGGTGTCGCGGTCATCAATTTCTATTTGTGCCCCTTTTTTCTATTTATCATTATCAAGATCATTATAATACATTGTTTGTCAACTGTCAGCTCCTCATTCAAAATAAAATATTGATAAAGCAGGATACATAACTGTCATAAATGTTACTTTAGACCCGTTCATACCACCTCTAGTTAAAGTGACAATGTTAATCAACGGTTGTGTTGCAAAATTGGTTAGAGCTAACTAGAAGTTAAAACTGTTGTTCGCATCGCTTCTAACCTTCAGTTTAATTCTTAACTAATGGTTAATAAACAGACACTTTAACTAGAAGTGGTAGGATCGGGCCTTCGACATCTAGCAACAAACAGCTTAGGTCTGATCCTAATACCTCAAGTTAAAGAGACTGATTATTAATCATTAATTATAAATTAAATTGATAGTTCGAAACGATGCAAACAACAGTATTAACCAGTTAGCTCTAATTGGAGGTGGTAAGAACAATTTTGCATCATAACCATTGGTTATCATTAACTGTCAGTTTAACTAGAGGTGGTAGGAGTGGGTCTAAATCATAAAACAGTTTTGGTTAACAAATTGTGATACAAATAACGTTGGTAAAATGAAAAGATTAATATAATTCAAAGAATAAGCTTAAATGACTGTTAGTTAATTGTAGGTTTATCATAAATTCCTATTCTTAAGTTTGTTCTAAATTCCTGACCTACTAATCAGCTATTAGCTTTAGATTATTGTTCTAGAATTTGCTATTATTCTCTATGAGTTTTAAATAATTTGGAATAGTAATAGCGCATTTTAGAGTAAATGGAACACTCACATTAACATAGTATTTAGTATAAATTACTAACCTAACATGTCCATTGTTAGATTATTGTTGAAAACGCTAAATTCTTTTATACGAATAAGGCCATTTAATTTGCAAAACCTATACCATATTACAAAAATATTCCTATGAATCTATTCTCTCTGGCAGTTAGGACAATTCGAATCTTTTGAAGTGAGAACGTCAGTTGATGCTGACAGCAGACGGCAACAACATCGGGCATATTTTGTAAGTGCTGAGAAACTTGATATGGAAGGCTGGGTCGTTGTTATTATTAGTTTTTATTGATCAGGTTAAACGTAGAATGTGGTGAGAACTAGCAGACAGAACAGCAAAAAGGGATACCTTACTTCAAAGTTCAACCAGGGACGGATTACCGCAAATTGGACAAGCAGCAAGATTAAGGAGATTACGTATACTTAGCCTTATTAAACATATAAATAATAAGGAACCAAATATTATTTCAGCTAAGGGCTGAATCTTATCCCTGAAAAAACTTCTCATTAGTAATTTAAACCTTTACATTCAACGAGGTCTAAAAATATCATACATTAAATCATTAATCTTACAAAAAAAAGAGTGTAATTTTTTTGCATCCAATTTACTGCGACATTTGTCTTCAAACTTATCAAAATTTGTTAAACTGAATTTTGCAGTTTCTACAAAGGTTTGAGTACAAGAAAAATTAAGTGAAGTGAAATAGAATTATAGTGAAAAATTTCTTGACAATTTTAAATTTTAAAAAGTTTGTTCTATATTCTCTATAGTACTCTTAAATATTAATTTCTGTTCAAATTTCTGTAAGGTGAACTCGCCTAAGTGCGTTAAGTTGGGTAAGTGCGTTCATGTCCTGTAGTTCTTTTATTTTTGTACATACGAATATGATTAGTTAATAGCACCCTCAATTCAACATGTTTCAATTATCCATACATAGATGGTATCGCTCAGCGCCATCTAGAGTAACTACTCATATCAGATGTAGCGCAGCGATAACTAACGATATGGTGTAAGTTTGCCGACTTTTGCATATAAGTATTTCTGTAAGTTTGATTATAAATTCTTAATAGACCCCTGTGTGCACTCTCTACGCCAGTAATGAGTATCCGTGTAGTGACGACTGGCAAGCGCCTGCACTATATGAATATTTCATGATCATTACCGATATCTGGGTATAACGTAGATGGCGCAGTCAGTAATGTGTAATATGTCGTGATGATATATTTATTTACTTAACCAGTATTAATATAAAAAAAGAAGTACAGGGAGAATATTTTTTTCTTATTCTTTCTTATTCTTATTCGCCGTTCTCACGGTGTCAATATTATTGACAATAATTGCTTGAAATACGTTTTAATAACATGTTTAATAGTGCAGATATTAAAGACATTTATGGATTCCTTCCTCGTAATATGTTGGAAGTGAAGTGTTGGTAGTAAGCTAATAAGACATTTTTGCATTTAATATTTGATTTGAAGTGAAGTCATCAATTACCCGGTTGCATTTGTTAAGATGAATGACGAATTCAATTATTTCCGGAGGAGATAGCATGGTACACGCGCAAACTCAAGGTAAATGACACGTCTACATGACATCCGTAATAGATGAGACATTTCCTTTGCAGACATGAAAATAACTAAAATGTGAACATCGAGCTACGCTGCACCCTACATGAAGCGATTTACACAATGCTTACATGAATATTGGAGACATCTAAACTTACACAAGACTACAACACAACAAAACAAAATTCCCTAAAACCGCATATTTTTAATCTCACTAAAACAAGTGAGGATAGCCGTGCGCATTAAAGCTTTAAAACTCTGCATTTTTAAATCGGAACTGAGGTACTTTACAGCAAATTTCCTTCAAATTTTAGGGTAAACGGCTGAATAGGGGCATTAGCCTTAAACGAATATACTGTTTATAATAATAAAATTCATTAGCTTACAACAAAAAGCATCAAAATATGTTTGCGAATACTTTTACTTAATTTTGTAAAACTGTTAATATCAGCACGCCATAGACAGACCGTGAAAGCTGCGAAGTAGTGAATACTACATTATAGAGAGGTAGAAAACGAGATTTCAGTAGCGGTTTAATATATACAGTGGTGTTTACTTATAAGGAAATTTTGCTTATAACGAACCACTTTTAAATGCTTAAAAAAACGGTTATAAGTTCAATGTTATTTTTTCCGTACATAACTAACCCGGATATACTGAACTTTCATATACAAAGTGTTAAAATGGAAAAAAAATTGAGGTCATGTAGTACTGACCAAAATGACTCCGAGATGTAAGGCACTGAAAAATAAGTATATAGTCTATTTACTGACAGACAAAATTTTGTTCGATCACTATCTTTGATAGTTTTTCTTCGATTCTTCGTTTTTTTCCGAAACAGTTGAATTTCAGATCCTATGTTGATTAAGTTTTCTTTATTCATTTTAGTCAGTACCATATCCCTCAAAAATTTTCGCTTATAACCTGGATATAACTTTCGTATTAACGAACTATATTTTTATCGATTTTTCGCTTATGACGAACTTACGTGTCGTGTGCAAAGTGTAACGTTTTCTGTCCTGTATGTATTTCGTTTACCGGTTATTATTTTTCATTGCTCCATTGCTATTATAGGCCATTACTTTATTTATACTTCTATAACAAATGATATTATACTTATGTATGCTTCTTGTTATTTTTTTTTACTGAAATAACAAATTTATAGCTTGTTCTGTTGTTACGAAACTTGGCTATTACGAACTATATTATGATTGCAGGTAGTGGATACGCCAAGTTAAAATTAAATGCTAGTGGCTGCCAGATGTAAAGAGTATAAAAGGTCGGCTTTGGTCGATTAATTACGTCATGAATGTCAAGAAGTAGGTAGTACGTCATCAGAAAATTATTTAAATATAGAAATATTTTTTAGAAATATATTTCTGTTACTACAAATAATTTTTGACGCGGATAAAGACATGCCCAGTTGCACTGCCGACACTTAAATTTCAAGTTACGCGTAAACAAAAAAATACGAATGGAAATTTTAACAGTAGATATTGCCAAATTGAGCGTCAGTGGTGCAACTGGGCATAAATAATATATTTACTGAGTTTAATGCAGTTTTGAAAACGTTTTCAAAATATTTTTAGTTGTGAAAGCGCCATGTATACAGTGTCAAAACGATTTTGAGTTATCTCAAACCAAAACAAAAATTCATGGGTTTGACTTGAATGGGTTTCAAAACTACTCATGGTTTGTGTTACTAACCTCCAAATAAACTAACAGTTGTGTAGTTTTAGCGTAAAGGTATGAATTAAAAAAATAATTGGAACAATGGAAAAACGAAGTATTTGGAGTGAAAAGGATCTATCACTTACATCAGCCAAATGAGCATGCGCCCGAACTGTTTTCAAATCAATCTATAGACTTGTTTTGAAAATTGCATATAAACAATTTCATGTAATTTTGAGTGAAAACTGTAACCATTTTCAAAATTACATGCAAACTTAGTAATGAAATAATTTTTAAAAATATATTTCTGCTATTACAAATAATATTAATGTAAGTCGAATGAATTTTTCCGATTTTGAACTCGGCTCGATGTAAACAGACATCAAAATCAACAATATTTTTTAGTATCTGATGTTTATTTTAATAAACTGTTTTTGTTGAACATCATATTTGATTATATTGTTTTGTATTTCTTATTGAAGTATAAAAATATTTACGCAACATAAATCAAAAGACATTTGTTAACTGAAGCATTTAAAATATATACTATTTTATATTTTAAAAAAATTGCTATAGTAATAAGTTTGGTGTTCATTTAAATTATTTGTTTTACATTAAATTAATACTGTTTTTTCTTGTTCTAGGTATGTGTCGCCTCCACCATTTTTCTTTCGGAAAATTGTTAAGGTACTTATACACTTTATATTTCTCTATCTTTTTTGCAAGACGAATGAAATATTACTCTCTGCTCACAACAATATATAAATCTATTTTTCAAATATAGCAATATTTTCCGTTTAAAGTAAAAAATCTAGTTTCGTGATACTCTGAAGTCAAACACCATTTTCACTTCTACAAAGTATTCCTCACACGTTTTGTATTCTCTTCCGTGTAATATCTGTGAAATATTCTGAACTAGTGAACGATTTATGTCTTACACTTACAGTTTCTTGCTAGACACGGAGTATAGTTCGATTTGCACTGCGCTGCTCTGTTTAACCAGATTTCGGTAATGACAATATATTTTTACAATTTGAGATGTAACTTTTTGTTAGGGAAAGTTTTTCACTCTTAATTTTCGATTTGTTTTTCAGTCTCCTGAAACAAAACCCAAAAGTACGGGTGTCACTTTTGAGACATTTTGTATAATCTGATAACTAGTTCTATGTAATTTCCTGCTCTCCTGTTCATTCTACGGCAAAAACTGTAGTTGTTCATAACCCGGCTGGGAGTGCCAATCTGCTTTGTACACAGATTTCGGTAATGATGATGACATATTTGTACGCGCACTTATTCCTGGCATGGAGAGTGCCCCACAAGGGTCACTTTTGTGCTATTTAAAATTCGAATTTTTTTTTGTCGTCGGTCGGGATCGAACCCGGTTACCCAGATTCGCGACCTGACACTCAGGCACGCAGCCACGAGACCCTATTTCCATCATAATTATTTGTCATAATAAAAACACATTCCTTATTCGAACAAAAAAAAAAATTACTTAAAAAAATGACAGAATATGAATAAAATAATAATGTTTCCTATAATGTTTTAAGTCATGGATATTGCTCCGAATTAATAGAAATTTTGAAATTTCTTTTTTAAATTGTGAAGAAACTAGAAATATAAAAAATGTAAATACTGTTTTATATGTACCTTTAATTCTGAACAACTTTGTACTCTACAGTTTTGCAGTAAAATGAACAGGAGAGCAGGAAATTGCAAAAAACTAAAATATCATATTAAATCCCTATGTTCACTCCTAATCGCCAACAACTCCACTGTATACATTTTGTAAGTCTTGATTGGCTAATGAAAAAGGTCACGTGTGTGCCCACTTGCTATTGAGAATAAATAGAGGAAAATAGTATAAAGCAGGAAATTTAAATAAAATCGTATTACACTTTATAATTTTTAAATTATTCTAGTCAAAACAATTTAAATATCATATACCAACGTTCTGGCAAATAAAATTTTGTCATTCCTCCATAAAATAGTAGAGAAGACATCGTATAAACTGTGTAAGTACAGATGTAATTCTCAATTTTTCTATGAAATATCGCCTCACCAAAGTTTTAGGATACGACCCACCACAGTTCTTACAATAATATTATCTTGCTAATGGCTTATCACCATGGATACGTAGACTCGTCTGTAATCTATAGAGTCAAGAAACTGTGAACACGGTTAGTAGCTTGATGGATGCTCTTAATCGACTATCAACTTCTTGTTTTATTGGCCGGCTGCGACTTTAGAACTTGCAAAGCTGTACTAATTAAAAAAATGTGGCGCAGGGAGTTATGTATGTTAGAACTTTAAGATAGTTATGGAATTTACGGTACACCAAGTGTTAATAATTAATCAAAATCTTAATCTTAAAATAAGTATTATAAATACGTTCAGCCTTTGTCACAGTCAGGTTATAACATTGTCCAAAAATGGAATTTGTGGGGGTATGACTTTGAGTATAAATATCTCAGAAACTAAAAGAGATATTAAATTAATAAATTTTGATTCAGCACGTTGAAATGTATCTATAAGTATAAAAAGTGAATTTTTGAAAATTTTACCCAAAAGTGGGTGTTTATGAGTTTTTAGAGTAATAACTCAAAAATAGGTAGAGATACAAGCTTTGGGTTATTAAGAATTTATTTTAAGGAAATGTGGCCTCCACTAGATACTAAATCGGGCTCAGGTCTCAGCGGTAACCACGAAGTAATACAAAGAAAGAAAGGACATTCGTATTCAAACATGGCTATGAAAAGTGGCTGGAAAGAGACAGACTATAAGTCTACATACATATATCACTGCAATATTATTAATATTTACTACTGTACATCGTACCCTACCCAAAGTATCTTAAATGTGCAATAATTATCATAAGGTTTGTAACATTGCATTTGCATTAAATCATCGTATAATGGATTACTTTAATGTCGATTTTTGAACTTTTAATGACGATTTTTGTGCACTTGTGACGATTTCAAATAAAATGTATTGTAACGTTTATTTATATAGATGAAGTGTAAAACTCAGAGAAATATTATTAATTAAAATAATACGTTTATTTTTAACGATAACTAATTAGGATAAATATTAAAAATATTATTTATTTAAACAACATTTATATCACTATATTTATTTATATAACTACATTTATTTATGGTCACTACTCGTAGACTGTTTATTTATATCACCAACTTCATTGCTCGTTGCTTCTATATATCAGACTATATCTCCGCTGTCCTTCGGATGGTATTTATACAGCCTAGTGTCCTTCTGGAACTTTCTGACGCCACAATGATATTGAATACAATAGATTTAGGTCACCGGTGTAATTAACCCGTCTAGCCGTATGGGTCGTTCCGCCGCCGGGGATTACGTCATCGCTCGGGAATATTCTACCAGTAACGGCGCTTGTATACTTTTAAGTCAGGGGCGCACGTTACAGTATATAAATATGGACATATATACAAAAAATTATGTGGCGATTTCAAAACAATTAGTGTCAAAGTAATTTTGAATATATTTTGTGTATTCTTCAGATTTAGATCTTATATTTTTTTGTTTTGTATGATAATACTGTCATACTCTCATAATAATAAATTCGTGTGCAATGAACGAAAATACGATGATTTTATGTTCTACACAGGAAAATGAAAGATTGTAATTTTCCGTTATTGATAATATAATTTCGTGGTACAGTTTTTTGGAATAAATATGTTTCAATAAAATATTTTCTACTGTTATTCTCCCCTCTCTCTCTACAATTCTCTACTTCACTCTCGACACACCTAGGCGTGGTGGTAACATGGCAAACAAGAAGAAAAAATGGAGTTCAAAGGGTTACCGGATATAGAAAAAAATATATAATAGTATATTGTGTTATTAGGAGTAAAAGTGATATTTTGTATGCCGAACGTGGAAGTTCGCACGACGAGCGAAGTGAGTCGGACAATTGCATACAAGGCACACAAAAACACTTTTACTCCGAATGACACATATTTTTTCTTCAAACGTAGATATTTAATAAATAATAATTTACTACTTGACGTTACAAATTAAAAATATATTGTTTTGTTGCTATGGATACTTCTGTATTTGTTTATTTTTTGTTATAAACATTGAAATGATTTTCACGTTTTGACGTTTAAATAAAAACTGTGCAATTTTATATCCTTCTTATGTGCAATTATTATGTCGGAATTTGAAGTTTTACAATGTACATCCCCTGAAATTATTCAATTGAAAGGAAGTCCAACAGTGTGGCTGAAGGATATGCCCAGGAATCACTGCAAAACAATACAAACTTTTCTTATCACTGTACTTCTAAGTATTCTTACATTCATTACCGTCCTTGTAATTGTAATCTGTATATCTGATATTCTTTAATATGTTATTTCGTTAAAAGTAAACTCTGCTTATAGTTCAATTTGATGTTATCAATTTAATTTGACAATTGTTGATGGTTTTAAAAAACTTTATTCTTAGGTTATCTAGTGTGTTACAGTGACATTTAGGGCGACATTACGGGTTTTTATTGTAAAAGTTACTTCTTATAGGTACGTTCATTCTATACAGGGTGTTATTTAAGTAAGTGTACAACGCTTAACTAATGGTAGAACTAACCCCATAGATAGTAAATCTGGCAATAATTTTAGTTTTGCATGCTTTCTATAAGAACTGGAGCCCCTTATAACCAACCAATTACGTCATACTTATTTTTTTGTAAAAAATGTAAAAATTAATGTGTTCTCTGAAAAAATGTTCATTATCAAAATTAACATTAAATGTTTTTTAAATAGGCGTACAATTTATATTCTGCTTATTTGATAATCTCAAAATATCAATTATCTTGAACAACCAAGATTATTCAGACATGCAACAGTGTATACATAGGTATAGTTTTTCATTATGAAAGTCTGAACTAATCTTATATGTCAATTGCGACATTTTTGCGGAGAACACATTGATTTTTACTTTTTTTTTAAATTTAAACTGGCGTAATAGATCAATTTTAAGGGGCTCCAGTTCTTGCATAAAACAAAAACTATTGCCAAATTTACTATCTATGGGGCTACTTTTACCATCGGTTAAAGTTTGTACACTTACTTATATAACACCCTGTATAGTTTCTATAGATATTTATTACTAAAACTAATACAATTACCCCTTAACCTTAAAATAATAAAATAAGCTATATACGTATTTCGAGAACTAAGTTCTCATCATCAGTAGTACAAATTAAAGGAGAGTAGTTAAGATTACTCAGCATGTAAACCATGCCAGAGGTCTAACAACTCTAATATATTTATTATCTAGATATTTATTCATTTGTTTTACCTTGTGAATAAAGTAACAAAAGATAACATTTTTATGACGTTTGAAGAAATATTAATGTTATTTTTTAAATTATTTTATTAACCGGATTATTTTAACCTGACAATTTAAACGTTTAAAAAATAATTTTTCAATCTCTTTTAATCATTAACCGTTATTTTTTTGGGTTTTTGCATATTTCCACTACAGCTTTGAGTTCCCGTAAAATGACACCTAGTAGGTAAATGCCCTGTACTGTACGGATAGTTTGTCATTCAAAAATGGCGAATTATATCTTCCAGTATAATGTGTCCTCTGAGTTTTTCTAATTTAATTTATATTTCATCTTTTTAAAAGTCCTCTAAAATAAAGGAAGAGAAGATTCTGAAAATTGAGATGTACTTGAATCGAGGATGCGTCGTGCTCTTGATTGTTATGTTGCAGACGTTTCTGTTTCTTATTCTAATGCAGTTCGTATTTCCTTCCTTTTTATAGAGTCCTGTAATCCTTGAAGAATGTCGAATTAAATAAAGCTTGTAAAATTAATTGCTGGCGTGTAATAAAATAGGGAAAAGTCGTGTCGGAGTCTTTTCTTGCGCCTTGGCTGGTTGGCTCCTTTCGCAGGACCAGGACAACATTATCATTCCGTGCACGCTCGTCAGTTTCCGTGGCTGGTCGGTACGCGTCGTCAAGCTCTCGGGTATTTCCGTGGAAGTGGACACTAGGGAACGAGCTGTCCCCCCGTATCATTTTTATTCATTCTATGGAGGGAAGCGGTCGGGCCTTACTTTCGGGTAATTAATTTCAAGTTTTTGAAAGGGGTGGGGTAAATAATACTCCTTTGTTACGGATTTATTTGTATTTTTGTTCTAGAATGAGTGATGGATTTTATGGAAGTGTTAGTTGAAAAAGTTTTCATTTAAATCGAACCATAAAGCGCCGTTCATTATAAAGAAATTTAAGATCCTGCAATATTTTTCTCTCAGCGAGGCCTTTGTTTCGGAAAAGACTTTGTTTTATTAATTTTTAGCCGCATACACTATACATACAATACTGTCCAAAAATATAGGTAATCTTTGTTTACAATTTTAATCAAGACGAAAATGGGGATACTGTTGTGCAAACCGATCTGGTTTTATTTAAGACGAACAATGTGGTGTTGCAAGATTTTTTTCTTTGCTTTAATCGAAAGAATAAGAAAAATATTTTACCCGTATTTTTTATTTTCTTTTATATTACTCTTTATTCATGAGGAAATTGTCTCTGAAAATACAATATTTAAATTGCCGCCTTTTCTGTCGCCTGATGACGTTGAAAACTACTCACTAATGAGGGAGTGGCTTACATTTGCCGCCGACAGAATTTAAACGAGTGACAGCCGTGACAGCTGTTAATTATTTACTGGCTACTAGTTCTATTCATATCACTGATTTTTATATTTTGTAAAGACCCAAATATGGTTGTACAAAAGAGTTTTATGCTAGTGTGCCCAAACATAACTAATAATAGTAAAAAAAAGTTTTAGTAGCACTTCAAAACGAAGAAAGAAGAATGAAATAGTTATCTCAACTAAACATAACATCATTTGCAAAATCCAAGTTTCATTCTGTGAAGATTATTTTGCTGTAAGCATCAATATTTTATAATTAAATAAGAAATATTATTTTTAAATTTTTATCTGTTTAGTTCTGGCATTGGCTATTATTTCTTTGACGTCACAGACAGTGTAATTTGGCGCCAATTCAAACATAGTATACTTTTAAATTACTATTGTGTTCAATTTGAACAGAAAATCATATTTATTAATACTATTAATATAGAAGGTACTTATTCGAATTTCAGAATAAAAAAAGATATGTTATTTTTTTGCAACACCTTATTGGTCGGATCGTCATGTACGAGTGTAATTAATGTCTAATATATTGGCCTTTTATGATCTTAGATAAATAAATATATCATCACGATATATTATCCATCGCTGGATGTGCCAATCTGCTTTGTACACAAATATCGGTTGTGATGATGACATATTCGTACCGTGCTGGCGTTTACCAAGAGTCACCTCACGGGCACTCATTGCTGGCATGGAGAGTGCACCACATGGGTCAATTTTGTAGGTACCATTTAAAATTTAAAATAATTTTCACGTCGGTCAGGATCGAATCTAGATTTGCGACCAAACACTCAGAAAAATATAGGTATTAGTGATAGAATATTTGACATAAATCAGATTTTACAATTT
Source organism: Harpalus rufipes (assembly GCA_951394225.1). Lineage (NCBI taxonomy): Eukaryota > Metazoa > Arthropoda > Insecta > Coleoptera > Carabidae > Harpalus > Harpalus rufipes. Next base: position 51,986,495 of record OX596278.1, on the reverse strand, counting down.
TGTTATAGTAATTGTAATTTAGATACAATAAAAACAAAAAAAATAGTTCTGTAATAAGAATTATGTGTGTGATATATTTTAAATTACATTTAAAGTACATGCACCGTTTTAAAACGGCCTGTATAATGGCGCCGAAAACTATGAAGAAACGCCGCTAGATGGCGAAGCGATTATTTTGTTCGAAGTGTTGGGCTTCCTCCTCACAAAATAAAATAACAATTGACAGTCGTTTTTTAATATACTATTAAATATTACTTCGTTCGCAAATTACAAGCGATTGAAAGTTTGTGTGACGTTTCATGTCACTAAGTAATTTGATTGGTTGCCTGATTTTTAAACAGAGGCGCGCGCTTTATCTTTGGTGAAGACATGAAACGCCCCACGCCAAATTCTAAACTTTAAAAATTCATATCTGGCTTATTACGTATAGTTTTCGCGTTTGAGCAAAAATTCGTGTTCATCCTGTTCTTGCAGGAAAAAATGGTATAAAACGTCATTGTTCCCAAAGCGTGAAGCTTGTCATCTAGTAGTGTTACCTGCATTGTTGTATACATATGTCTACATCATTATGACGTGCTAGTTCATGGGTCATTATTTTTTAAAAAATCAGCGAAATGAGTCATTGTATGAACAAACAAAAAACATATTTAAAAAAATGTGAATAAAAAATGTGTTTAAGAGTGTGTTGAACGCGTAAAATATAGGTTTGTAATGAAAGCATGTAGGTGATTGCTAAAAAGGCCTAGTGGCTTTATGGCGTGAGAAGGCACAATAACGATGTTTCATTAAAGGGATGAATATATTTCTCCGTGCGTATTAATTTCATTTGGAGTTTGCCTTTGCATACACCCTGTTTGGGGGTAGAACTACTCGTAGCGTTAGCCGGTAGCGTAGCTTTCATGCTGCCCTGCCTTTTTCTCTCTGCTTCCGCCGCACCACACTTTATTCATTTTTTTACAAGTCCAATCTTTTAGCCAGATGCAATTAAGGAGAGCTAATTTGTTCGACGTAAATTCTTAAGACAACCACTAAGACTAAGACTCCGTACTCTAATTTCATTTCGAGATTTAAGATTACGTAAATGCCTTGTTTTTGAAACTGTCAAGACATTTATATTACCAGTCAGGGCTCTTTCAATAAACATCTACAACTTATCAAGTACCTTTGTGGTTCAAACGGCTCCAATTCGAATCTAACGCAAATTGAAAATTATTTATTTATTTATTTATTTATTTATCGATCCAACAGGATTCAAGATCCCAATTACAGGACGATCATATGACATACAAATACAGAAACGAATGAGTTGAACAGTAAATACATATAAGAAATTTAACAAGTGACTTATTACAACAAAGAAACGAATGAGTTGAACAGTAAATACATACAAGAAATTTACCAAATGACTTATTACAAGAAATATTTTAATAAGATATTCTTAAATTTAGAAAAGGAGTCGCCAAATATATCAATGTCAATAATACATGATACACTGTTATATGCTACACAGAGTTGTCTTATTGGAGATTTCAATTCATAATTAGTCCTAGCTGTTTTACAAAGAAATGGTACTTTATTTCTTGAAGTGACGCGTGGAACGTGAAATGGTATTAGCTCAAGACTACATGGGTCATCAATACAATTATTAATTAATTTGTATAAGTAGAGAGATAATTGTAAATTTCTTCTGCTACTTAATGGCACCAAGTTCACTTCAGGCAATAAATCAGAATAATCATGGGTAAAGATAGGATATTGTCTATGTATTTTAAAATAACAATATTTAATGAATTTATGCTGGACAGACTCAATCTTAGATATATATTTATGATATATTGGATTCCAGACTTGTAGACAATATTCTAGCTTGGAGCGGACAAATGCATAATACAAGCTTTTGAGTGTAGTTGTTTTACAGAAAGACCGACAATTTCTAATTACAAATCCAAGATTTTTGTAGGATGATCTTACAGTAGTCTCAATGTGTACATTAAATGTTAGTTTTGGGTCAAATATAATCCCAAGATCCTTAAACTGAGTTACTTTCTCAAGCGAATTAGTTTCCATGTGATAAGCATAAGTGTAAACGTATTTTTTAACAAAGTAACTCATTATTTTACATTTGCTGTAATTAAAGAACAATTTTGAGTTATGGGACCATTTTAAAATGTTGTTGATGTCGTTTTGTAAGAGAATACAGTCATTAATCGAGTTGATGTTTTTATAAATTTTTATGTCATCGGCATACAAAAGTATTTGCGAATGTTGAACACAGTCCACCACGTCATTAATGAAGAGGTTGAATAATAGTGGGCCCAAGTTTGATCCTTGTGGGACCCCAGAAGTAGCAGTGAACGGGTTTGATTTAAAGTTATTTAGTTGCACAGTCATTTCGCGATCTCTGAGGTAGGAGTTGAGAAAATGAAGGAGGTCCTCAGTAAAGTGAAAATATTTACTGAGTTTTTCCAGAAGCACATTGTGATTTACACTGTCGAAAGCCTTTTTAAAATCTGTGTATATAACATCTACTTGAGAGTTGTCACGTAGAGAATTAAGAGTGAATTCAGTGAAGTTCATAAGGTTAGTCGTGGTTGATCTACCAGACATGAATCCATGTTGATGACGAGAAATATGTGTGGAAATAGAATTATATATGTACTTATATAAAATACATTCAAAGATTTTAGAGATGTTAGAAAGAATGGTAATAGGACGGTAGTTAGAAATATCAGTATTGTCACCAGCTTTGAAGATGGGACAAATGAAGGAGTTTTTAAGTACAGAGGGAAAGCGATTGGTTGATAGAGAGAGGTTAAAAAGAAAATGTAAAGGTTTAACAAAAAAGTGACTACATGCTTTAATGATATATGCAGGTAAGTGATCAGGACCAGGATTACGTGATGCTTTAAGTTTCCGAATTGCAAGTAAGATATCATCCTCAGTAATGTTAGGTATTGATACTGCATTACAGTTAATATCAGTTGTTGTTCCTGCATACATATTTGAATTATTATCTGTGGTGGAATATACACTAGAAAAATAATCCGCAAATCCTTGAACTATATCTGCTGTGTTATCGAAAGATTTATTATTAAAGTGCATATTACCCGGAATCCTTGAGACGCGTTTTTTGTTGTTAATGTAAGTCCATATGTTGTTAGGATTCATAGCTAAGTTATTTTCTATGCCATCTAAATATTTTTTGTGTTCAAACTTAATCTGTTTTTTAATAAGAGTGCGGAGATTTTTAAATTCACTGAGGTAATATTCAGTCTTATGTGCTTTGTACAATTTCAAAGTATATTCTTTTCGTTTAATATTCTTAATTATGTTACTATTAAACCAAGGTGGGTATTTGGGTGTCTTTCTTATGTTGCAGGGAATACATTTGTTCATAATATTATACAATGTTGAGTAAAATATAGAGAATGCAGTATCAATATCATTACATTGATATATAGAATTCCAGTTGCATTCAGAGAGTAAATTATATAGAAGATGAAAATCTGCATTACGAAAGTTATAGGTTTTAGAATTCGAATTAAATGAAGAAACGGAAGGTTTTGCAGATAAAATAGAAGGCAAAGAAATTGATAATGAAGGGTGAAGAGGATCCTCATCAACAATTGGATTCATATCACGAGCTACCGAACACGACATATTTGATATGACGACATCCAGAATTCGGTTAGAGGAATTAGTGACAATGTTATACTGTGTTGCATTTAAAAAAGAAATGAAGTTATGATAGTTAGTTATTATATTATCAGTATAATTTAGCTTGATGGAATCTACAAGTTTTGAGATATTTAAGTCTCCCATAATTATAAAGTTGTTATCTAATAGGGGTAGAAAAGATGAAAAACTTTCGAAAATGTAATTATGTTGCTCAACTGAAATAGGTGGTGGACAATAAAAAACAAATACATAGAAAAATACATTAGACGTGAGAAAAATTTTAGTGCCAACGATATCTGAAAGACAGTTGGGATGAAAAGTTATATGTAGAGGGATAGATTTAAATTTATTGTTAACAGCGCATATTACACCGCCACCACGTGATTTGCCTGAAAGTGCTGCGTCCCTATCACTCCTATACACATTGTAGTGAGACATAAATAATTCTGAAGTATGCACACTATCATTCAACCAACTTTCAGTTATGGAAATGATGTCATAGTCCGTAGAACAACAGTTATTATAGAAAAAATCAAGTTTGGTATTTAAACCCCTTACATTTTGGTAAAATATATGCATAATAATGAATCACAGAGAAAAAAAATAGTTATTTTTGTAGTGTAGAACAAAAATGAATACGAATAATATGAGTTTAAGCGAAACAGTGTAAAAACCTTGGTAAAATAAAGTGACTTGTTGAAACCTCGAATAAGACGACAAGTGCAATGAACTATGAGAATAACAGATTGTTACTTGTTTATAAGTGTGAATAAAAAGATCTTGAAGACAGCTGTTTAACCGAAATAAAATAAAAATGATATGGATTGAATATTGTGCTCGCAAACAGTAATATATCACCAATATTAACATTAATGACGCTCCGTATAGTTAATTTAACAAATACCTAATAATATACAAAGTTACTTAATTAAACCGCTTAAGACTAAACCAAGTACGATCAAAGTACAAAGAACAAAAAAAATCTTAATGAAATGTATAGAAAAAAAGTAAAGATTCGCTATTTATAATCGAAAGAGTATAAAATAGGAAATTTTTACAGCTGATCTATGAAGAATAATAACAGTATAGTGCATTATAAAAAAGAAAAAAATAAATATAGTGCCGTTAGTAATGATCGTGCAACATAGTACCTAATGATAGTGTCAAATAACTAATGGTTACAAATCAACTAAGCCGTCAAGTAATGTAACCTTTTTTACAACATTATCCGATTTATAAAATATATTGCCGTCGACAGTCCAGACATTTCTAAAGCCAAATTTTTTACTTATAAAAATGAACAAATCAAGGCGCTTCTTGGTAAGGTCTTCTTTAATAGTTAAGTTTGTGCCTTTTAGATGTTTTCTATTTTTCAGTATAGTGTTTCGTGTTTTATAAGAGGTAAATTTGACAATAATTGCTCGAGGACGTTCACGAGAGGACACAGAACTAGCACTAGCATTTTTCACTCTCCCAACACGGTGACACCGATCAATATTTTCTGGAGGGACATCTATGGAAAGTTTATTCTTGAATATATCACAAACCTTGAGTTCGACATCTTCAGATGGATCTTCAGGAACACCAAAGACACGGATGCAATTCCTCCTAGAGTATTGCTCCAAGTCATCTATTTTAGCTTCAAGTTGTTTGTTATTGGTGTTAAGATCAGCGATGATGGCCTCATATTTCTTTTTTTGTTCCTCCAACTTGCTATTCAGTCGATTGAATAGTTCATTGGCTAATTCAGTGATAAAAGTACCATCACTAAGCAGTTTAGCCATAACTTCAGCGACCAATGCAGCGTTTTGACGAGTCATGATGAGGGTATCGACAAATTGTAAAATTTGTAGCACAGGTGAGTACAATTTAATACACTTTAGCACTTAAATGAAAAATTTAGAGCAGCTGTAAAAAATCACGTCTATTCACGTTGAAACATTGAATATGTTTTAACTCCAACTCCTGAAGTACTCTCTCCGCGACAACTGCGAGACAGTTAGATTTTATAAAACATTGCACTGTCGTAGCCAGACTGTAAAATCCGCCTATTTATATATTAGAAAAAAGGTTAGCGATTTAATAAATAGAAGTTTGTCTATTATTTTCGGTTATTATGATAGAAAAGCAAAATATAATTTCGACAAGACAAGAATGGCCAATTAAATAAGGCAAGTTTTGGAACAACAAAACAGAAATATATGATACCTTTACCATTAGGGCATTGCTACAGGAACTCGTTTATTTGTGAAATTATTCCTTATACAATATGAATGAATCAAAGCAATACATCATATAAAACAAAATGTGAAGAATAATTCAATGATAAGTACTGAATGATACAAATATTCAAACTTGTATGATGGTCAGGTGACCCGGTTTTGTGTACGCCATGGCTGGTTTTGGATAAGTTTCGTTGTGCCACAGTCAATGGATAAGACGAGTTTTGAAATGAAATACATTTTACAAGCTCAAATTACGTGGTAGTCACGCAGTTTTAGAAGATTAAAACGTATTTCAAACCATAAAGCTCCATCTACCGAACATTTTGATACTTATAACTTGATTTTTTTTTTTTAAATGAATAAGATGACTTTTGGAATAGACCTCAATTATAATTTGAATATTTGTACATCCTTGCTTTCTGTGCAGAAATTGTGTCTTCTTAGAAGAATTTATTCGTTAGAAAGAGTCGCGGTGACCACCAATAGTTTTTGTAAGAAAAGAATACCTGTCTCGAATTTTGCTTACAAGATGAACTTTTGTCACATAAAATTTAAATGTGCCACTATTTAAATGTAAAAATAATTTCTTGGGCGAAATCGCAGTTGAAATTGGTTTGTTGCAATGGGGTTACCGAGATCAATACCACATTTGAAAATCCTGAGTTGGTCTAGGTCTAGATGGTGAAAGGCATTGTAGAAGAATAGTACTGCCTTTTCCCTTTCCTGGGTTACCGGCAGGTACTATTGACATTGCTGCGTCGTTACCAATATGCTTGAGCCATTGTGACGAATGCAATGACCAGGAGATCCTTGAGGATTGTCTGGTTGCCGACTTGTCGATGAGCCGGTAAACTAAGGGTTTGAGATTCATTGGTTTCTTCCCTTAGATAATATACTCGTATAGAATCAACCCCTGATTCGTTCTTGTATAATTATTTGTTGTTCATGACTCTGACTTAGGGTATATTCCAAAAATAACAAATTTTAACCGTGGTAAACCAAAAGTGTATGGTAAAAATTGTAAATTTATGGAATATGGTACCTGTTCAAATGGTTACAACTGAAGCCCACCAATGCAACCGTGATTTTTACTCGGTTTTGTTGGTAACATCTTTTGTCCTTCTTCATAAGATGTCAGATTTTATAGATTAGTGTGGTTAGATACTACTTCGACAAATTGATATTTGCAAGTAGATAAGCAAGAGGGCTTCTGGAATCAAGATGGCATGTGTCCATCGACATCTACCATGGGGGTAGTTCTTTCACATACCATCAAGGTTATGATCGTCAGCCACCCTTAAACCTCACATAAGGGTTGCTAAAAAACTGCTTCTAAACACACAAAAATTTGCTAAAGAACTACTCTCATGACTACCTATGACCTACCTCCATGGCTAAAGAATTACCCCCATGGCAGATGTCGATGGACACATGCCATCTTGATTCCAGACGCCCTCTTGTTTATCTACTTTTGCATCTGCTTTCTACGGTTTGCATTCTTCGTTCTTTTTAATTTTCTGCTCTATAATTTAGGTTCATGATAGACGATAAACGAAATGTTTTGACAGAACACTTTAGGTTTACTTCGAAAGTAATCGAACTGTTTCAAAAAATAATTGTCACGTGACTATACCTATGCAGTCGGTAACCAAAACCATGGTTATGGTTATTTTTTTTTACTTTTGGAATATACCTTTAGTGGCTTAGATTGAGTTTAGTATATCTGTATGAAATAAACAATTAAATATTAAATTGTACTATATGGGTACGGCTCTCTTATTGTGGTGTAATTTTGATGTAGTGTGCATATTTTAATCATTTGTTTTAGTATATTCTTAAATCGGCAATGAAAAGAATTGCACATTGATGTGGATGCTGATTTTTAAATTAGGTAGTAAGAATTAGAGTTACTATAGTTATTTGATCGCGTTGTAGTTTATTAAATATTAAATATTTTCATTATTGTTGGGATTTTTTTTAGTAATATTCTTTTGAAGACGACCTTCAAAGGATACGTTATTAACTTCTTTCTGCCTGCTTGTCTTCAATTAGAAAATAATAATTGCCAATAGAGACGTTTAGCTGCCAATGTATTACCATGTGCACATCCGTATATTAAATGCATATGCTAATTTTGAGTTTGTATAACCATTCATTATTAAAGCAAGAAATACTACGTAAAGTCAAAGTACATCCCAATTTATTACAATAAATTATGATAGTTGCTAAGGAAACGTGATTAAACAAATTAATAATATGCTTCAGAATAATGGACAAGAACTTATAATAATTTACAAAAAAGAATGTTTAAATCCGAGACGGTTTGTTTCCGGACATGGGTATATTACTTATATTATGAGTTATCTTGTCATAATAGTATGACTGATACATCCCCAAATATTACCTACCCTTCATTTTTCGAACATTTATTTAGGTATTTATTTTGTATAAAAGTAGTTTGTAGCTGTAAATGGAGATAAATATAAAATATATCATCACGACATATTACTCTTTGCTGGATATGTCAATCTTTATACGCAGATATCGGCAATAATGATGACATATTAATACGGTACTGGCGTTTACCAGGCATCACCTCACGGACACACATTGCTGGCGTAAAGTGTGCACCACATGAGGGTCACTTTTGTGCCTTTTTTTAATTCGAAAGGAAGATAACAATAATACAGGAAATTTTAATTTCTTTCAGAGATGTGCAATTGTGAAGTATCGTGTACATATACAATTTGGAGACGTCAACTGTATTAATTATAATGCACTGCCTGTTTAGTTCATAGTTTACATTGTAAATATTAGTACAAAAGGCCCTGTGAACAGTATTTTATTATAACATGAATATGTGTTGATATTGTTCAAGGACAATAAATATGACCATGGTATTGTTAGTGTACGCCCAAAATTACACGTTATACAAATTTTAATTATATTATTAAATTATCACTTTTTTAGCTTTGTTTATTCTGATTTTATTATAATTTGTTTCATATAATTTTACAGGATTATATACTTTATTTTATAATGGCTACACTTCATTACTTTATGAGCACATATATTTTTAAACAATAATAATACAAAAATCATTAGTTTTAGGTACGTAGAAGACACATTTTTTCTACAAAAAAAATTGTACTACACCATCATGAATATTCAGTATCATTATCCCTAACGAAGATTAATCTATCTCCTTTAAATGAAGCATTGTAGTTCAAAATTTTTACATGAACAAATTGTGCATACCGTCTGCTTTAACATCAAATATAAAGTAGTTTTCGACGGTTGCTATTTCTGGACAAATAAGGTTAACACTAGAGTTATTGCATCTTCAACAAAAAAATAACGTACACTTCAGTCACGTGACAATCCGAATGGACATGTCTACTAATAAGGTTCATGTTAAATGAATAAGGAAATACATTGTGTGCGATGGAATAGCAAGCATTTACCGTTCTGTATGTTTGAGGTTATGTTTCAATGAAAAGTGCGCATATAACTTCGTTTCTGTAATTTTTAACGTTAACGTTAACGTGAACTAATTAAATGCGTTAAACATTGAAATTGAAAGTCCCATATTTTTAAAATAAGATGTTTTCTACATAACGTTACCGTTTTCATTGCTTCATCTTAGAAATTGCAATAACGCCCTATTGCTGCCAAAAATTACGTACGCATGCGCATTGAATCTAAAATGAGTTTGAACGTTTAATTATTTTGACGTTATGTGAAGACTCTATTGTTGAAGAGAACTACTTACATATTTAAAATAAAATTCTTAAAAAAATGAATTATGTATCTTATTCTCAATAATTATAGCGTGATCATTGTAATATTAGAAAATAAGCATCTTGCAATAAATAATGAACAGTATTGCAATAGATTGTGGTCTACAACTATTGTGTAGCATGTTCGTTACAGAGCTTACAATATTTCAAGACATGTCACATAGCTTTGCATATTAGCATGCTTATGTATAAAATGAGTAACAAAATTAAGCAAGCAGTCTTACAGCTACGAAAAGCCAGACACATAGATGTAGATTGAAACTGCGAGAGCTATCAAAGACTCAACAAAAAAGGAATTCTGTTTTATTTGAGTTTGCATCTCATCCGGACGGTATTTTTGTTTCTTGCTACGTATATTTATTGCATGTATGATTAATTATTATTTATTTCTAAATTGTCTACTCGTATTTCATATAATTTAGCTTTCTTCCCATTACATGAACCAGTTGCACTCTAGTTTTGCATTTAAAATACTACATGTTACAAAAATAAATATTATAAATGAAATACGACTTGAACGCTTGCACCTGCGTTTGGTTAAAATATAAGAAAGATTAATTAATTATTTCATATGTATTAGTAAATAAATCGATCAAAAAAGTTGTTTTTTTTTCTTAGATTGCTCGAAATATCTCTCACGAAGAGTAATTGAAATTATAGAACAACATAAATATTTGGGTTGTATTTTGATTGGAAATTTGAAATTACAGGGACATATAATGTAATTTATAAAAAAAATTCATCGAAAATATATTTCTTGCATAGATGTAGTCAATACTTATCTCAAAAAGAAAGAGAAACAATTTATAATACTATTATTCTGCCACATTTTTACTTTGCTGGTTCTGTATTATATTTACGTAATCAAAGTAACAAATAAATTGCATTAATTCAATGCGAATAATATTACAATGTAATAAATATACTAATGTAAATTCAATGTTAAGTGAATTAAGATGGTGTAATGTAAAATATTTATTAGAATTACAAGTAATTGTACTGATACGTAAAATTAAAATAGGACTTTAACCAGAATATTTTAGAAATAAATTAATTGAAATTGAAGATATTCACAATTACAATACTCATAACAAAAATAAGTATTATATAACGAAAAAACTAATATATAAAGAATTATCTGATAATCTTAAGAATTTAGATTTAATAACTTTAAATTAAAGGCTAAGGATATTTATAAAACTCAGAATTTAAAAGATGTAAATTAGTAAGTTAATGAAATGTTTTTATATGTACTTATACTATTATTGTTTATTTATTGTATAGCAACATGCTAAATAAAGTTTATTATTATTATTATTGTTATTAGTTAATAACCCCAAAGAATCTGAAAAATCTTCAATTTCATTCTCTTTCTTCTGTTCTGCATCTCATATCTACTAAATTATTGGAAAATTTGCCAAATAAAATATCTTTATATTTTAATATTTCCCGACGGAAATTAACTTTTCTCAAAAAATCATAATTTCTTTTTGACATATTGTCAGATTTTTACATGACAGAATGGCAGTGTGCTACAACGGTTATTTTTATGAAACAGGTACAAATAGTACCTTAGTAACGTCAAATCTACTTGGGTAAATACGTGGGTTTCTACTTATATTTTATGTAACAAATATATTTACTCAAGTATTTTTCAAATTTACCTCAGTAATATATTGAAGTAATTACTAGTGTTTTATGAAACAGGTCACAGATATTCAAATTTGGCGGGCTGTTACACTCGTTTTTATGCACATTTTCTAAATATAGTAAAATTACTTCATTGTTCGTATTGTCTCAATTTGGCCTAAATGAAACCTGAACAGAGGGTTTACAAAGTCGTTAATAAATGTTCCAAAGAATGTATAAGTACATATGACATTATTACATATAATAAAAATTCCATGCAGTAATAATAAAAAAAATAATATAACCTAAGCTAGCGTACAAATTTTACGTCCGTCAAACACGGTCCATTATATTTCTTTTTCTTTTTTAAGTGTGTAACGCTATTTAAAAAATGTGTTTTGTAAAGAACAACGTAGAACTAAATAAAATTGTATTGAAACCATACGAAGGAAAGTTTTATTTTTCATGTGAATACATCAGACGTAATCCTCGATAAGCTCTTTATGATTATCTTCAAGGATTAAAGGTATCAATTATGTGTCAAACATGCATTTTACAGGCTAGAACAAAAAAAAATGTATAGATATCAGTATCGAATTATTTTAACATATTCTTCGTTGGGTTTTCAAATAGCACAAAAGTGATCCCAGTGGTGCACTCTGCATGATGAATTTAAGTGCCCGTTCTTGTTAACAAATTTCTCTTTTTAGCTTTCATTGTGAATTGTGACTACTTCTTTAGCTATGTTTACTATGTACTGACATCAGTGAAAAGAATTCATCGAAGTTTTAGAGATAGGGGATTCTCAAAACATCTTTTATCACATTTTGTATTTTGTCCATAAAATCAGAATTTCTGATTTAATATACGAGCCCAAACTCAAAATAGTTCAGTCGGTTTACATTTTCAATAAAAAAATTATAAAACCTAACCAAATGGTGAGAAATATCTACAAATTTCTTTCGATTATTAAAATATAGATTTTAAACAACAAAAATTGAATATGTTATTTAAGTATTCAGCCATTTAATATTGGGTTACATCGCCTTTATAAGTAATACCATCTTTAATTTTATTAGGTATTATATTCCTAAGCCCTGCATATTTTTCTGTGAGTATTGTCTCTTATGTCTTACAAAAAATACGTTTTATTGTACGCACCGGATTTTTACGAAGATGTTTTTCATAATGACAAACGTAAAGGGTCTCGGTAGAAGCTAAATCTAGAGTAGAAGATGGCCCTTAAAAAACCGATCGCACTATCATTATCAGTCATTTGACCCACAGTTTTTAAAGTTTAAAATCTATATTTAAAGTAGTCGAAATAATTTTCAAGAAATTTCTAACCATTTGTGTAGATTTTATAATTTGATGAAAATGTAAATAGGCCGAATTATTGTGAGTTTGGGCTCCTAAATGAATTTCTGGTTAAATATGAAGGTTGCGTCGTGTTGTGGTGAATTGTTTGTGTATTTTTTTAGGTATGACATTAGCGTGTATGTATTTATTTATGTGTTGTGTCAGAGTAGGGCATAATGAGGTAGGGAATAGTGCAGCAGGGCCTGGGCCTGGGCCAGAGGTTCATCCATCGCTTTGCAGTGCGAAGTACGAGGTGTCGGCCGCAATGCCGTCTGTCTGTTACAGATAATAGAAATTCCTGAAGCAGCGTTTCTCTTATCTATCTCAGTCACGCGCCGAGGCAGCCGGGCCCAAGCGAGACGCCGCGATGCCGCCGCCGACGCCGACGCCAACAACACCGCCCCATACCACTCCACGTCGTCTTAACCGCACCAAACTCTAAACAAATGCCCACCCCAACATATACCACCTTGATTTTTATCTAATTTATCTAGCCACCCAAATTCGACCATTGCATTTTTTTTTCTTTTTGTTTCATAATAAATAAATATATTATCGCGGTTTGTTACCCATTTCTGGTTATGTAATCTTGTTTTTCGCACATTTTACTAATGATGATATTTTTGACGCTATAATCTCTGGAAGGCTATTGTTTCGAGTAAAAGATATGCAGAACCATTTCCCGGGTAATGTTGGAAATGCACACTTTCGGACTTTATCTAAACATATAAAAATATAGATTTTTAAAAAAATATTACACGGCTCATCTCATTTTGGTCAAAAATTGACATTGGTTGTTCTTGTATTAACCACAGATTGGATGATTGATTTATACCGGGTGGTGGCGATTAATTTTACGGCGAAAAATAAAGATTTCAAAGTTGTACAGAAATAAAAGTTGCATGCAAAGTGGTTTTGCATTATTTATTGTGTTTCTAGTTTCATGTTAAAATTTTCAAAAATTCCGTTAATTAGTAAAAATAGCCATGATTTATTATATTATAGAAAACAATATTATTTTATTCATATTCTGTGAAAAAATAATTAAATATTAAATGTTTATTCAAATGAGGAAAGTGTTTATTATTATAAGACAGATTGACGTTTATAAATAATTTATGAAAACCAGTACAAAAGAAAATAAATGTCATGGCTACTGCTACGAATTAACAGAAATTTTGAAATTTCTTTTTAAAATTGTCAAGAAACTAGAAACCTAATAAAAAATGCAAAAACAGTTTTGTTTACAAATTTTAATTCTGAAAAACTTTGCACATTACAGTTTTTGCCGTAATATGAACAAGAGAGCAAGAAATTTCATAAAAGTAAAATTCCATGTTAAATCCCTATGTTCAACCTTAACCGCCATTCATAATATATACTTTAATGGTTTGGTATGTGTGTGACATATTTATTAGCTTATACAGAGTATAACAGAAATAAGTCCGTTAAATTTATCTTATGACAGAGCTCGTCGAGAGTAACAATTAACAATTTTCCAACTATCTATTTTTCTATTCTTTATTTCAGCCCTTTCCAGTAGTCTTTTTATTTTTGATGCGCTTGCTCTTGTTTCTGCCATATAGGTTATAATAAATCTTACTATAACTTATACTTTTTAACTTAACATAAAGCATTACAAAATTTTGGAGTTCGCTTGTGAATTATCCGAATATAGCAGTTTTTTCCTTGCTCATATTGATCTATGGTTTGTTAAGCTTGCGTATGTAATTACTCGTACATGAAACCTGCATCGCGCCAACATAAATTAAGCTTTAAACGAAAAAATTTAATTTGCGCTTTTGTTTTAACCACAGGAGACGTCAACTTTTAATTTTTAAATGGACTCATGTGCTGTTGTACAACGCATTTAATTACGTTTTAATTAGGTCTCTATTAACATGTATAATCGCGTACCAAGACATCTCAAATATTCAGTGTTTTCACTGAAAACCTACTAAATACCTTCATACAAATAATACTACCTGCTTAAAATAAGGCTAGTATTTATTGGAGCAGTATTTTAAATAAATAATCAGTATTAAATGATCGCTAACTTATAATAAAAAATTAATTTAACCTGATTTAATTTAATTGATTTAAACATATTTAACCTAACTTATAATAAAAATTTAATTTAACCTGATTTATCCAAACTCAATTTAATCTAAACCAATCTCAATTCACCTAACCATAATTTAACCTAACCTAATCTAACCGGAACAAAAAATTCATATTTACGGATCATTTATTTTACAAAATAGGTACTGATCATTAATGTAAAAAAATACTGATCAAATAAATATAAACTTTAGAATAATAGTGTCATTGTTAGAGCTACTACAAGATGGTAGTATCATGACAGTTTCGTAGAAAAGTTTCGCTAAGGAAAAGAATTTGTAAAAATAGATAATTCTATAAAGTAAAATGTTTTTAATAGTTTAGGGTTATTAAAAGTAATATATTGTTGTTGTAAATATTATAGAAAATAAAGGATCAATATTCAAGAAAAAAATATAACTGTTTTAAGAAATACAAAAATTCCATTAAAATTCACAAAATTTCTAACTTTCCTGGAGAATTACTACAAAACTAGTTGGTGTCTGGTAATTTTGTTAGTCTCAAGTATAATCTTAATCTGTCTTGTGAACGGTTGTTAGGTTGTGTCTTGAGCAAATCCGTAGTTTGTTATATGAATTATTAAGAAAAACACTTACCTGCAGGATAGCATCTCTTTAGTGCCATTGTTGTTTTGCTCTATTTTAGCACCAAATATCTCAGCTCTTTATAAAATTTTGCTCTTGGCCTCTCCCTGTCACACTTGTGTAGAAACTCATAAAAAATAACATATTTAAATTTCATTTCAATCTATTTTAAATACTTCCACTATATTACTACCTTAAATATTTATACATATTTTTTCACATTTATTTGTTGCTTCCTAAAACTCCTACATTTCTGGCAACATCAATATATTACGGACTCATTTGGTTTGTATTTAAAATATTACTTAATTTTCTATTTGTAAGTCGCCGTAGTATTTATCCAATTTATTTTATTCTTGTATTAAAGCAGATTGGCACATAGAACAATGAGTACTCGTAAAAAGCTGGGATGATATATTTATTTATAGTCTTTATTGTGAATTGTGGTCCTTGTTGAAATTTTAACCCTAAGGTCAAACCGGGATTTCGCTGGCAAATTCCAACGGTTCTTTCCAGCTGTTGTTTGAAGCAAAAAAACCTCCGGCTAATCTTACTTCTTTCACCGTATTATTCCAAAAGCTTATTCTTAATTACAGCTTTCAAACATCAACACCGAAGGAAGGTTCGCTTCACTTGCTTTGTTGTGGCACGGCATGGTTAATATAAACTGTAAGTAGCGAAATTATCTTCCGGTCTTCGTTATAAAATCAGTTAGGGGATGGACCCTCATTATCGAATTATTGAATTAGGGGGACGGGGACCTTTATTCTTACTGCAGGATATGACCAAAGTTAGGAAGAGAGTTACCTTTGTTTTCTGCAAAGGGCAGCCAATGCAAAAAAATAAAGTCTGAATCATTTTATTCGTTTGCCGTTTATTAATAATTATAACTTATTACAAAATAATACAAATGATTTTGTTTTAATACACATATTACTATTATTATTTAGGTAAGGTAAAGACGCGCTAGTTATTCAAGCTTCAATCATGTAAACTTGGATCATCAAAAATATATTTTAAAAATATTCAATTTTTATGTAATTCATATATTTTTTAAAATATTTCAAGATTTGTATTATCAATAAAGTGTCTCTGGTCCTACAATTTTGAGTCATTTGGGATTTTATCTGTTTTAGCATACACTGCGTAGTTTATTTTCTGCATTATGAACGACCTGAAAAATCTATATAATATTGTAACATGGCTCAATCTTAGTTTTCTGGAACCAGTCCCAGAATTCTTATGAAGCCAGTTACTGCCTAATTATAAAGATGTGCTACTTGTATGGAATTGTAGATATCATGTAAAATATTTAATATATATATATATATATATATATATATATATATATATATATATATATATATATTTATTTGCACTTACACTATCGGATGTAAATAGAGCAACTCCGTAAGAAATAATAAAAAATACTCCCCCGTAGTTTAAATATTCAATATATTTTCAAACTTCTTATATAATGTAAAGGTGACATTCATAAAACCTTATGAACGTTAAATAAGTAATTCAAAAGTATCGTAATAAATTTCACAAGTACTTATGTATTTGAATACGGATGTGAGGAGTGACAAAACTAGAGCGACTATATATAAATCTTATATTTACTTTAAAATGATTAACCAGAATAACAATTTACAAAAGAAACTTAAATTAAATAAAAATTAACAATGTTACGTATTTAATACTTTAATAATTACTTATAATAGATTGCATTCGTCGTGGTATCGAATTAATTAAATTATCAATGATTTTGTGGTATATAGATAGATTTCCTTGTATTCGTTATAATTTTAAATAATTGCTTGGAATTATTAATATTAGTCCTTGCAATATTTTTGTGGTTTCTAATAGATTTTCAATTGCTCTTTTTTTATTTACCACTCTCATACGGTTAAAAATAAGACAACGCGGTTTAAAAATCTGAATTCAGCATGAAATTCTTTTTCTTATTATGTATTACACGATTTTTGCAAATGAGTGGTTCACAAATAAAACATAACTTCAATTCCAAAGAAATTTCTTTAATGTTTTGAAAAGTTTCAAATCAGCAAATTTCTCATATTTCATCCATTACCCCGACATCGTTAAAGACATCGTAACGCGGTTTGAATTCGACATGAATTTTTCTTTCCTAACATGTATTTGCACGATTGTTGCTAAGGAATGGTCGGTAGGTTTGAAGATGTTCAATAATTACAGAAATTTCTTCGGAATTGAAGTTTATTTGTAAATCACTCATTTGCTAAAATCGTGTAATACATAATATGAAAGAGAATTTCATACTAAATTTATACTTATACGCGATATCCTATTTTTAACCGTGCGAGAGTGGTGAAAGAAAAAGGAGTTACGAGCCGATGCAAGGAATAATATTAACAATGCCAAACAATTATTTAAAATTATGACGGCTGCATGGAAATCTATAAACTACAATATCATGATAATTTACTTAATTCGATGCCACAACGAATGCAATCTATTGTAAATAGTTATTAAAGTATTAAATATGTAACAGTGTTTATTTCTTGTCTAATTTAAATTTCTTTCATAAATTGTTATTATGGTTAATTTTTTTGAAGTAAATATAAGATTTTTATACAATCGCTCTATTTTTGTCGCACCTCACATCTGTATTCAAATAAATAAATACTTGTGAAATTTAGTACGACACTTTTAAATTATTTATTTAATGTCCATAAGGTTTTATGAATATGTCATCTTTACAGGATATACGAATTTTTAAAAAGTATTTAATATTTAAAATAAGGGGAAGTATTTTTTATTAGTTCCTACGGAGTTGCTCTATTTACGTCTCACACTGTATATCTCTTTGTATTTAAATGCTTCAATTATAAAGCAATATTGACATAAAAAATGTCACTAATAATAGGACCAAATACTACATTTTACCGGACATTAAAAATTGATGTAAATTTCTGTTAGATACGTTGAATGTTTAACTATAAAAGTGTACATAAAAATTGACCGTGTCATAGGGGCTTCACCTGTTGTTAATTAGCACCCGTTAAAAACGATTTTTATTTGTAACAGTGAAAGTTATCTGTACCATTTGTCACTCTTGTATAATTTACTGAAGAGAAAATCTTTTCGTTCGCGATCGAAACATCGAAATCCCGGCGTTTCCTGACAAATACTTCAACTGATTGATGTGTGTGTAAGGGAAACATCCTGACAATGTGCCTTCGCACTTGAACTTTATCTAAGTGGATGTTTAAAATATCACCCCTTGCTTCGATCAGTCTGTTTCTTCCCAGGTATTAACATAACATAACATAACCATTTTAAACTGCAACACCTGTAAGCGTCAGCTTTGCATTTACAGCATTACAGCAGAATTACAAGATGCACTCATTTCACTAAGATAATGACGGCATTATGCCAAAATGCAGTTACAGGTTATTATTTTAATAAGGACAGTATTGTTTTAAAATATAAATACTTGGATGAGAAAACAATTTAACTAGTTATGGATCTAGGAAATTTTATAAAAGGATGTACAGTGCATGCAAAAGTATTGAGTCAAACTTATTTTATTACTTTTAAAAGAATATCTGTTTTTTGTAATACATTTACATATTACAATATTGTTAGGAATGTTAATTACATTATAATTAGTATAGGTACAGGTTTATAATTGATTTTCATTGAATTTTATAGCTAAAACAAAATTGCCCGTGTTAAAAAATATCAAGCCAAGTTGTTGTTGAGTTTATATACTTTTTTATTTATACTTGTCATCAAATTCCCAATTTAATATTAATTTAGGTTATTATCTAACAAAATGGTGAAATACATCCACTTTCAGTTACGAGAATCCGTAATAAACATTTCTCAGCAAGGAAAGGTTGATAATGATCGATAAAAGCACAGCAAATGGAATTATTACCAAATATAAGTTGACGAAATCGTTAGTAGACAAGCCAAGATGCGATAAACCAATAAAGTGAACAGTAAAAAATAATTAAACTAAAATCTATAGCTGATGCCTGAAAACTGCTGTGGATATTTCGAAAGAAATTCGACCAGATAATCAGCTGAAGTACTGTGTCTCGACGTCTTAAAGGAGTAAGACGTATTTGACCAAATTGGAATGAAGATGACAAGCGAAAATTGCTATTTTCGTACTGAATACGAAGCAAAAAGATTTTTTCTAAATACGAAAATTAATTTTGAGGTTTTTAAAGCAAACATTTTTGACTAGCGTTTAGCCGAAATACCCAACTTTTATCACAAAAACGAACGATTGTAATTGCCATGCAATTAATAATCATTTTGATGACTTATTGTTGTTATATTTAGTCAATATAAACATAACAATAATAGCGTCATCTAACCCACAGATATCACTAAAAAAATTATTAATTTTTCACAAGTGTCAAAGTGTGAAACAGTATGAAATGAACAAAATGTATTCCTACACTATCACAATATATGCGCACGCGCACATCGGCACCTACTTCGTGTACCTTGGGTGATAAAAGTTGCTAGACGCTTCTACATTTTTGTCCCACTAGTTGAGTAGATGATTTTAATATTTTATATTATTTTTAATTCTGTAAGTAATAAACAACTAATGTATATTAACTTAATTTAATATAATTTCATACTCTCTCAATTTTGTTTCTGTACCTAACTTATAGATTACTTGGCTTCATATTTAGAACAACATATCATTTTAAAAAAACTGAATCTTGTATATTACTTTACAATGCTATAGTACGATCACAGCTGGAATATATCACTTGTATATGGAATCCATTTTATGATGTGTATATCAAACTAATAGAATCGGTTCAAAAAAAGGTTAATTGTCGTTCTACAAAGAA
Organism: Harpalus rufipes; assembly: GCA_951394225.1. Lineage (NCBI taxonomy): Eukaryota > Metazoa > Arthropoda > Insecta > Coleoptera > Carabidae > Harpalus > Harpalus rufipes. The sequence continues at coordinate 51,966,234 of OX596278.1, read as the reverse complement.
GGTTTAATATTGATTACACTAACTATCATCAAATATTACATGAACTAAATTTAATATCATTGGAGAACAGAAGAACTATTAACGACATCATATTTATGTATACAGGAATTCACAGCATGATTGACAATCAATGTTTTATTCATTTTTTCAATTTATATGTATCGGCAAAGAATACTAGGTCAAAAAAATTGTTTATTGTGCCTACATGTAAACAAATCTCTTCATAAATTCCCCTATGAGTAGAGTGATGCAGACTTACAATAGTAAATTTCAGCACCTTGACATTTTTCACTTGACGTTAAATCATTTGTGAAACTTACTGAATGGATAATTTCGTGAATAACTAAAATTTATTTTTTTATTGCAAATTTAATTTTCTTTTACGTCTATAAATTATTTGTCTGTATAAATGTCTTGATAAATTATTACATTAATTTTTGTATGTACACGTGGAACTGTCTTTGGTCTTCGACTGTGTTCTTCCCTCAAAATTAAATAAATAAATAAAAATATAGTAAACTACAGTCCTAGTGAGACATTTAGCTGTAAATGGAGATAATTTTGAATATTTTTTTGTGAAAATAAATAATTTGAAATTATTATTTTTCAAAATATAGCATATTCATACAGCTCAAAAAATATGTAAAAGTGCCCTTAATTTTGTGAATATTGAAAAAACATCTTTTTATTTCGTGATTACTATTCTGAGAGTACTGTACCATTACAATTAGTTACTTGAAATTGAGAATCAGTCTGTATGTAGAACAGTGTTGTATAGTAATTGAAATAAATATTTGAAATAGATTAAGTATTTTAAGTAATTATTTGAAATACTTAAAAATAAAAGTATTTTGTATTTTTAGTTCATATACTTTTCAAAAGTATTTCATATTTTAATACATTAAAATACTATTATTTATATAAAATACTAATTTTCAATATTTGAAATAATTTTTTTATGTGCCTGAGTGTCTGGTCGCGAATCTGGGGACTCGGGTTCGATCCCGACCGACGCCAAAAATTACATCGAATTTTAATGGCACAAAATTGACTCCTGTGGCGCACTCTCCACGCCAGCAATGAGTGCCCGTGAGGTGACGCCTGGGAAGCGCCCGCACGGTATAAATATTCCATCATTACCGATATCTGTGTACGAAGCAGATTGGCACACCCAGCAATGGGTAATATGCCGTGATGAAATATTTATTTATTTTATTTATTTATTTAAATATATTTTTGTATTTAAAATATACAATTATTTGAAATACATTTATGTATTTAAAATACAAACCTTCCGTCCTATGTGGTATGTTTAATATGAAATAATTTCCTAACTTTTCTTGAAATAAACAGCTGCCTTATTAATGTAGGAGTTTCTTTTTAATACAAATAAAAATATACGAATATGTTCAATACGAAAAATATTTTTACAAACTTCTTTTCAATTTTTAAATAATTAAAAGTAGAAGTATTTGAAATATTGGTATATTGCAAATACTAAAATAATATTTCTATTTTATCAAACATTTTATATTTTGTATTTGAAATACGTTTTTTCAAGTATTTTATACAACACTGATATAGAAAAGATAAATGCTATATGTATATCGGATGAACGGTATATAAAATAGATAAACGCTATGAAGAAAAGAATAAAAGCAACCCTTTTAAACAGTAGCATCTATTGTTACTATAAGAGTACAGAATTACTCCTTCTGATTATTTCCTAACCTTAGAATAAAATGACCAGACGTCCCGGATTGTGCGTGACTGTCCCGGAGTTGAATCGTTTGTCCTGTATTGCAAACTACCCCCGAAAGTGTCCCGGATTGAACATATACCTAACTTTTAACATTTCGAAATGGAACGAAGTTGCTGGTTCCTCTACTTTGTAGAAGAAATTCTTAATTTCAACGTATAACATTTTCTCGTTTTATCAAACATGTTTTCTTTTTATTTTTACATTAATAAAACCAATAGATAAGACATTTTAATGACGCACAATTAAATAAACTAAGAAAATCATATCTTTACGAATACTTTTTTTACACGTCCCGCATTTTAGCATCAAACACTTTATCTTAGCATCAAAGTAGCTTGTAAAATTATCGCTTAAATAGATGCAATTTTATTGCAATTCACTTGTTTGAAAATGAGAATAAGACTTAAAGATAATTTTGCCTGAGCAATCTGATTGTTATGTTTCCGCTATCTGGAATTAAATGGAATATTCTTGGTCCTCCATCGATGTAATCAGCAATGCAATAGCGGTAAGTCTGGTACATCAGCATCAGCAAGTGCTGAAGAAGCATGAGCCGAGCAAGAGTCGAGATCGCGTCCAGCAGCTTTTATTATCTGAGGGAGTTGCCAGCGCCACTGCCTTTACCTGCTAGACTCCGAACTCTTCTTTTTCTCACATGTTCCGGAGATTTCGGATTCTTTACTTTACATGGGAACGCCAAAGGAAAGAATTCCACGAAGCCAAGGTTACGGGACAAACAACACAAATAATAATTATACAACGTAAATAGGGTAATACCGGGAGAGGTGACCCACATTTCAAAAAAATCTTCGCATTTATTTATGTTTTATAATAAAATTTAAAAAAATATATAAATAGTTAACATTGTTATATAACTTCAAATACAGTTGAGACCCTTTAATCCGAACTGCTAAATGTAAGGGGGTGTTCGATTTAACGATTTATTCGGATTACTGAATTTGTTTGGATTAGTGTAAATAACGTAAATTTAGAAAGTTTGCAATATTTATTATGGTACTTCAGAGAACAAATAATGCAGAAATTTATAAAAACACATAACTATTATCTTAACTTTTTAGGTTTAATGTTTTCTTGTATATGTATTTACATTACGTCTTCACATTGCTATGTAATATTATTTTGTAACTGGGATGGAAGCGTAATATATATGCTGACTTACGGTTTGAGTGAGAACGATATAATGTCCGAAACAAAAGTCCTTCGGCAAATAGCTCTGTTTAATAATTTCCAACCTAACATTATCAACAAATTAATACAAAAGAAAAAATATAACCTGCAACTTAGAGAAGCTTTTGCTTACCTTACACAAAGAGAATAATATTCCAACTCGTATAAGCCTACGATTTTATTGTAGCTACAAAATTAGAAATTTAGTGGACAAACACAACATTGACATTGTTTTCAAACCAGTAGCAAATTTAAAACATGAACTTTGAAAAAAAAAAATTGACAAAACAGCATTGATAGAGGACTAAACTGTGGTAATTGCGGTTGTAATTATGTAGGTAGAACAAATAGAAAGTTTTCTACCCGTTTCAAAGAACACGCGCGATGTGTAAACTTTCAAAACAATTATTCAAGTTTTGCTGAACATCTTATCGATACCGGTCATAGTTTCGATATAAATAATGATCAAACATAATGGTTGAGTATTAGACTTTCTTGAGAATTTGGAAATTAAAAAGGTAATAAAAGAAAACGAAGCGTTCTGTCTAAATGATCAGATAAATTTGAGAAATAGCGCGCTACTTGATTTACTGATACAGTTTTACCCAAGATTTTACGCGTTTGTTACATTTTCTGAATTTTTCGGTTTTCTCACAGGTCCTTGCACTATCCTTTGACGATTCACTGAGAGCGGACGTTTTGTGAATTTGCTTCAAATAATTTTCATTTTAATTTTGACTTTGTTAACAACCTTTTAATGATTAGTATTCGCTTTACTCCACTTCTGCAGATCTAGTTTTTTTGTATTTGTTTTTTGTTTTGTAAAAAAAAATTATGTTATTTATATGATATACTCTTGTTGTTTCGCCGGTTGTCTGATGATGATAATTTAATGATCGAAACCGGTTGCATTATAATTTAATTAAATAAATTATAGAACAGTGTGAATATGACAAGGAAATTTTATTATTTCCCCCCTTTTTCATCTTTCGTTTCACACATGGGTATTCTATTTCCTACAATAAACTAAATTTGATTTCCTGAAATATTTGAAAAAAATGGCATCTGTTGTTTTAACTACAAATATTATATTATCTATAAAATAAGTTCTGTTTCATCGATTAGCGGATAATGTAAATAAATATTGTGTTTTATTTCATCGAATGTAACTCTATAGATTTAGAACTTAACCTCTAAACTGGAGGATCATATAAATGTAATATATTCAGATTGTGTTACGTTTCACGTGCTATTTATTCCCTATAATCCATTTCATACGAACCAGTAACATTTATTTATCGCGTATCAAAATAATAGTATTCTGTGCTTAGTTCCCGCTATTCCCATCAAGACCAAATGAGATATATTAGTTTATTATTTAATCCTCTAAATTCTAACTAACGTGATTAGGTTATGTTATTGTTTTCGTTTATTTGTTATGAGAGTTGGATTTTGTGCATGCATAATAAAACAGAATATTATAGCATTTGCTAGGATCGTGCGGTAAGTACGGAGACAAACAATAGTTGAAGGATTTAAATTCAAAATGAACTAAATATCATTTTTATGTTTAATAGTTCTGAAGTGATATGCCAAAAGCAGATATATCACTTTTTATATACCTATTTTTCAGGATTTAAAGTTTGTCGGCTTAATAATCAGACTTTTATTTTTTAAATATACAGGATGTTAACAGATATAAGTACATTAAATTTAACCAGTGACAGAACAACAATATTTCTTAGTAACTTTTTTCGAAATCTTAATATTTTAAGCATTTTTAATATTTCATAATTTAACAAGTCGTTTTGGTATTTTCATAAATAAAATATGTCATCATGGCATATAATCCATTGCTGAGTGTGCCAATCTGCTTTGTTCACAGATATCGGTAATGATGAAATATTTGTATCTTACGAGCACTTACCAGGCGTCACCGCATGTGCACTTATTGCTGGCGTAGAGAGTGCACCACAGAGGTCAATTTTGCACCATTTAAAATTCGAAATAATTTTTGGCGTCGGTCGGACCATACACTCAGACACACAGCTACCAGATCCCATTTTCATAATCAGTAGAAGAAAATAAATACGGTAATTTCAATAAAAATATTAAATTATTTACGTAAATCCAAAATTGCAGTTAAAATTAATTTAAGAAACACCAATGATTAGAAAATATATTTCATTGGTGAAACACGGTGTAGATATAAATACAAAAAGAAAATTAATAGTTTAGTAAAAACCGGGACATCACAACACCCTACCGGGACGCCGGAACAATCTATGAAATCCGGACGGATGGTCACTCGAACTACAGTGAAGAGTAACATTTTAACATTTTTTTTTGCAATGATATATATTTTTGATAGAGTATTTTTTTCTGAATTCAATCATGTGATTATTTTATATCCTTACGTAAAAAAATATTGAGAAAAATTCAATTAAAATTTAAATAAATTTGATTTTTATAGTTATTTTTCAGTAGGCTATGAATGCAAAACAATTGAGCTTAAATTGAAATGAAACAAATATTTGTTAACAACGTTACAGCAGTGTTCTATTCAATTTATATCCTAAATACTTCAAATTGACAAATATCAGTTTTGTTTTTCATAACTAGCCTGTTAAAAATGACCATAAAAATTAAATTTATTTAAATATCAATCGCATTTTTTTCAATATTGTTATCGTGTGAGGATATAAAACATAGTTGAATTCAGAAAAAAAAAATGCTATTGAATAGGCATAAAAAATATGTACAATTACATTTTCTTCTTTAATGGGATATCCCTCTTGGTCTCATATAACTTGGTTCTATAGTATTTTTTTGTACCTATAATAATAAAGAAAATAATGGTGGTGGTCGGGTTTGGTGTTACACCCTATATATATGAATAAATTAAAGAAATCGCCTAACATTACTTCAGGTCTAAAATATGTCATTTTGTAAGATCTGTCTAAAAAGAGAATTGCCAGCAGAAATATGGGCATAAGAGGTGAAGTCGAGATCTATAAATCTATAAGTTTTAGTGTTTTCCGATCAAGTTGGTCTGATTTGTAGCTGGCCGACCACAAGTGTTCGTGCAATATAAAACACATTTTCATGTAATTTCATAATGACTTAAATCTATTCGGCCCCTGAAATCTTTAATCAAATGTGTGAAGAAAGAATATGGTTTCGTGAGCTACAACAAACTTCAATGGTATTTTTATTGATTTTCTAACTCTAACAGGGGTTATGAGAAATGCGCTCTAGTTGGAAATCGATTTCTAACAAGGGTAATTTCTGTTTTATTTAAATCACGGCTGTGGATGTTAGTATGAAATGAAGGTTCCATTGTCATTTCCTCCTGTGAACATCTATAAAGATTAACTAAGAAAACAATTTCCTCAACGTACATTACTTCTGCAACATCTACCTAATTGCCAGCATGTCACTCTTGCTATTCTACTCTAATTTGTTACAAGGGATTTCCTACGTTTTTCAACAAAGATTTGTTCATTTAGAACTTATACTAACAACTGCCATCTATGAAACTGCAACATGAACAACGATTGAAGCATTTAACATCAAACAGCCATTTTTGTTTTAAAGTTAATTATGAAAAAGTAATCTGCAAATGCAAGAAACAATAAAAAATATGATTATATTGTTTAAAAGAACGTGTTTCTTTTCCAAAAAGATATCTTCAATTTTGAGTACCGTAAAATGAAGTGTTTCGAGACTTAAATTTGGATAAAGACTAATTTCCAGAAAAGGTTTAAAATTATTTTTCAGTTGTTATAAAACAAAATAATACTATTATTTTAATTAGTATTGTAGGGCAATACTTTATTAATCAATTAGCAACACTTATGTTTCCGATTCATTAGTATGAAACTAGTGTCATTTGAAGTATGTGTAAATTTTGAGGCAGAAAAACTTTATTTCAGAAACTAATAATTTCGATCTATATGTGACCTATTACAGTTCATATTTTGTGGTAAGAATATTGAATTGAATGTAGTAAGTTAAAAAGAATTAAATTTAACAATAATATGAATTTTAGATTATATGGGGTCTATAGAGATAAGCATATCTGATGAATGTACCATTAATTATAAACAAATAATTGGCAAAATAAAAGCACCAGAAATCAAAGAGGGATACATAAATTTGGACTAAACTGCATTCGTTAGTAATACTTATATCTAATACAAAATATTTGACTTCTAATTAATATTTATTTTTGTTATTTGTTAATATTTAAAGTTTTTTTTATCTTATTGATTATACAAGACGGTTATTTGTAACACAAGATTGATATTTGTAATACAGTGTGTTAAAAAGAAATCTAACTCGGAGTAGGCTATGAACAAAGAAACGTATGTTTGATCATTATTCAATTCAAACATCAAGTTGTCAAAATTTTATTTGAAATATAATTTTATTGAAACTGGTTATACCAGACTGCAAAAGAATATTGTTATTCGCCGTTTTCTAATTTATTTCCATATATAAAATAAGATTGACGAAGACATTTAATTAAATTCTTTTTAATTAAGACATATGTTTCTTTGTTCATAGCCTACTCCGAGTTGTTTTTTAACACACTGTACAAGACTGATCATATATAAAATAAAAGTTTATTATTGGATAAACGAATAATTTTTCCATTTAAAATCATTCCACTGTTGTTAAACATATTTTTTTACAAAAGTATAAAAGTTTATTTAGAAAGTACGTTTTAGAATTGAAATTGCATCTATAAAAAAATATATTTACCCTATTCAAGGGGCAATAGAGACAAAGTCGATTTTTTTTTAGGTAATTAATTTTTTTTAGAATTTATTTTTTTATTAAATGTTATTAGTAATGCAAGAACTGACTTTTAGGTACCTATACTAAACACTATATATTTTCTTTATGATACGAGCTATACATCTCAAAATATGTCGAAAAATGTTTCTATTGACCCCATTTTACGATAGAAATATTTCCGTTAAAAATCTGATACTGTAAATGTTGTTGAAATAATTTTCTTAAACCGTTTTTCCCTCTTGTGGTTGTTTTAGAGAAAGCATGTTGTGCCAAGTTAGTTTAGGGAATAATAATTCGTTGTTAAGAAAGAAAATAAACATTGGTGAGTAGGAGTTGAGTAGCCCTAGCCATGTGGCCGCAGACGCAGAAGTTTGGGAGGATTTTTGCGAAGGAATTCTGTACACGCGGGTATATGAAGCACGTACAGCGGCTAACGTTGCCTCTTATAAATTCGCGACGCCGCATAACTTCTTTTAATATGTCTTCGGACATGGGAGAGCTTACATTGACGCAGGCAGCAAGAAAGGAAACAAACTCTACTCCGACAACGAATATTTTCGACGAGGGAGGATACATTCTTGTTTCAAAGTATTATATAAAATTTGCACACTTTTTCAAACTAGCTGCGACACTATTTTCCATCCAAATATTATATTATTATGCGTCCAATACAGTAATAATTATAAATGTCAAAATATTTAGTTTACTAGGGTAAAATTGGGCCCCATTCATTTAATTTTAAATTAAACGTCATACTTTGACGTATATTCTTCTAAAAGTTACATTATGGTATACATCGTTCAACGAGAGTACTTACCTGTTTCGCCCAAGCAAAATTTGGGCGGCGGAAGTCATACCAGAGTTGTATTGTTATTATTTTTAGATTCATATAATTAAAGTATTGCAAAAATAATATAAATAAGGAATATAATAATAATAATAAGATTGAAATAATAATACAAAATTGGTTCCTGATCGAGGTCGTTCTCGTTGAACGAGGTATAGAAATTTTTCTAACAACAAAATATGTCCAAAAGAAGACCGCGTGCGTTTTGTGGTCTGAAATCTATGGGTTCAACTGAAAAGGAAGTATATAATATTCTTCACATAAGAATGCCATTGCACAATAAAAGTGGATGATTGATTGGTGAAGACATACGTAATTAAAGTAGCTTCTTTTTTGCCACACAGATTATAGAATCTGTAAAAAAGGCGACGCATGTTGTAACTCTGTTCAGGAAATAATTTAGAACTGTCAACATAGTTCGTGTATATTTTAGCATTTTTTTGTCTTGTGCTGATTTACGTGATTTATCAATAATGTCATAAAAAAACTATCCATTATTATTGCGCAATGTCAACCCGAAGAATACAACAGATTACAATACCATACACTTCTTGGAGGCAAGTTTTGTGGAAAGAAAAAAAAAATACCGAGAAAATCCAGAACATTTAATGGAACAGTTGAATTTATTTGTCTAGGAAGCACAGTATCTTTTAATGGCAACCTACAGTAAAACATAAGAAGTATTAATAAGATGCATCAATATAGAACTACAAAAAAGTTTACAAAATGCTTTATATGATAGTGTATGACTTCGAAGAAGAAGGAGAACAAGTACTTGGTCAGCTTTGATATGTGGTTGTGGCGACAACAGAAAAAAATAGGGATAAGAGAGGGAGAGAATTAATTATGATGAGGTGTTGAGAAGGATTAGAGAAGATAGAAGAATTTTGAGAGAAGGCTAACTGAATTTGATATATTTCAAGGAGTGATTGTTTCTAGAAAGTTATAATTAAAGGGAAAATAGAAAGAAGAAGAAGAGAATTGGAATCTTAACAGATATCAAAGAGGGAGGGAATTACGAGAAATTGAAGAGAGAGGCAATTGAAATGAAATTAACATAGAGTTAACAGTCTATATGTTCGAAATAAATTATGATAATGTGAAAAGATGTCAGCCAACTGGATTTGAACCAAGGACCATTACTTTGCCGGAGTAACGCTCTACAAACTGAGCTATGGCCGATCTATCCAATGGCTGACATTATCTTCCACTTTAACCGCTAATGTATCTCTCTTTGGAGAATACAATTTTGTGTCATGTTGTATGATGTGGAGTTGGATTACCACTACATTTAAACATCATTGTGGATATGTCAGAAATTACTCTTTGCCCTATCGGTTTAGTTTTTGAAATTTACATAGAGTTAACAGTGTACATGTATGTCTAAAATAGTCAGACTTTACCGTATATTTCACATTCATATAAAACTATATTTTATATGATACTACTAAAACATATGCTTTCCAGAAATCTATCGACATTATAAATACTTAAGTCGTTCACGGTAACTTATTATTACAGAAATTAACTGTTGAGAAATAATCTTTAATATTAATAGGCACTCCTGATGTCACAAATAGTACGATCAACACTGGTCAAAACAACACCGGGTACTCTGTTTCACATCAAAACTAAATCACACCAACAATCGACTACTCGCCAACACCCTAAATAAAAACGACTAGATAATACTCGAGGCTTGAAAACTTTGCCGGAACCCTCAAGTTTCGCCGGAAGAAGAGGGCGCTTCATAATTCAAAAAAATAAATATAAAAAAGAAATAAACATTTCACAAACGAAGACTAACAATAACAAAAAAAGAACACCGTGCGAAATATCCATGAGGAAAATTATCACACGAAAACTTTGTGTAACAAAACCACTTGAAGATCTATAGTTCTATTTTACAGTGTGATTAATACAGGGTGATTCTGGGAAGACGCCACTCCCCTTAAACTTTTTTTATTATAAGTAGTAGAAAAAGATAGCTTATATAATTTTTTTATTATTTTAAATATACTATTTGGTGGCAGGTGTAGATATGTTTTATAAAGCCAGGTTTACAAGATACAACTATCAACTTTTACTTTTTTTACATAGCAACCTATAATTATTTTACTGAAATATAAGCCGTTATTTTTTTCTCTTTTCAACGATGTATTAGTATTTATTAATGTATTTGAAAAAATACGAGAAAAATAAGATAATTTAGAAATACGGGAAATAATTTTTATTTATTTATTTTCACGGAGCTAATTAGAATATTTTAATAAAAATTATTTCTCATATATCTCAATTATCTCATTTTCCTCGATTTTTTTCAGTTGCATTAATAATAACTAATACATCGTTGAAAAGACAAGAAAATGACAGTTTATATGTTAGTAAAATAATTACAAGCTGCTATTTTAAAAATAAAAATTGATAGTTGTAAAGTTGTAAACCTGACTAAAAAATATTTACATCTGCCATCAAATAGTATATTTAAAATAATAAAACTTTTTGTGAGGTAACGCCTGGTAAGCGCCCGCACGGTACAAATATATTCATCATTACCGATAACTGTGTACAAAGCAGATTGGCACACCCAGCAATGAGTAATATGCCGTGATGATATATTTATTCATTTATTTTATTTATATAAACCATTTTTCTATTAGGTACTTATAATAAAAACGTTAAAAGGGGCAGCGTCTTCCTAGACTCACCTTGTATAAAACAATATTTGAAAACGGACAACAATCGCAGATGGTGAACAACCCAAACAGTTTAAATCTTGTCAAAAAATGTAAAACAATACACTCAGGATCGCCAGAAAATAAAATGTTGAAGAATACTAAATAACACAGAAATATGACTACAGTAGCCATTAGAAGTATACAGGTAAGTTACAGGATAGAAATAATACATATAGTACGTGAACTAATATAATAGGAATACTGGAACACAAAACATAACCAAAACAATTAATTCTCATAAGTCTAATAAGACTCGTTAGATCCGTTAGACACACAAGAACCATAAAAACTGTATGACACGTAAGACGTATTTGGCCGCTTCCAACTTCACTCTGCGTAAGAGTTATCCAGTTTAGGCAGTTTATGAAACAACAATAAATATCAACTATACAATGTTTAGTGATGCCGTGGGATCTCGAGTTTTCGAGATCTCGTCTCGAAAATCGAGAAATTTCGAGACGAGACTATCATAAGTCTCGTCTCGAGAAAATCGAGACGAGACAAGAGTAATGCCCTCGAGATTTGCTCGAGACGAGAGTAGGTATTCGAGATCTCGATTGCACGATTTTTTTTTAATATGTATATAATTAAAGATACAGTAAGAAAAATAATTATCAGTACAAATATTTTCATTGCCTGTTTATTATTTATTTATTCATTTTAAATTTATAGGGTTTTAGTATGAAGAATAGAAACAAAAGTGTTCCCTGTGGTGTACTCTCCACGCTAGTATTAAATGCCCTTGCTGCGAGTAATATTTGTTCAGTATTTTTTTACTTATCTGTTAAATGCCAGACTTAGTAAAAATAAAGTTTTAATCAGTAGTATCTATTTACTCCTTTATTACGTCCAAGTTGATGCTAATTTATTTTTCTGATAGATGAAAGTATAGAAAATTTATAATATGTAAAGGTAATATTTTATGAATTTATTTTATATGTATTTATATACAAATAATAGATAATTACAGCGTCACTGCTTGCTACCTTCAACCATACAAACACGCTCTGACCTGCCAACTTATGGAACACCCATACAGCTAATTATAAATTCGAGAAATTCGAGACTCTCGAGTCGAGATCAAGAATAGAGGATGAAAAATATGACGAGACGAGACGAAAACAAATCTCGTCTCGAATTTTCGAGACGAGACGAGAGTGAACTGTTTCTCGCCGTTTCTCGTCTCGCGGCATCACTAACAATGTTGTATTAAAAGAAAAGTTACGTCACACATGACGTTTAGTCTTACGGTCATACGGTTCTATGGGTCTTATGGGTGAATAATTGACTCTGACCCGTATTCTATTTGATTCGGGTGGGTGGGTTTTTCTCTCTTAAGTAAATACCCATTTCTAAGTCCTAGCCCTAAATAAAATAGATAAGTTTAGCACAAAAGAATTTAAAGGACAGAAACACAAATAAAATAAGGCATATAGTTGAAAAATATAAAGATAATAGACAGAAAAGAAAGTAATAGAGCGATGAAGGAATCCCAGATTTATAGGATAGGAAGGTAAATAAACATAGATACTATGCATTCGAGACAAAACCGTAACAATATAGCTAATAAGTTTTTTTAGTATCTTATTGTTACTGTTATTGACATTCCAAATTACTATTGTATTACAAGCTTTAACACGTGCACCGAATTTCAGCCTCCATTTTTTGAGAATACTATCTGTGAAAAAGCATGCCGAAAGCTGGCGAAATTCATAGCTCCTTTGAGTGTTTCCTTTGTCTACAGTGTCGGACTTAGGGGGTTTCGAAATTGTGCTCGCTGCTGTTTCCTCTGTTAGAAACTAAGAAGAAAAGTAGAACACGTTTACAGGGCCGGCCCCAACTAATTACAAAACTTGCCGAATCATTTTTCAATCACTTCCGCCAGCGACATCGCGGAGGGTGACATTGACAACCTGACAATTTTTAAATTAGTGCTGTTCCAACGGTTAAACTTACCAAGATGGCCCGAGATTGTGTTTCAAAACATTTTAAACGAACGAGCGCTGCGCGCGAATCTACTTTTTCGATGACACCACCCGCACTCGCTGTTTACACTGAATATTTGACATGCAAATTTGTGCTACAAATAATTTGTTTATTTGTGGAACGTAACGAGATAAACAACATTACAAAAATTAATTTATGACTTGCACTTTGAAAGCTGTATGCCAAAAAATATCAGCAGGTACCAATTAAACGAGATTAAAATACTCGAATATATAAAAACGTCGAATTTAATCTCGGATTCAATTCATAAATTAAATGTTTTAATTGAATATATGTTCCCAAATAATTATATTCAATTAAATTTTTAAAAGCGAATTACAAAAATTAATGAGAATGATAAAGCAATTATAATATTTGATCATTTTGAAATAACTTTCCAAACAAAAATAATTAAAAGCATTTATAATTATCATGTACGTAATCCTATTTTACATTAAATACATAAATGTTATCTCTAATAAGTCCAATATCGTTTTGGCTCTAGACATTTACATACACTTGTACTTCGTACATAATTTAATTAAATTAAAAAAGTTGTTCGGAAGGACATCTCGAATGGTTGAGAGATTGAGTAATCAAAACTTCTCTCTTTGATAATTGTTAAATACGTACAGTACCATCTAAAAATATGGGTACATCTAATAATTCCGAAAAAAAGGAGTCGGTAAATGATTACTTTAGAAGATGTGAAAATGACGAGGAAAATTATATGAATCCAATATACGAACCCAAATTCATACTAGCTCAGCCGGTTTACATTTTCAACAAATTATAAAACCTACGCAAATGGTTAGAAATTTCTTAAAATTTCTTTCGACTATTTTAAAATATTACTTACAAAAATTGAATATGTTATTCAAGTATTCCGCCATTTAATTTTGGATTACATCGCCTTTATTAATACTATACCAGCTTTACTATTACTCGTTACATCCCTAAGCTCTGTACATTTTTGGGCTAAAGTATTGTCCCATATGTCTTACAAAGTAGGTTTTACTGTACGCCCTGGATTATTACGAAGTTGTTTTTCATTAGGTAAAAGTAAAGGGTCTCGGTAGAAGCTAAATCTGGACTAGAAGATGACCCTTAGGATGCCGGTAGAACTACTATCACCAATCCACAGTTTTTTTTTTTTTCATGTTGTAAGTTTATATTTAAAGCAACCCAAAGATTTTTGTAGAAATTTCTAATCATTTGATCGATACTAATTTTAAGGTGAGGAAAAAAAATTGTTAAAATTGTAAAAGTCTAAATAAGACTTTTGGCACTCAAGCCTACTCTAAACGCAATAATTTTATATACTAACTGCTACACTGGAGACATGTCGGAAGCTAAGCACTCCGCATCGTTTCGTGTTGGGTCCCATCGACGCTTAATAAACCTCCCTAATTTTTCAGAAATGGCAAGAACTCCATTAATCGTGGATTTAACTGGAATAAAGGAGGAGTTGGAATTTAATATTGGACAAAAACTAGTTATGTCGGATGTAATTTTTTTTTCGTTTCTTCACCTTCAAATTCATACCGATCGACTCAATACGACGAGTAGATTCTAAAAATATATTGAGTTCATATAAAATTCACGTCCCATGAAGTAAATGTCAGCCAATCAATAAAAAAGAAAAACAAAAATGAATAAGTTTATTTTAATAAAATAAAACTTTGATGGAAACATTTAATCGAAAAAAATACGTAGACTCGGTACTTTTATCAATTAAGCTGTCTGCTATATTTTTCAATTTGACTGACAGTTAAGTTAACAGAGATGAAGATACCAGTTTTTGTAAAACATATAAACATGACAGGATTTTTTTTGCAAATTCTCCTACGGCCGATTAACAAAGAAAGCAAAGATAAAAAGTGCTACAAATAAGTTTTATTGTATTTTGTAACTTTTATTAAGAATTATGTGAGGGCAACAATTTGAGTACCTACATTGATTTTTACGAATCAGTAGCTATATCCATACTTTTGAACAGTACTGTACCAAATATTAACTTTAAAAATTACTTGAATTATTTTGCTAGTATTGATACTTAAAAATATTATTATGTTCAGAGTTCAATATACGAGTAAACGAAACCTTTTTGCGCGATGTATATACGCGGCAATGTCGATCGACAAACTCAAAACGATCGTCTCAAATGCAAAAGGTAAACAGTGTTTACTGAGAGTTTCTCCAATGTTCTTTAGTAATTTTTTTGTGGAGTATCGTGGGTGAATGTAACATTGTGATTGTGGTTTTGTTGACTCGGGTTCGATTCTAGTCAAAGTTAAATTTGAAACTTGATAATTATTTCCAATTTCAAAGGGCACAAATATGACCCCTGTGGTGCTTTCTCCTCGATAGCTTTGAGAGCCCATGACCCCTGATAAAGGCCTCAAATATTTGCTTGATCGTATTATGAAGCAAATACTTAAAGTGGATTAGAATATTAATAAAAGAAGAAGATTCAGATTTTGTTGTCATTTTTTGTCAAACATTTTTTTAAATAAAGTATTTAACATAAATCAAATTTTACTATTTTAGTTATTTAATTGCAATTTAGGTGCAAATATAACAAAACAATGATTTCCGTAAAGAAAATTATGTTTGTATTAAATTTTTAATTATAATTAAAGTTTGTATCGTTTTGAAACAGTCTGTGTAATGGTGCCGCATAATGGCGTCACCATGTGATATTAGTATGATGGAATGCCGCAAAATGGCGAAGCAGTGGTTTAAGTATGAACCAGAATTGGCCCAAAACAATATTTTGTAGAAATACTCATTTTAAAACTTTACAATAACAATGATATAGTTTATCCTTCAAACACAAAAGCTAGAAATGCTTAGAAATGTCAATTTGACAAGAATAAGTATTTCTTCGTTTACTACTCGGTTGCCATCTAGTGCTGTTACTAGTACTATTAGATATGCCTACGTCATTATGACGCGTTAGTAGATGAGTCATTATTTAAAAAAATATCAGTGGAATGGGTCATTATCTGAACAACAGAAAATATGTGTTTATTATTTTTTTATAACGAATAACATATAAAGAATAAAAAATATGATTGCATTTAAATATTTTTGAATTTAAATGCTTGAATTGTTGTCAGAGGCAGGATATACTACTTTTTTATTTATTTCTATGGGAAAACATGCGATTTTAATTTGTAAAGAAACGAAATTCATTCTGGTTTTTATATTTTGACGTGTTACGTAAAGAAATGCAGTGAATACATGATTTGTTTAATAATAGAAGAAGTTCTGTTTTCTTGTTGAAAGAGAAGTTGTTTCACATTGTGTATTATTTTCCAGTGTTCATTCAAATTGCATAATGAACAAAGAATATATTGTAATACAATAAGGGTGGAGCGAAGCACTCATTTAGGCACTGGGCTTTCAAACTTAATTCAATGAAATTCAAGATCGATGAAAATCAAGACAATTACCTTTTATATCCGCGGGGAATTGAAAATTGCTGCGGTTTCGCCCCAATAAAGTACATAAATTAACCAAATTCATTATTAAATACTTCTTTCTTTCTATTACTTGTTTAAGCTAACTCTTTGTTTTGCAACAAAATTTAACTACATACTTTATCTTTCGAATTTTTACGTGCGCGATAAGATTTTATTAAAATATTCGCGAAAGCAGAAAAATGTAAATCCCTAATGTACGATTGCACTGAAAAATTAACAAGTACGTGAGTAAATTTTTTAGCAGATGTTAGTATAAATTTTCTCAATTACTTGGTTTTTCAATAATTCATGGACTTAAAAACATGCAAAAGAGAGTATTCATATAAACGAGAATTAAAACATATTCGCTAAGTGGCCGATTGCATTTTTAAAGGGCACAGTTCAAGTTCTACCCCAGATATGTATATTTTTGACTGGGAGAAAAAATGTCTAAAGATAAACAAATAAATACATCATTAAGACAAAAGTTCATTCTCACAACAAAATATCTATAAACATCAAATCTTCTTGGAGCAAAGTAAAATTTAATGTTGTCAAAATCGATCTAAAGATTCTAATTATCAGCGAATAAAATAAATTCATAATTTACGAAGCATTCTGGAATTTAATTTATATAAAGGTTAAATAATACGAGTCCCAGACGAGCCTTAAGGTATACCAGGAACTGTTTTGCATGAAAAAACGACAGCTGCAATTTCTTTTATTAATATTTAACTAAATTTTATTTAAACACATGTTTAGCCGTGAAAAATTGCCCCCTTTGGCGCATTCTCCACGCCAGCAATGAGTGCCGAGAGGTGACGCCTGGTAAGCGGCCGCACGGTACAAATATTCCATCATTACCGATATCTGTGTACGAAGCAGATTGGCACACCCAGCTATGGGTAATATGCCGTGATGAAATATTTATTTTTTAATTATGTTTAGCCGTCGAATGTGTTAGTCAAAATATTTTAATATTTATACTTATGAAATTCAGTAACGTACTTTTGTATTTCACATATAATATATATTTTTTGTTTGAAAATACACGGTGTGTAGGAATGATTTTCTGGTAGCGTCAAATAACAGCGCCATCTATGCATTGTCACTCAAACTATTTTTGACTAACCTTCGTCAACACCCCCCTCAAATTTTATTAATATTGTTCCAGTAGAGTTTTCGTATGGGCTTAGTTTTTTTGACCTATTAGACCTGCCTCGTCATGGATGTATCCGTCGAACGGCGGTACGCATAATCAAATGTTGTGTTCGTTTGTGCAAAGAACCAACCTAATCGTTTGTTTTGGTCTAAAAAGCGTTTTACGTGTTTCATTGATTCGGTTTTGATGGGCAAGAGAGGTCTGCTTTAGGCGAGATGAAATCAAAGACGACCCAAAGAGTGACCGCCCCGCATGAAGCAAAAACGCCGAAAACAGCGAAGCAATTCAACAACTGTTGGTTTTCGATCGACGGGTTACGATTTAGATGATTGCAGAGTAGTTGAATACCGACAAAGAAACAGTTGGACTGACTATCGTCGAAGATTTAAGTAAAAACAAAAGTTGTGCCCAAGCACGACAGCGCAAGCCTTGAGGTACACCAGAAAATGTGTTGCAAGAAATCACAATGATAGCTGCAACTACTTTTATTAATATTTTATACATATAAATTTTGTTTAAACACCATTTTTAATTTTAACCTCTCGCTAAGAGAGGTATTGGATTCATGCAAAAAATCGCATATCCAGATTTTAATGAATAAGCATGTTTTAAGGTCCCTACAATCCGATTTTAACATTTTTACGATGTGTGTGCGTGTGTCTGTGTGTGTGTGAATGTATGTGCGTGTACGTGTGTGTGTGTGCGGGACGTTGGAAGGACGATTAATCAAAAACTATAAGACTTAATATTTGTTTAACTACGTATTTCCCAATCGGACATTAATGAGAAAAGATAAAAAGGTTTTGGTAACAATTGGACAACCGGAAGTAGCAGAATCTTGAAAAAAAAAAACTTCTAAATATTATTTTTTGATTTTTTAAATAAGAAAGAAAATTAAATTCTCAATTTGACACATTTAATTTTTTTATTATATCTCGTATAGGTTTGGAGATATAGTACATAATAATATAGAATAATCTGTTGTAATAATAATAATAATAATAATAATAATAATAATAATAATAATAATATTTATTGACCATTTTATGTAATACATTTATGGCAAGTCACAAAATATATTAGCAGTATACATAAACAAATAAATTAGACAAAGTTAATCACAAAATAATTGGAGTATTTAAAAACTCCTGCACTGTATAGAAGCACTGAGACAGCAAATAATTCTTTAGCCATATTTTAAATGTAATAAAGTTCATATTTCTAATATTACTACGTAATTGATTATAAAGAGAAATGTTTGGAGAATTTTTTTTAGAACATTCTAGCTTAAGAAGCGGAGGGCGTAAATTCTGAGCATTTCTTATGTTATATTGATGAACATCATTATTTGATTTAAATAAAATTTTATTTCTGTGAATGTCAAGTAAACTGTGGTAGATATACAGACAGGGAAAAGACATAATTTTTAGTTTAATAAATATAGGACGACAATGTGTATTTATCGGAGCTTTATCAATTAAACGTATGATCTTTTTTTGGAGGACAAAAATTTTTCCTGTATGGATAGACTTACCCCAAACAGTTATAGCATATATAATAAATCTCGTTGCCCAAAAAACAGTTGAGATATTTAAATGTTTGTAGTTGACAGATAAATGCAAAATATCAGTGGCAAAAATAAGATTTTTCTGGGAGGTTCGAGTACATTTAATATATATATTATTGTATTATTAATTAAATATGTATTTAAATTATAGGTATGTTAATATTACATATATACCGCTAATACTGTCAATGAATTTGAAGAATTTTGAACATAGAATAGTAGGACAAAATTTCTCATAGAACGAAAGGAGAAATACAATTTCAATTATTTGTGTGTACAAGAAAAGTTAAATTCGTTACTTACAGGACGCGATCAGTCATGTGGCTTTGTTAGACTTGGCAAGCAAATATGAGGATCCGTGTCAGAATGACGGCTAGTAATTATTTACATATGTCATAATTTTTTATTAAAAATTTCAAAATATTCTGATGTTTATTTTTCATCAATAGTATGGAATATACTTGCCGAGGAAAAAAATCCACATGGATTTGGAAAATTAAACGAAAAATTATGATACTTGACATCTATGTACATTAGCTGTCATTCTAACACGGGTCTCCATATCTGCTAGCCAAGACGAACAGTCACATGACTGCTCGCGCCCTGTGCAACATAAAATGAAAATGGCGAGAAGTATTGTGCTGGCCACAACAGATTTTTAATATTTGTACTTGTGAAATTTAGTAACGTACTTTTGTATTTCATATATAATATGCACTTTTTGTTTGAAAATATGTTGAATATTTAAAATATAGGGGCATATTTTTTATTGGTTCCTAAAGAGTCGTATTACTTCAGTTCGATATTTTATATGTGGCCTTAATTCAAGAACAATATCAAATTTCGATTAAAATTATATGAATTGTGTAATCGCCATATTTTTACGTGCAAGAACAGTCAAAATCTAGCTGTGAAGAAACTTATAGGAATTGGCATCTATTGAATCAATATCATGTCACAAAACAAAACAAAAAAACACTTATTGCATTAATAACCTTGTAGGTATGTCAGTAAATTTTTTGAAGAGTTCTAGTAGTTTCTACTATTATTCCCGGAATTATGAAATATTGACAGATTGTTCTTTCTTACATTAAGCTACAGAAATATTAAAATATTTTGACTTATACGTCGATGAGTTGCAAGTGTTTAGCACGAATTTAAGCAAACTGTTGTCAGTAATATTAAAATAAGTTTCACCTCTTTGTAAGAAGCTACTCGTAATACAGTGGCTGTGCAGTGAAATGTAGTAAATATTATGTTGAAACAATTAAAGTTAAACGTTGTCATAATGACATATGATACGAGTATGAGGCAGGAAAGTGTGTGTGGAACCTTCCCTTCTCTTGACAAAGGCGCTGACGTCCGAATGCGTTAGCGGTTTCGCGGTTAGCATGAGCATGAACATGGCGAACATACACGGACTTCGATGAAAAGCGGTAACGTAGGTTAGTCATACACACTGACACTCACACACGCACATGCACACACCACCACTGCGGTTATGTGTTTATATAACCGAGGTTAGCGTATGTCGTTTTTACTGAATTTTTTACATTCTGCATGGAAAATGTTCACTTAGACACTGACATTTTACAGAAAGATTTTGTTTTCAACATGCAGAATGTACGCTACTACGCTACAGATTTTCAAAGAGAGAGAATAGTCCGTTGTGGTCCACTCGCAAAACTTCTAGAGAGAGAGGGCATTTTTTATCAACTAAAACTATCAACATTGATTATTTCACAATGGGATCGCGTGGCTGAGTGTATTGACAAAGAGAGAGATTTTTTTTATAAACTATATTAAAAATTGATTATTTTACATTGGAGTCGCTTGGCTGACTGTGTTATGTGACCGGTTGATCCTGGATGACTAAAACTGAGATGATGTTCAATACCTTCGTCATGATGGTTCAACTGTGTGTTACATCGTCGTAATGGTTCCCTTTCAGCTTCAATTTTAGTTTGGACAAGTATGTATAGTCAGCCGGGTCCTAATCAAAGGCATACGGAGGAAGACAGATTGACGCATGACTGTTGCTTTATAGATCGATACGTTATTGTGCTCGCTCACAACTTTTGTTTTTCTTTAAATCTTCGACGATAATCAATCCATCTGTTTCTTTGTCGATATTCAACTACTCTGCAACCATCTTATCTTAATCGTAAGAGGTCAATCGAGAACCAACAATTATCGAACTGCTTTGATGTTTTCGATGGTCACTCTTCAGATCATCTTTCGTTTACATTTCGCCCATCGCAAAAGCGCTCTTGCCAACCAAAAACGTAGCAACGGGGCAATGAAGCATCAGCAAACAATTTTTAGAACAAAGCAAACGATTAGGTTGGCACAAACGAAAACAAAATTTGATTGCTTACCGCTGTTTGACTGATGCATTCATGACTAGTAGTGAGGTGCAAATTTCAGAAACTTATGTGTTTGAAAGTTTCATTGAAATTTTTACAAAAATTTCACTATAAATATCAATAAGTTTCAGAAATTTGTAAGCTAAATTTGAAATACTTCGACGTTTACAACGTTACAAAATGACACAAATACATTGAAACTACTGAATTTTATAATCAACGAAGTGTACATTTAACATAGATTTACCGAACATAGCTTCCTGTTAAACGACAATAAGTGTATGCATGGCGATCTGCGCAAGTCTTGAAACTTTGAATTTTGAAAGTTTAAAATTGAAAGTTTCAATGTGAAACTTTTAAATGGCACATCACTTATGACGAAACAGATCTAAAAGATCAACAAGCTACGCCCATATAAGAAATATAGTGAACCAACATTAATAAAATTTGAGGGGGATGTTGATGAAAAGGAGGTTAGTTAAAAATAGTTTGGGTGCCAATTCATAGATGGCGCTGTTATTTGTCACTACAGAAAATCAGTCCTAAATATTTATAGCCATACTGTGTACATCATTATTACCGAGATTGGTACACCTAGCAATGTAATAACTCGTATTAATACGTTTATTTATTTGTATTCACTATTTCACAAAGAGGTGCGCCAAAAATAAAATGACTATAAGGGTAATATGCCGTGATGATATATTTATTTATTTTATATCAATATTTTCCAATTTTTGTCTACGATCCCTTATATTTTCAATTGGATTAAGATCCTAGAACTGTTACAGAGTTTTATTTTCTAATTGGTTTTTTTTTTGTTTGACTTCGTTCGAATTCGAACCTGGTCTGTTATAACCACAAGGGTTTACATAATTATTCTAATTTACAAATATCTACGGTTACTTTGAGATGTAAGTGTGAGGTGATGTCTAGCGAGTGCTCTAATTTATTTATTTTAAGTTTTGTTAATAACAGGTTAAAAAATAGTGCTTCATGAAATATGCATTTGAAATAAGGTTTTTATTTATCCCGTCATTACTTCTAAGAGCATTTTTCTATACCTACATTATAGAGTATATGAATAAAAAGCAATTATAAACACATTATGTGGACTATGAATGAATACTCGTACAGTGCAAAAATATTATTAAAGGAGCAGAGAGTAATGGAGTAGAGTAACGAAAACAATATTGTAAAGATGTCTTTTACAATATGTTTTCCCCATCTTTGATGGACGATATAATAAGGTAGTCGTAGACGCATTTAAATTCAGCCTTTTCATCCTGGCATAATATACGTTAGATAATGAAGTTTTCGGGATGATTATGTTGGCATAAATTACCCGATATTATGTATAAAAACTGCATTAGAGAATAAAGTGATTGATGATAGTGAAGTTGATTTGTGCGGAGTAAGATATTTGCGGAAGGACAAAACGGAACTAATTACCGGGAATGTAATGGCAACTCCATGACAGGAGCATCATTTCGCCCTGGATTTACACGAGTTACATTTCAGAATGTATCATGTCGAAACAACGGACACCGACCAACTTTACCAACCAGCGACCGCCAACAAAACAGAAGCTAGATACTACAATACACTTCATTTATATCTAGATAATATAACCATAGTTAAATTCATACGTGGGTCACGTTAGAATTATTAAGAGTAAGACATACATATATTGTTAATATTTTTTAGAGTTTTATTATAAATACGAGCCCAAACTCATAATATTTCGGCCCGTTTACATTTTCAACAAATTATAAAACCTACACAAATGGTTAGATATGTCTACAAAATTCTTTCGGCTACTTTAAATATACAGTGTGTCCCATTTAGAGCTACCACCATTGGGATCTCGAGAACTATAATAGATACAATGTTGGTTAAATGGAACTTTTTGTGCACCTATAGGGGGACATCTTAGATGTGCTTTTGTTTTTCCAAAAAATTCATAGGGCACTAGATAATGGTTATATTTTTTTAAATGGAACCCATATCTGATTTTAGAAATATTTTTATTTAAATAATTTATTTCGTTATGAAATTTTGCACAAAAATCAATCAAATTCAAATCAAAAAATATTTTTTATTAGATTGCTCTTGACATGGTATAGTGTAAATTGCAAGTAGCGAGTTTAAAATAAAAATATTGAGCAAGAAAGTCATAAAAAGAATTATATCTATCAAATAGAATATAATTAATAATAGTAATGATGTTTTTTACTTCCTTGTACGTAAGTAAAGGAGGTATTGTAATCGCGAAAAATTTCGGTTTTCAGATTTCAGCGGAAATATCCATACGTACGTACGTATCACGCATAACTCGAAAACGGTAAGCCGTAGGAAGTTGAAATTTTGTATTTAGGACTCCTATAACATCTAGTTGTGCACCTCTTTTTCTGGTTATTACACAATTTCCAGAAGTGGCACTTTACATGAAGCCTATAATAGATTTTAATGAAAAACTAATTTAAAAAATAATCCAAAACTTTTCAAATTTGGTATACAAGACTTTTATGTCAATCGAAATAACATAATTGATTTTTGTTAAAATAGGCTAACCGGAAGTGGTACATTACTTGAAGTTGTTAACAGTTTTTCTTGAAAAAAATGATTTTATTTTGATTTTAGAAATAAATGCTTCAAATAAAAGTTTTAGAGAATTAATTTCTGCGTCTAGTACATCAAGTATTATTAAATTAGCCCTTTGTATAAGCGAGATATCTAAATTTAAAAATTATATACTTTTTGTTTTTGTAATAAAGCTTGCTATGGATTAGGACAAAAAAATAAAAAAAAGTTCATGTCAAATTACGTTAAATACGTGCAATTTTATGATTCGTACCATAACAAATATTATATTTTTATTGTGAAATTAGTCATATTCATTGTTGTAATCAAATATTTCTTTGTTGTAATCAAAACTCTCTTTAAAAAGAACCGGGTTAGAATAATGTTAATTTAAGAATGATAGTAAATGAATTATTTTTTGTTCTATATCAAAATATTTCTAGGGCTTGGCTTAAGCCTGTCAATATTTTGTAATTTAATTATTAAAAAAATATGTATAGTTTAATAATCGTACAAGGAAGTCATGTGGTGTCCACATCAGATTTCTTGTGAAATAATTACAAATTTCAGGAAAAATAACGTAAAAAAATAATTTTTGGGGGTTAAAAAAATACGAAACAATAACCCTTACATCATTGAAAAGAGAGAAAAAATGATATTTTTGAGACTAAAATTAGATATGGGTTCTATTTAAAAAAATATAACTTCGCGTTATATCTCGGAAATTTACGGATATTAAAATTTATTTCGCACGCCACTGGTTAGGCAATCAAAATGCCTAACCTCTTTATTTGAAACATTTTTCTGGATTACTAATAGTTTAGAAGTTATTTGAAAAAGAAAATTCAACAAAATTCAGTTTTTCGCCTTTATCTAGTGCCCTTTGAGAATTTTTGGAAAAACAAAAGCACATCTAAGATGGCCTCCTATAGGTGCACAAAAAGTTCCATTTAACTGACATTGTATCTTTTATAGTTCTCGAGAATCCAACGGTGGCAGCTCTAAATGGGATACACTGTAGACAAACAAAATAAATAAATATATCATCACAGCATATTACCCATTGCTGGGTGTGCCAATCTGCTTTGTACACAGATATTGGTAATGATGAAATATTTGTACCGTGCGGGCGTTTACCAGGCGTCACCTCACGGGAACTCAATGCTGGCGTGGAGAGTGCACCACAGGGGTCAATTTTGTGCCATTAAAATTCGAAGTAATTTTTGGCGTCGGTCGGGATCAAACCCGGATCCTCAGATTCGCGACCAGACACTCAGGCACACGGCCACGAGACCCATAAATAGACTTAAAACTTAAAAAAAAAAACTGTAGGCCAAATGATGAGTGATAATAGTTCAACCGGCATTTTAAGGATCATCTTCTAGTCCAGACTTAGCTTCTTCTGAGACCCTTTACTTCTGGTACAACGACAAATAACTTCGTAAAAATCCATTCTGTACAGTAAATCTTATCTTGCAAGTCATATGGGACAATATTCACAGAAATATTTGCAGGGCTTAGGGATACAATGCCTAATATAATTAAAGCTAGTATTACTAATAAAGAAGATGTAACCAAATGTTAAATGGCGGAATACTTGAATAACATACTCAATTTTTATTAAGTTTAAAATATATATAGAACTAAACTTTAGTTCTGAAGATGCTATTGTATAGCGAAACTATAGTCAACAAAATATAAAAAGTATAAGTGACACTAAAAACCGTGTAATTTTTAACCCTTCCTTTAAATAATGGAGTGCAAGTTTCACCAAGTAAGAGCGGAAACCATAGAAGAAATATTTGCAATACTTGAATTATATGAATCTAAAAATAAAAACAATACCACTCTGTTATTCCCCCGCCCAAATTTTATAGTTGCTTGCGCGAAACAGATCTGTTCTCTCGTTGAACGATCTGTAGGTTTTATAATTTGTTTGTTGAAAATGTAAACCTGCCGAAATATTATGAATTTGGGCTCATATGTTCAAAGTGGTTTCCTTTACCATTTTTCCTTCCACTTCTTGAAAGCTTCCAAACAACCTTCTTTTGGAATTTATTATGAAACAGTTTTTCTTTGTGCAATATTCCCAATTAATTTTAATCAAAAATGTGTCAAATAAAAGTTGTAGATAATTAAATTAAGTCGGGTAGCTCGCAGTGACTTCATCCGAACCATGTTCCGTGCATTCGATTTTCGTCGACCGACAATATGCAATTTGTCGTAAAAAATAAATACAGCTACTTGTATTTATCACGCTTGGATGCCATAAGTTGGCTACTTATACCACAGTACAGCGGTTAACCGCTGTAATTATACATCTTAAATAAATGTAGCAATGGCTGAAATATAATTTTAATTAACACCCTGTATATTTATATGTATAATACACTTTTTAAATTTAGTACATTCCTTCTGACTCACTCTTTATAAATAAATAGAACTGTTCGGCCTATTAGACAAAATTATTTGAATAAATAAATAAGTAGAGAGCATTTACTAAACATTCATAGTTGTGTATTTGACTGAAATCAAATCCTTAAAGTATCATTCGTTTCGTTTATTTTTATTTCTGTATATTTTGCATAAATGTATATTTCGTTTTGTTTTTATATGACGAAAATTTAGAGAAATTCGAGGGAGAAAAAATCATATTCAAGCTCATCAAAGTTAAGAAGGATGTAAATAAAATTTTCAGAATGTCATTTCCGGGGCAGATATCTCAGTCATCAGGAAAGAGGCGTGACTGTTTTTCAGTTCCAGGTTTGTTCATTTCGCAACGTTCATGGCTTTTACATAAGCGGAAATGTAGTTTGCATCCGCTAACCCCCACGTATAATACCTCTACGGATTACATGAACCAAGGAATAGAAGAATCTATCACAAATACCAATGATTTTCAATATGAACTTTACAGAAAATATAGTTTTTTTTCCTAATAGTAATGAATGGACAATATTATTGATTCTGTTGCATATATAGAAATAAATAAATTTTTAAAGCGCAGAACGACGAATTTCGCAAAAATATTTTGTTGGTTATAATTCCTTAATTCCCAAAATTATGTATTGACATTGGTTGTTCTCACATTAAACTCACAGTTTATTATCCATTTTTGGGTGTGTCAATCTGCTTTTTTATTCGAAAATTTTAATAATAACGTCTTATTAGTACTTAGCCGCTTATCCGGCATCACCTAACGGGCATTCGGGTCTATTCTGTAACTTTTTACAGCAACGCTAATCGCAAGGTCAACGTTAAAATTTTAGCGTTTAGTCACTTTTGCAATGCTGTAAAGAGACACACGTTAATTTTTTAACGGGACATGTTAAAAACGGACGTTAACTCCTGTCAAATTAACGCCAGCACAGAAGCAGGTGTTTAAATTTTGTTAATGTATAAAAATGGCAGCAAGATGATCAGCTGTTGTGTTTATGAATGTATATTGTGGATTGAATAGCTAACTAATTAAGGTTATGTGAATGTGTTAAAATTGAATGAAAATAGTCAAATAAATAAATATATCATCACGGCATATTACCCATTGCTAGGTGTGCCAATCTGCTTTGTACACAGATTTCGGTAATGGTGAAATATTTGTACCGTGCGGGGGTGCGGGCGCTTACAAGGCGTCACCTCACGGGCACTCATTGCTGGCGTGGAGAGTGCTCCACAGGAGTCAATTTTGTGCCATTAAAATTTGATATAATTTTTGGTGTCGGTCGGGATCGAATCCGAGTCCCCAGATTCGCGACCAGACACTTAGGCAGATCCAGCAGTTGATTTGATTATGTTTATTGAAATAGAGTTATTAGAAGGCAAGTGGAAGTTGAAGGTATAACTTAACACAATAATTAATAAAAAATTGTGTATTTAATTTAAATTATACAATAGAATTAACATGAAAATATTGAGGGATAACAATGATCTATTTAATTTACCCGAAAGAATATTTTTAAAATTGTTTAGGCTAACCCAAGATGCAGTACAATATAACACATATACATTTCATAATAAATTATGAAATGTATTGAGAATTAGAACATATATTTCAAAAAAGCTAATCAGATTTTTATATTTTTAAGGAAAAAGTTTACTTTACTTTCTTCCACTGAGCAGTGCTTTTTGTTGGGCAGTGGCCACAATTATTGAGCATATTTGTCAACTCTGACCATTTAGTGGTTACCAGCTTTTGGTCTTCTTGGAAAAGTTTACATTTAGTGATAATTGGATTATGATGTATATAATTCACCATCATATCAATTTGGGTTTGTGTGGTCCTAGGACCTCCAATTTTTTTCTCTTCAAACCACATAAATACATAATTAACATTTACTAAATAACATTGAAATTGTATTGTAATTTTGTTACCTTCACTCATTTTCAAAGTTTGGTTAGGATAATTGTTGACAAGCAAAAAAATCACAATATTCAATGAAAGACATACGTCTTCGACTGAAAACTTGACATCTGTAGCTAATTTCTCAGGTAAAGTTAACGTCCTTGCCGTTAAAATGTGATTTAGAGAGTAGAAAATAAACGTGCCTTGTTAACCTTAACGTTAATATGTTACTTTTTAACCACTACTTTAACGTTTTAAAATTTAACGGTGTTTCTTAGAGAATAGACTCGATTGATAGTTATCGTGGAGAGTACGTCATAGGGATCAATTAAATACTATTTGAAAGTAGGAAATAATTTTCAAAACATCAACACAAATCGATTAAAATTCATGCTCCATTTTCCGTGTAGAAATTAAAAGAACTCTTTCGGCATAGGTAAATTTTTCGTATAAGTAAATTATCAGTGTCAAAGCAAAGTCTAACCACGAATTGCGGTCCAGATTAACCACTGACCACAATAGACCATTTTCAGGTACTTGTACCTGGAATATATGTTGCCACAGGAGTGTAAATGCAGAAAAGCACTGCTGGTTACGTTCCTCTACTATGGACATGGCGAAAACTGCGCAAGAAGTTACAAATAAAATAATAAAATTTCGGGTGGTTGATTTGTGTGTTGACATGACGTAGATTTTCGCAAGAATCTTAAGACTTTAGAGCCTTTAGAAGAATATTGTTGTGTATATTTGTTTGAATGTGCTACTAGCGGGACAATTACCTCCGTCCGTTTTATATTACGTAAAGGAATAATTTAACCAGAACAATTTAGTTTGCCACAGCGATCTCATTTATTACTCTGGAGTAGTAGTGGAGTGCCTGAGTTCCCCTAAGGCTCCGTCTGTGTCTCAAGCTACGAAGACGTAAGGTGCAGCGATAACCAACTTCCTTGCATAATTAGAGGAAGCGAACACTACCACGACACACTATTCTTTCCTTAAAACATTTCTTCCAAGACCATTTTCATTCCGCCTATCTCAAACCGTGAAGAATCACACAATAAATAAATTTTATATTATATATTAATTCTCAAAACTATTATATGAAACATGGAAGAGGAACTATTTCTGTTTCTGAAACCACTGGTATTGTAATAGCTTTTTCAGTATACTGTATTACCTATGGGGTCTAGTAGCCGTGTGCCTGAGTGTCTGGACGCGTATCTGGGAACCGGGTTCGACCTCGATCGACGCTAAATATTTCAAATTTTAAATGGCACAAAATTGGTCCTTGTGGTGCACTCTCCACGCCATCAATGAGTGCTCATGAAGTGACGCCCGGTAAACGTCGGTACGTTACAAATATGTCATCATCATTACTGAAATCTGTGTACAAAGCAGATTGGCACACCCAGTAATGGGTAATATGTCGTGATGATATATTATTATTATTATTATTTCTGTATTATCTTCGCGAATAAACCTTTGGTTAATTTAAACGTAGTGACATTGAATATATTTTATTTGTTTAAGAGTTTTTTGAAATTTTTAATTTAATATTTTAGGTTATAAGTTATAAGTCTACATGTCGACAATATTTCTTATACAAAAAAAAAAAAAAACAATATGTTATCTTACCAATCTAAACAAAACAAAACTTTATAACATATAGTCCTTTAGTCCTTTATTTAGACACTATTTTAATCACTATAGTACTTTAAAATATACTTAAATTATTTAAACATTTACTGCAACACATTACAACTGACAGTTGTCACAGTTCATCATTTTTGTAACAATTTGTGACATGCGCAAACCAATTCAGCTATTCAGAATTGTAAATTAAAATAGAATAGGGTCTCGTGGCCGTGTGCATAAGTGTCTGGTCGCGAATCTGGGTACCCGGGTTCGATCCCGACCGACGCCAAAAATGACCCCTGTGGTGCACTCTCCACGCCAGCAATGAGTGCCCGTGAGGTGACGCCTGGTAAGCGCCCGCACGATACAAATATTTCATCATTACCGATATCTGCGTTCAAAAGCAGATTGGCACACCCAGCAATGGGCAATATGC
Source organism: Harpalus rufipes (assembly GCA_951394225.1). NCBI lineage: Eukaryota > Metazoa > Arthropoda > Insecta > Coleoptera > Carabidae > Harpalus > Harpalus rufipes. The sequence continues at coordinate 51,935,352 of OX596278.1, read as the reverse complement.
CGTGTTGATATATTTATTTATATTATCTGTTCAAAAAATATTTATTTTGGTACAAATCATATAATATAATTTAAAAACTATGTGTCATCATATAGCTTGTTACACATTTCTGGGTGTGCCAATCTTCTTTTACATTTCAATCATAAATATGTATGTATCGTACAGGGCTTTTACCTAGCGTCGCCTCACGGACACTGAAAGTTGTCGTGGAGAAAGTACCACAGGGGTGTTTTTTCACAAACACAGCACACAAACTCCAAAATATGTAGATAATAATATTAATAAAAAAGATATGGACCTTGCTATTGTTTCCCGCAATACATTATTTCGTATAATGTGAGATATTTGTAAAATTATTATTAATTATTGTATGAACCGAAACCGAATCCGATATTTTTATTTACTGAAAAAGCCGGTAATATTTAACCGAAATAAATTGTTACCGGTTTTCTACACCGTTTGTGAAAATAAGGGAAAAGTACACTTTTTCTCACTGTTTTCATTATTTTTAACGGCAATAAGTAACCACTTTTTACACTAAAATACACAAATAAAAATATTAAAAACACAATATTTATAAATGAATGTTTTATCTATTTCCTGAATGATTTTATTAACCGATTAATTAAACTTCATTTAAAAACTGGTTTAATAGTGTGTAAATCGATTTTTGAATGCAAGCTGTTTTAAAAATTACTTTCTCGGTTTCAGTTAACCATTAACCGTTATTTATCTCGATTTCTTGTCCTGCAACATAACTACAAAGGTCATGTTTTGACCCTGGTCCTTTAGATTGCGAAGCGACGCTATTCTGGTCGACAAATGATTCAATTATTTATATTCCTACATTGTACATGTACAATTTACATGTCCTGAAAGCATGTAGGTAGGTAAATAGTACATTTTGCTAAAGTAACTATTTGCCAGCACCATATATATCTTGGTGTTATAAATTTCGCGGAGTTCTGAATTTAATAAATGAAATTGTGTTTTTTGCGTGGGTTTTTTTGCAGACATTTGCAGTTGTAGGACAAGTAGAACGCTAAACGTCACCAAGACTTTGTTGTTTCGTAACCCAAGACGAAGACGCAAAGTTCTCCAAACTCGAAGCTACTTCCGTTGTTCGGTAACAAACTTTATACACACTACACACAAAACGTCAATGAAAATCACTTCAGACGCTCATATTAGTCATGAAGCGCATATTTCCTCTCGCAGCGGCAGTGTCGGTCGGCGTCGCGACGCAAGGGAGAAATTCTACTCTCTTGAGAAGCATTTACCCTTATTTGCCTAAATTATTTCTCCCTCTCTTACTTTTGCACTTGTACGGCTTCAAATTAACACATTTTATATTCATTTACTCGCATTATATTCTTGTTTACGTACCATGAATGAAACTTTACAAACTATGCTTATGCTACGCTCACTTCACGCAGAACTTCATGCACATCAAAGATCGTTATAGCTACATTATATTATTGCATAACATATGCCATGCTTGCATTTCACAGTGCAAGGTTAATAATTGTTGACAGACTGATTATTTACGGCTGTTGAGAAAACCCTGCGGCTTGATATCTTAGACTATGTTATATAAGGGTCACGCTAGAGTGATTGAGAATAAGAAAATCAAATTTTACTTATAAGATACGTACCTATCTGCCACATTGTGATATTTAACTATAAGAAACGCTCTGTTTAAGTCATTATTATTAAAAATGGATAATTATTCACACGAAGAGAAGTAAAACTTTATTAAGTAGTATTGTTTTGATGCAAATTATATTTTATATCTGACATTTCAAATTTCATTACATTTATTTGCGATTTTATTTCAGTACCATACATATAGTATATGTAAATACATAAAAATCAGGCATATCCCACTTTGTGCGTTAGCACAAACACGATAACAATGAGTTCAGCTGACTCACTCCACTCTTTAAACAACATTCTTACTACCCGTGCATACGTCAAATATTCCTCACTCTTAACATATTAGAGTCACCGATTTTCGGTAGCGAAATACCGCATCCGGACCATAATAATAGTTACTCACGCAACAATCATCTTTGGCCACACATTCCTGTCCAAACACACTTCTTTCTCCGCGTCCACATTAAAGACTTTTCAGATAACGTCAAAATAGATGACGTGAACGTTACAATGGGAAGTTTAGTGTATTTTTTATTAAGAATGTCTTCAAAAGTGATATTCTATATTGTATTTCACTCAAAGATGCCCAGATTTCTTAAAAAATTAAATTTTCTAAATTAATGACGTCATAGAAGTTCACGGAGAACGTTAGTCGGAGATACGCGCTGGGTTTACATGGCAACAGGGAGTTTTAAAAATGACATCCACATGTTTTGACGTTTATAAGAAATGACAGTTCTGTGTTGTGATTGGTATACTTTTGTTGGTCTTCTTGTGCAAACGACTGTTTCCATTTCTTTCATTTAGTGTATTATTGTATTCAATAATAAAAGTTATGTATCGTATAATAGTTTTAAAAACAAATAAAATTCCAATTTCACCTAAAAACTCATAACCTCACTCCACGAAAACGTAAACAAACCCACGTGAACTAACCAGAAGTGTGTAGTGCAATGCCTCAATATACGTTCAAAAATTCAGGTCTCACCATCCTTTCTAGGCATGCGCATAAGTCACCTGTGACGTCACAAAAGTTCGATGATAAATAATTAATTATAAATAAATGGGAATATAATTTTAACTTTCAATAACATTTTAAGTTATAATTATTCATATATTTACGATTAAAAAATATTTGACATGTTATTTCAATCACGTGAACGTTATTCTGTAAATCAAATATGTTTTCACATACTCTACTTGTTATTTTATCTAACTAAAACGATGCAGCCATCTTTCTCTAAAAGTTAGGTTATGACTGCTTTAGCGTCAAATATAAAGTATTTTCGACGGACGCTATTACTAGACAAATAAGGTTAAACGCTTTATAGGGTGTAACAGCTAAATGAGCTACCGCAAATAATTTCCATATTATTAAAGATGCAATGAAATACTATAAGATTTATAGAAAACCAAGGAGGACATTCAATTGGAGAAGAAAATACTTTTTTTAAACTAGCGGTTCTCAAGTTATAAAATAAAGTTATATTTTTTAATGGGATGATATGAATTTTTTAGGCCCGTTCGATAGAGTACTTTTTATGAATTCAACTATTTTTATATCCTTACATAACAAAAATATTAAGAAAAATTCAATTGAAATTTTAATAAATTTGAATTTTATAGTTATTTTTCAGTAGGCTGTGTCTGAAAAACAATTGAGCTTAAATTAAATTAAACAAATATTTGTTAATAACTTCATAAACAGTGTTCTATTTGATTTCTGGCCTAAATAATTCAAATTGACAAATATCAGTTGTTTTTCCTACATAGCCTACTGAAAAATGACTATAAAAATCAAATTTATTTAAATTTCAATTTAATATTTCTCAATGTTTTTGTAAAGATACAAAATGATTACATGATTGTATTCAGAAAAAAAATCTCTGTCGAATGAGCTTAAAAAATATATACATTGTATTTAACTTGAGAACCATTAGTTTAAACAAAATATTTTCTTCTCTAATCGGATGTCTCCCTTGGTCTTATAATATTTTATTATTGTATCTTTAATAATATAGAAATTATTTGAGGTAGCTTATTACATTCTGTATACATACCGTGCAAAATTTACGTACGCATGCGCATTGAAGTCAAAATGAGATATAACTTTCACGCTATTTATTATGACGTTATGCGTGAAAACTCTCTATTATAAAGACCAATTTTCGGTAGCATCTGGATCACAACAATAGTTACGAAACAATCATTCTTCGCCACATATTCCTGTCTAAGCACTTCCTTCTTACGTAGTTTTGACAGTTTTTAACTGACCAGAAATGAATATGACAGGTTTGACAGTTTTTATGTCTTTCAGAAATTAGTTTGAAAAGCATTCCAAAGGAAAATTAGTTGGGAAGTGTATTATTGTTGAAGGGAACTACTTTGAATATATTGAAAATAAAATTCTAAAAAATATGATCCAAGTATCTTATTTTCAATAATACTAGCGTTTTTTTTTTTTAAAAACTCATTATTATATTAGTAGTTAAACGAAAATCCTACTCTGAGATGTTTGATAAGTCGTCTAAGATATTGATCATATACGTAACACGCAATAAGGAATTGTAGGGTTAGTAACGATTATTTATGCATACTTTGTGTTTCATTTATCCAGAAATTGTATATGATAAGGTGTCCTTGAAATAACCAGTGAAATGCTTACTCATTGTTTACATGTTGCTATGAAGACTTGTATAAATATCCTGGCGTATCAGTTAAGAAATAATAACTAGGTACAAGAAATTAAATACTTCATTGTTTCGTATCTCCGAAGGATAAATAATATATTTTAATACATTCTTGAAATATTAATTATTTATATTAATAAAATTATTTTAATTTAAAGGTAGTTCAAAAAGTATATCAGCAAAATTCACAGTATTTAAAAAAAAAGATCATCTTAGGTATTTCAAACTCATTTTTTCAAGTGTTAATGACGTAAATTTATAGTTAAAACTTATGCAGAATATAAATTAACTTTATTAGCTTCACAGGGCGACTGCACGTGGAAAATTACAGTTTTATTTGATAATTAACTGGCAAAATATATATATAACATTGTATTCTAAAATTATTATTACATACCTATTCATATATAATATGAAAATGTTTTATGTAGCTGTTGCATAGCTCATTCTATAATTAATAATTAACATTTGCGTTGATTTTTATTTACTCTCAACCCTACACAATTTTCCTTCATATAATTAATAAATTAAATGTCATTAATTTTTGACTAATTATTGCTTTAATTAATATTTCTGAAATTCTTTTTTTCATAATACCCCATAAAGTTTTACGGATAATATTTACTGTATTGAGCCTAGTTTTATTTTGTTATATAGGAAGTACAAAGGTACTTTTTTATTTTTTAAATTTTATTTTATTGGGGTGTGTGACCATAACGAAATTTCTATACATTGGACTTAAAATATAAAAATCAAGTAGGTACTATAGCTTCTCACTATAACAATAATAAGAATAATTATCTCAATCATTGTGACTGTTTAGAACTTAATCAACCATGGCTTCCTATATGAAATATGTTATAAAATGTTACCTTACTTACTTGTTGCTATTGTTTTGTTATTATTTATTTATATTTTTCCCTGAAGAAGGCAGCAGTACCGGGTGTTTTTCTTTTCATGTATACAGAGAGTTTATTTTTTGAGTAAACATAGAGTAGTTTCATTACCATAGTTACAAAATGACAGGAATGCATTGAAGCGTTTAATTTTATGAGTAAACGTAGCGAATATTTGTCAGACTCGGCAAACTGTTTTAAAATGTTTTTTTTATAGAATTGCAGATTATAACAGGTATAATTCAAATATAAGCCTAAGATAAGTTTCAGATGTATGTGCTGCTACATTTAATAATCTCCGCAGACCCTGCCCAGCACCAATTCGAAAAATCTGTAATAATTATAGCTTGCACGAAATGATTTTTTTCTTTGAAGACAATTAAAAAATGTGTACAATGGTGAGAGAAAGAACATTGACCAATTAAAAAACAGAATTAGTGCAGCTTCACAAAATATTACTGCCCAGCAAAAAACGAATGCTATTGTTTGGAAGTTAGTGGTACCAATTTTGAGTATTTGATAAGTTAAAATAAAAATTCCTCATTAGTTTAATGTAATACTTAAGTGCATAAACATAAATAAATAATTTCTCGTTTCTTTAATTCATTTAATTTAATATTTATTTTAGTCTATATGAATTATCCCTATGTTTACTTATAAAAATAAACACTTTAATACATTGCTGACAATTGGCAATCATTTTATACTGTGACTATGGTAATGACATATCCTATGTTTACTGATAAAATAAACTCCCGGTATAAGAAATTAACATAGGAAATCAGTTTTTTGCACACTGTTGCCCCCCGTTTTTACTGACAACCATGATTGTGATGTCAATGGAAAGAGATAAATTTTCTACATCAAATGACACCAAATACATGTAATGAAATATTTTAGTCCCATAAATTAATTATTAAATTTATTCAATTTCGAATTAATAGCAATAACCATGGCATTTGAACAAAAAGATAAATAAATGTACGACATTTTATCTGTCGTTAGCTATGATTTTTTGTGTTATTTTATTTTTAATGTTGTAAGTATAACACATTAAAAAATGCTTGATAAAAATTAAATTAATCAAATTATAACATAATAAAAGTTGTACAAGTTATAGGATATAACGAATTCTGACATCAAATTTCAAAAATTTGTTCATCTTTTTGTTCAAATGGCATGGTTCTCACTATTAATGCGAAATTGAATAAATTTAATAATTAATTTATGGGACTAAAATATTAAATATTTTACATTTATTTAGTGTCATTTGATGCAGACAATTTTTATCTTTCTAATGATACTACAACCATTGTTCTCAGTCAAAACGGGGGGCAACAGTACAAAAAAATGATTTTCCATGTTAATCTAATATGTACACCTTGGAAAAAAAAAACACCCACCATATGGTGCCGAAACGTTGGGTTTAAATTAAAAATAACAGAACCTAAACTAAAAGGTTGTTTTGTTGTAATAATATACACATAGTTATTCGTAGTTCAATGGGAGAAGCGATACGTTCACGTCAATATGGCCTGAGTTTATATTTCTTCCGTTATCACTCTTATTCCATATTGGCTTCGTTTATCTACCATGTTTGGGCCATCGTGACGTCACTGCACCACTCCAATTTTTTTTTTCGTACACTACAAATAATTAATCGATTTAAAAAAATACGAGTATTTTATATTTTGTCTACTATCGTATTATGTAAAAATCAAAATTTAGTTGCTGCATACCCCATTCGTACGCCATTTTCCGGGAACATGTTAAAAGTGCGTTTAACCTCATGAGAATATGCACTAAACCAAACTAAAAGATGGCTGAAATCCACAAGATCTTTTCTTTTATTAAGATGTTTAAAACATGGTGATGTATTCAATTAAAATACGAATGTACATGTTTAAAAGTGCAAAGTAAATTTGTGTGTATATAAAAGTTATTACTAATTTTTGATTGAACATCGTTATTGTATACGGTATTTGGTCATCATAATAATAGAGATTCCACTGACATTGTAAAATGTAATCAATATATTATTTACAAACGTTTAATTGGAAAAATATTCCGCAAATTTTATAAAGACAATAGATGAAATTCATTTGATGACAGTTTCAATTTCAAATGAACACCTCTCGAATTGTTTATTGTTTTTAGGTAATTGTTTTACCGTATTTCAAATAAATGTGGTTGATTATAAAGTAAAAATAAGCGGGTAAGTAATGAGTTCGCGAGTAGTAAACATAAAACAATAGAGGTTGTAGAGAAAATCGTAAAGCGTAAAGGGACTTGTCGTTTTCGTGTGGCAATACGGCAATAATAATAATGTGAATTGATGGGTTGGTGCTCCTGCTGACCTCAGTCCCACAACAGAATAATGTCTCTAAAATTATTTATATGCTAATTTCCCCTTCCAGACGCTGTGTTTCTCCTTAGAAATGAAGGTTAGCAGCAACAGCACAATGATAACACTGCTGCAATCTCTACCAATTATATTCTTCATATGAGCTTTCCTTCTTTTTCATTTCCTTCTGCTCTTAAAACTTAATAGCGGAAACACCATATTGAAGATAACTTTAACAAAACGGAAAAACCTTAATATTTACAGTAGAATCTCCTTGATGGCTTGCGGAGAACGAGATTTCAACGAGTTTAAAGATCATTTCATTCTTTAAATCGAAAGAGGTAACTGTCCCTCTTACAAAAACATATTCTATACTTCGTTTAAACAATAAATGTTGACATTTCAATTTGTTTATAGTTGAGGAGCTTTTGGAAAAAACAACGTGATCCATTTTTTTTAAAGATTTCTGTAAGTTAATTTAACTCAGGATCATGGTTAAATATTAGAAAATTAAGTACTGTATGTTAACTAATAGAAAAATAAGCATTGATGAGCAATAATATAATAATTAGTAGTTTTTATAGAGCGTTTTTGTAGAAACGCTCAAACTTTAAATTGTAGTAACTTGTAACTAAGATACTTTTTGCAAAAAACAATTCTACCAAACTATGTGGTATCCTTCACAGTAGATGTCGCTGTATGTAACTCATATTTACAATACGTAGACTATAGTTATGTTTGCCAAGAGCTCCTCAGGAGTCTACTGCACTGTCCAGTAGTAGTGTGATCTGGATCCGGATAGTTTCGGTTTCGGATCCAAACATATTCGGATAACCGGATAATTGAATGTTGAACTATCCGGATCTCGGATCCAAATCTCAGTACCGGATTTTGGATCCGGATATGAGCATCGGATTTTGGATCCGAGTATTGCAATTTGGATCCGAATCTGAGTATAGGATCTTGAATCCGGATCTGAATATCGAATCTTGGAAACGGATTTGAGTATCGGATCTTAGATTCGAATATGAGTATGAGTATCGGATTTTAGATATGGAATTTCAGTATCTGGATCGGTTCTCGTATTTGAATATTCTCAGTATTGAACCTTAAATTCAAATATTAGCATCGGGTCTTATCAAAAGCACATAATAAATTAATGAAATTCATGTCATATTAATATGTTACTTTATATGTGTTATAAAAATAATACAAATTTAAATTTTTTATTCACAATTTACTAAATAGGACTCCGTGAAAGTATAAATTCCTTTTTTTCTTTACATTTGCACAAACTACCTGGCTATTTTAGAGGGGTATTATAAAATGTATTACAAACCGCTGTAATGATAAACATGCCCACTTTAACGGTTTGGAGTTTGAATTTGAACTGAATTCCAGATGTTAGCCTTCACATTCAAAATGAAGAATCGGATTCAGAATTAAAATTTGGATCTGGATCCGTAAACAAAACGTCGAATCCGGATCCGGATCCAAGTCCAGATCCGAATCCGTAAACAATATATCGAATCCGGATCCAAATCAGGATCCGGATCCAAATTTGAATTAAATTTTCGGATAGCCGCGTCAATATCCGAACGTCGGATATCCGAGGATCCGGATATTTTGAAATCCAGGTTCCCGGGTCCAAGTTTTGTCGAATCCTCACGCACTACTGTCCAGACAGAGCCGCAAAAAATTAGTGAACTGTCGCACATGCACAGAAATAAACTAGACAGAATCTAGCGGCCACTTCTCGAACGGAACCTAAAAACTACTGTCCACAATTATGAATTGTCACTTAGGGATTGTGGGTGGTATTCAGAATAGGGTAGTCATCATATTACACTGGCGATCCGCCGGAAGCCAATCACTCCGCTTCACTCCCATCGATGCTTAATATAATTCTCTAACTTTTCAGGGACGGCAAGGATTATATTAACCGTGGTTTTAACTGGGATGAAGGCGGGGCTGGAATTTAATATTGGACAAATATTAGTCCTGTTGGACCCTGTAACGCTAGTAAATATTTTATTAATATTTGAAACAATCAAATTAGTGGTTGCGCGAGTCTGAGACATTAAATATAAACCACTGCTTATACAAGTCTATGTACATTGCTGCGCATGTGCGACAGTACTATTTTTTTTTTGCGGCTCTGTCTGGACTGTGCAGTAGATCCTTTATGTAATATCATATTTATAAAATAATATATTTTTTCTATAACCTAGAGTAAAAGTAAATTTCTATGATATCAAAATTATAAGAGAAGAACAACATTTTTCCTTTAGAGGTGAAATGTGGACATTTTCCCCTAGAGGAGATTTTATTACTTTGACAAGTAATGATATTTTTAATATTTTATCATACAATTCTCTGGATTTCGTGGTAGCAAATTCAAAACTGCCACACCAGCTGTATCAATTATTTCTTGCATTTATAACCGAACAAAGATGATCCTGAACTATTATTTATTATTGAAAGCAATTTTCAATAAACTTGATTTGACCTGACACTCTGGCCGAGATGACTACCCCGTATTACTGAATCCTAGATACGCCAAGCCTACTCATTCAGAGGTTTTCTGGACACACAGTAGCAGCCGGCCCTGCTCATGGCACGACGAGGACTACAGAAGAGCAGACTAGTCAACAGACTCCAGTAGACTTCCCCAACTTTTTAAAAGTAAATGTTGGATGACTTTTCAACATGCGATTCTACTACATGCATGTATTTGAATTCTGTAAAGATGTTATTACTCTTCCTATAGTATTCCAATAATTATTGCCCTCAAAGTGGATGTGAAATCAAAAGACATCTAGTTGAATTCTATAACTTGGCTGATCTTAATTTTAAATTTTTCTTTTGATATCTACTTGAAGTATGGTTTTGTTTTCTTTCAGAATTGTTATTCTCATAACTTCTTGTATTCTAGGTGTACTCCTCCGGCTTTGAATTATTGCTTATTTCTTTCCGTATTGTTGATTCTGTTACAATTAGATAGTAAACCTGAAAATAAAATTAATATCCGAAAGCGAAAAAGTCCTTAAAGGACTATGTAGATAAAATGTATCTATACTATTAAATTTAATGTTGTCTTTACTTATTATGTAGTTGAATTTAATGCCGATTATTTCAATTATCGTATGTTAAGGTGAAGCGTTTTTTATTCTATTATCCAATTTCGATTTACCGTCTGGAAATGAAACCAAGCCTGTCTTATGTTATTTGCTAGAATCTTCATCTAAGTTCCTTATTTCAGCCAGGTCCTTAATAATTCTTTGGTATATTTATTAATTATTAAACATTTTCACATCACTACACTTCACTATCATATTATTAATATAATGAAATTTCATTCATTACACACTCACTATAGAGCTCAATTAAACACGTCTGTCTCCTATAGTAGTTGAAACAAGAACCGAAAACAATTTTCAATAAACTGTCAACAAATTATTGCTGTCATGTGTAACGATTCAACTGCCAATAATTTTTTGTTCTTTTCAAACTATTCAAAGGCAACTAAATGTAATACAACAAAATTTGGAAATTCTTTATTCTTGTAAAAATAACGTTTTCCACATCCTGGTCATGGAATAAAAGTATACGAGTATACACCTCAAGAGGTGTAAACAACTCTATTGTTTTATACATTAAGAAGAGCACGTATTAAAGATCTGACTTCATATAATATAAAATTCAGTGACATGTTTAAAAACTATATTTGGATAAACACAGACATTGTAAAATATAACAAACGCTAAAATTGAAATATGAGTACCCAAACCCATTGTAGAGGATTTCGAATTAAACTGATTTGAATTAGCTAGTTTTGACTGTATTATTACTTTAGTTATCAGTAAATAAATAAATAAATAAATATTTCATCACGGCATATTACCCATTGCTGGGTGTGCCAATCTGCTTCATACACAGATATCGGTAATGATGGAATATTTGTACCGTGCGGGCGCTTACCATGCGTCACCTCACGGGCACTCATTGCTGGCGTGGAGAGTGCGCCACAGGGGTCAATTTTGTGCCATTAAAATGCGATGTAATTTTTGGCGTCGGTCGGGATCGAACCCGGGTTCTCTAGATTCGCGATCAGACACTCAGGCACACGGCCACGAGACCCCATCAGTACAGTACAATAATAATTATAATGAAAATCTACGCTAATTGCAATGCAATTAATTAGCAGAAATATGTAATATATTTTTAATTACTCTAATTTTTCATCATATTTTAATTAGTAGGAAAATGCGATATTTATATTTCTCGGTAAACGTATGCAAGTACAAGCGTTATACAGGGCACTTGGTTATATAAAGGTCAATGAACCAGGGTTATACGTTGGCTAGTTATGAAGAAAATAATATATGATTTCAGATAAAGCTTGCAGTGGAAATATGTTCGCTATTGCAAGAAATCTACGCACTATCAAAGGCAAGAAAAGACGATATACCATGCAGATTATATTTATACTTTTATTTCTTAGAATGTTTCATTTGTATAATATTATAAATAATTCTAGAAAATCATAATTTTATTATATTTATGTCATATACAGGGTGAATACGAGAAATCGTAATACAGACGTAAATACAGTAGTACCAAGTGTCTATATTTGACGACAGTTTCTTCTCTGTGACTAGCTATATCTCGACGTTTGAAGCCGCTTGAATTTAGTAAACCCCTTTTCAATCTCGAAAAAATCGATCGAGATTAATATTTCAAGTTGCTTGAAAATGTCAAGTGAAGCCTATAAAATAATAAACTTGGACTTAAGACGCGGCTTGACTTCTGTCGAAAAAAACAGTGAAGCTTCAATTAATGTAACTACGCATGCGCATATCCGCAATATGTTGCAATGTTACTAAATTCATATCATTTATTGGTTGTTTGCATTTTATAAATGACAAACGACAATTTTTAGATTTTGAGGTTATTCAACATGAAATTAGCTCATATACCTCTCTCTGTCTGGTTACATAATCTTGTATTTAACTTACTTTTTTTTAGTCGATTTGAATTTATAGATTGAAAATAACTCAATCTTATTTTAAATCCGCTGGAATAAACCAATAGAATATTTCAAGTCATAAATACTAAATACTTGAAGCCGGTTGAATTGTCGAGATAAATATAGTTAATAACTTTAAAATAAAAGGGGTATATGACTAAATTTAGATTTTTAAATACATGATACAAAACAAAAAATAAAATACACCCGCATTTTTTTAAATTAATTAATTTTTTGTTTAATATTTATTTGAATTCGGATTATATTTTAATTTAAAAATGTTAAAGTAGAAGATGCTTATTACTTATTTCTAGATGTACCAATCGGTTGAGAGTGCTTACCAGGCGTCACCTCAAGATATCGTGTAGAAAGTTAAAGAAAACCATCGTTCTGATTTGATTTAGCATATTGCAAAATAACAGATGTTTTTCAAGCATATTGTAAAGCAATAGAGTCATTTTACAATATGCCGTCATTTTTTAAAAAGCAAAGGCATTTTCTAATCGTGTGTGAAAAATCGTGACTCCGGTACTGGTGTAAGTGTTGAGTAGAGTTTTGCTTCCGTTCTGTTCCTGTTGCATTTTCATTTACTTCTTTTCGATGGAGCAACAGAAACAGCAGCAGCAAGACATCTCAAAACAAATAACCTATGTTTATCTTTATTTGTGCTGTTTGTTACTTTATTTGCTGTCCGCAATTTTCGTTCCTGACCCTTTTGTTCGTTCCCAACCATAATAATAACTGAAAATGAGCTGTTTTTTCTCAACAATAAATATTTGTTTAATATTATTGTTAATGAAACATTTGAAATATAAGAATACGAAAAAGATGACAAGTTGAGTAAACGTTTCATAATTTATTTTGTTTACTTAATATTTAAATTGAATAAAGAATAATGAACAATGGAAATCCATAACTTTATCTCTAGAAACATTTGTTTAGACTATCGCAGAACAACTACTTGCAGACTTCTTAAATAGAAATATTAAAGATAATTTAACCATGGTAGAATAACAAGAAGAATTCAAAACTTATTTATTTTTTAATAAAGAAAATGAACTAATCAAGAATATAATTCGCTTTCATTGTTTACGATTGCCTCCCAACGATCTGCCAGTTTTTTAATTCCACGTCTGAAAAAATCCGATGGTTTGAAAGTAGAGAATTGTTCATGTCAAAATAACCCTCCTTTAAACGAGAAAAACCAGTTCCGTGCTGTGCTTTTTCCAATGAACTCCTCTATTAAACTGAAATGTCGGAAATGCTCATTTTTCTATTTCACACTCCAAATTCTTTTGAAAATAATCTACATAATTTTTGAACAATTTTGCAAACTGAAAGATTATACAATTAAACAATAGTATAGCATTAAAATAATGTTGACATAATGTCTAACATATTGTTTTTCAATGCACTCTTGCCCTAGAAACCAAAAATTCTACGAACATTTATATCAACCCAATAATACACTTCATCGTTCTTTTCGGTCACTAAGATATTTTTTTCGGTTGTTAAATATTTATAACAACTCTACGGGGTAAACTATGGATCAATTCTTCTCCGTTTTATAGATAACAGAAACACGCAAAATCTTTAATAAAAAGTATATTCTAATAATAATGTAAGGTAAGTAGCTCTTGTTCACCTATTGTTTTATTTGACCTATCAATAGCACGAACTGTCAAAGTACCTAATTATTTAACAACTATGTAGAACTTTCACTAATGTGGAATATGCTGACATGGTCTTTTTGTATGGTTTTTGTAATGGAAGCGGTCGAGCTGCATTAGCAGAATACCAACGACAATATCCAAATCGCGTAGTTCTACATTATACATTTTCAAGAGATTTCAATATTTCAGAGAAATAGAATCTTATCCACATTTAAAAAGGGAGTGGGATTATAATTAACAAGCTGATATCCTGTAAAATGCAGGTGAACGAAGTACATCTACAAGCATTCGCAGAATATCTAGCAGTACTTGTGTTCGTCATAGCCAAGTTTGGAGAATAAAACAATAGAAGAACAATAGCTGCTTACCTAGCATTTTTATTAGAATAGACTTTTTGATTATTACAGATTTAGCGTATTTCTGTCGATATCTCTAAAACGGAAAAGAATTGACCCGTAGTTTATAAGAACTTTTTTTTACGTAGAATGACCCCCAGAATGTATTATGAAAGTTTGTCGGTGACATTCTGTATTTATAACTTTTTAATTGTTTTTCCCGTAATTATCTGATATAACCATATTTTGTACGATATGTACTGTATTAATCATGATGAAAAAATAAATAAATATGGAAATGACAGGAGATATAATGTGGGCAACAGCATTTTTTATTACATATAATATTTGCTTTTGACTTTACCGTAAAATGTGCATCTATCCGTTACCGTTCTCGTTTCCTATACGTGGTTTTATCTTGGAAAAATCGATTTCAACCTCGCCAAATCACCTGGAAATATCACCTGTCAGACCCAAAATACGCTGAAAATTAAATAAGTGAAAAGGTAAATATTCAAAAATCCAATTCGCTTACGATTATTCGCTAAAATTCACAATTTTTTTGCATGCACAGCGATGAAACATTAACTTCACGTAGAAATACTCCATGCCCGTATTGCAATGATGAGATAGGTATACATATAGTTTAATTTATGCACAAAGATTGTATTCGTTTCTTTCTATTATTATTATTATTATTATTTCTCTGTCCAAACCATACATGCACAATATATTTATTAAAAATACATAATATATATATATATATATATATATATATATATATATATATATATATATATATATATATATATATATATCATTCAACATTGGGTAAAAACTTTAAGGGCATGTAATACTGACCAAAATAAGTCAGGGCCTTTTTATCAGATTTTCAGGCCCTAGGCCAAAAAAAATTCCTGCCCTCTTCCCTCCTTATAGTAAAAAATAGGTACACATCTTTTTTATAATTATAATGTAAGTTTATTTATTAAAGAAAAAGTTTTACTCCTCCCTAAGGCCGGCTAGTGATTTTGCAGGGCCTCGGGAATGTGTTATTAGCATGTTTCTATTCTCATTTCTTTTTGATATTTGAATGTGTGTTTGAGCCGAGCTTTCCAATATATTAATCATTATTCACTAATAAGTCTAGGAACTAATGTCTGCATAAATTATACATTGTATTGATCATGATAAACGAAAGTAGAGATTTTATATCTTTGTATAATAACAAATTAAAATTGAAAAATAAAGTAGGTAAATTAAAAATGATTTAATAGCAAGCGGTCCCAGTGGGGCCCATGTCAGAGCAGGCCCGTTGCCATAGCCTCGTGGGCCTAGGTGATGATAAGGTACTGAAAGGAGTAAAAAAAGCTTAATCAACATGTGTCCGGTAAGTTTTTATGGGGTTTACCTCTGCTATCTCGAAAACTATGTTTTACGACTACGATATTATGAGACTTTTTCTTTACCTTACAGAGGTAACCCTTAATGTGCTTTTGTTTTAAAAAAAAAAATCAAATAATTGTACTAAGTTAAATGTTGTGGCGACCTTGAGCAATATTTAATCTTCAAAACACTTCTTAACTATTAGAAATTGAAAAAATGTTTCATATATTTTATTGTATTTTTAATTTTTATAGTATATTTACTGGCATAGACAAAATTTTGTTTGATCACTATCTTTGTCAGTATTTCTTCGATTCTAATACAAAATGGCCTCTTTTTTGGAAACATTTGAAGATCACATCTAATGTTGATTAAGCTTTTTTCACTTTTTAGTTAATACTATATGCCTTTAAAGATTTTACCCGAACTTGAAAAACACTCTGTATAATTTACTAAGTCTTGATGCATCGCCCGTAATTAACAGCATTGCGAGAACACAACTTCTCTGATAATTCCTCTTTTACGCCGCAATACCTTGACAGAGCAATGCCCTAGCTAAATTTGATTCTTTCAAAAAAAGCACAATTTAGAGCAACTAGTGTTGCTTTAGTCAGATCTTCTCTCGTGCATTTGGAATACGTGAGCAAGTTTGCCATTGTTTGTTAAGTAAGATAAAGCGGGTTCTACTTGGTAGCCCCAGCCGTACATGTTTACTCCACATTTCCCTACTTGACTTCGTAGGCGATTTAAAATTTTCCAAATGGACCATTTCTGGTCATTTTCTGGTGATAGATTCTCATCAGGGGGGATACCCACTGCTCTATTTTGTAGCTTCAAAGTTGCGTCTCAAATTAAGTGTCTTGTTGCAGTCTTGGTTTCTGTTAGGGGATGCACTGATTTCCGTCCACCGTCTAATTTTTGATGGAGCTATGCCGCTAAGTAGGTATTATTAGTTGATTGGTATAGGTTTTAAGCAAACAGTTCTATATATACATATTTCGTTTAACAGAGGCTAAATATACGAGTGATGGAATCATTTTAGTATTGACAACATTAGCAAGGACTAGATGACGATGTTGAACACTGAAAGTGTAGCACATTTCAAAATTAATCCAAATGATGAATTCATATAAATCAATTATAATAATTATACAATGTAAACAATAAATGATTGAACAAGATTTCTTTTAATTGAATATTCCTGTTTCGCTGGAAATAAATAGAAAAATAATGTATGCGAAATGATATTATTGAGCTATTTATCATAATTAGCGATACATTATTAATATGTTTATAATTAATAATATATTCGAATATTTTCTATTATTTGAAATAAATAATCTATGTAATTAACAAATCGTGAAAAACAAATACATTTATTGATGGGTATTGTACATTTTAACAATTACTATAATAATAATAATAATTATAACTAATTTAATTATTATATAAAAATTCTTATTTTAATCTTTGACAATAGTACGTGTTTTCATTTTTCAGGTTTAGAGCATTGTAACAAAAATTGGAAAATTTTGAAATAGATAAAAGGCCGTAGGTTTCATTAAAAGTTGACCATAAATATAAGTCACTTTATTATTACAAAGTGGACGTTTCGGACTACAATTTGTCCATCATCAGATATTAAAAAAATATGTATAGTTTAATAATCGTACAAGGAAGTCGTGTGGTGTCCACATCAGATTTTTTATTGTAGTTTATTGTGTTTGGAGGTTACACTAAAATGTCACTATAATTGTAAAGTTTTTAAATGAGTACTATTCGTATATAATATTGTTTTGTATATAGTACTTCGCCATCCTACGGCGTTTAATCATAGAAACCTCAAATGGTGGTATTATTAAATATAACCAAAATTGTAAAATTTGATTTATGTAAAATACGTTAATATTAAACAACATATAGTATGAACATAGTTTTTATATAGTTAATTAACAATTTGAACGAATGTTTCCAATAATTGCAATAAAATTTGTTAAATGTGACGGATATTATGAGAAAAGGTAGTGGAACATAGAATAAAGTTTTTTTTTGATATTTATTGCAGAGGTATGTTAGAAGAAATGCGAAACTATGATGTAGTAGTAAAAATAGCAAAAACATATAAATTTTTAATGACATGACATGTAAGATTTGTTTGTACTTTTGTAGTTCACATTTACATTCTTATTTTCATATGCAAAAGACAAAGTTGGATTTAAAGTTTTATTTAAAGTGGATTTTAAATATATCTTCACGTCTTTTTACCAGTTGCTGGATGTTAAAGTTTTGATGGAGATAGTTTTGTATTCACATTGTTCGGTTACAAATTTGTTTATTTTTTGTATTGACTTTAATCTCAAAAGGATTTAGTGTCTATAAATATTAAAATTCATTAGTTCATATCTAAATATCAAAAAAAGTATTTAAAATCCATTAAATTATTTGCTAGTATTTTTTATTAATTTTCAAAAATTGGTATTTCTGCGCGCCCTAGAAAATCCTTGAAAGTTGTGACTTAGAAGGTTCTACATAAAAAGAGATAAAAAAGAGAGAGATAGCATATATATTATTCTATTTTGTCAATTTAAACATGTTCATTTTAAATTTATAATTTTATTAGTTTTTTTTTTAATATCTCTTACATGGTTTACATGTTGAATAATCTTAATCACTCTTTGAGAAAAGGGTTATTGGAACCTCTCGCATGTTTATATGTTTGAATAATCCTAATTTCTCTTTATCCGGTTAATACGGTTTCGCGTAAAATTTGCTTCTGAAGATAAGTACATTTTGCTCGAAATACGTATTGCTATACTTTTTATTTTCAATAAATTTTAAGGTTGGGGTAATTTGTAATTTTATTATTACCTTAGCAATTTTATCATGTAATAAATATAATTATTTAAATAGTTTCGTAGTTTCTAAGAATACATTGCGGATAAAATTACAAAAAGTTAATTTTAGTTTTCATCAATGCTCTCTAATTGAAAACAAAAATGGCGATTTATGTTGTAAAATACACTTGGGCTAGTTTTCTTTATTAAACACCCCATATAGTGTTTTATTTTGCATTCTGCGCAAATGAGCTAAATAATAGAGAATATGACAAAAGTTTTGTAATAAACTTTGCATAGATACCAAGAAAAGCTCCGAAGAATAGTTTTCACTTGTTTTAATGTCTATTTTATTACACGAAAATTGAGGCCATGAATTTACATTGCTTCATTTTTAAACGGTCATTGAAACATTGTACTTTTGAATTAAAAATGTATGCAGTCAATATAAGTTTTTAAAGTTTTACTAACATTTTATATAAAATTTTACATCAAAGTTGGTGATACCTTAGTAAAAACAATTTAGAAGGTTCATCAGCTTTTCTATGACGATACTAGGGACATCATACAAATTAAGGAGTGGTATAGAAATGTTTCAAACATGGTCTTAACTCAAAATAATGTTGGCCGTTCTCTTTGATTTCTTTGGGGTCATGACAACCATGTCAAAGGTCTTGACAGTCTTTTTTTCTCAAAGAGTGGTTAAAATTACTCAACATGCCCATTAGACCAAAATAGTTTCAACGAATAAATATTAATCGATTTATTTGTTATCAATATTTATTTGCCAAAGTTGACAACTGATATTTGTCAAAAACAATTGTTCAATTGCTATTGCTAGTGGATCAAATTATTATGAAATAACTAAACTCGTTTTATATTTAGCGTTTGTCATAATATATTTTGGATATATATTTGGTTACGCTTGATTTTTTTTGTGATTTCCAGAGTTTCAATAATAAAAAGTTCTTTAAAACGCGTTTCTTTTGTGTAATTCTATTATTCCCGGCCAAAGGTCGGATACTTTTTGAACAGCCCTCGAACATTATGTAGTCTTCGAACCGAAGTAGCGCAGATTTCATCAGAATAGACAGTTCTTTATCTGCACGGAAATGTTATTGTGTCTTTATTAGAGATTAATCTGAAAAAAGTTATTTTTCCATTAAACTTTGGGTTGGTTTTTGCAACCTTGCTCGTTTATTGAGGACCACTGAGAGATGTAGATTACAAGCCAATATATTACGACGCTTTCAGTCTAGATTCAGATAAGTCCATCGGCATTGTCAGCCGAATTATACAGTGGAAAGTTTTTACCGTTTTATTATTCTGTAGTTCGTTTCATAAACGGATCGCTGAATCAGAAAAAGTCCTGTTAACATGAAAAATTAATGACTCGCAGGTCACAGGCTTTATTTTAATGTTCTCTGCGTCTGCACTCACAGCACTATATGTTCTAATAATCGTGAATTATTGTCTTCGGCTTACCTATCTACTTCGGGACCGGTGAGAAGAACAACCAAAAATTTTTAAAAGAAACTACGAATTTCAGAAGATGTAAATACATCATTGTACACATGACATAATAAGGTTATAAGAAAAACATGTTGTGTTGATATGGTTATGTTAGTTGCCTATTAAGTCTCGTTTTTGTGATACAGGGTGTAATTAGAGTTGATAGTGTTAATTTCCCCAGTTGGCTGATTAGTTGAAGGTTATTTGAGGGTGAGTTATTGCAGTGTGTGTTCGCAAAGACAGTGTACGCACGTCGCATGTCTGTATTACTTATTACCATGTCTAATCTATGACAAGTCGAACCCTCCTATCTTGTGTCAGAGAACAAACACGAGTGTTGCGGTGTTCTCAACTCTGCAGAAGCTCCCCTGCCAAACGACAGCACGGGGAGAAATCTTATACGCCCAATTCTACCCTGACGGAAAGGTACAAAAAGAAGGGTTATTGTCTCTTCTACCTTTTGAATTCCATGAGAATTATTTATGTATTTAATTCATGCTTTTCAGCTGTGTATTTTTGCGTTAATTAGTACATAATATTGAATAATCAAACATGGCTCAAGATTGCGGCTCCATACGATTTTGACATTTGCCGCTAATTTAGTATGATAACATTACTATTTCCATGAGCGTACCTTTCGAATATTCCATGCAGCTGTAATATGAATAATCCTAACAACAGTCTTATTTACGTTCACCCGAACGAAAATATGCTTGATGAAGCCATAGTGAAATGAAATAAAAGTTTTCTGCGAAGGTATGCGAAACAAATATCAAATGAATCAACGTAAGACAATGATATTAATCAAATGGCATGCATCTGTCATCTGTCGAAGATAGTTTTGATGAATTATGGAAAATTGAAATATGATTTTGATATTATTTTGGTACAAAAGTGGTCACATGTCCTTCGGCCATTTCCGATCACTCTATATATAGTGGGTTGGGATTTGTGATACAAACCATGTTATATTTTTATCTATATATGTTTTTCTTTCTTAGTATTTTTGCTCATCTATCTTCCGAACTGAACTCGTCTAGGATGTGGTTATAGATTTCTGAACTGGTATTCTTATCAACTCAGTAGATAGCGCAACAATTATTTGAGCTATTGAATTTTGTGGATGATACCAATCCTGTCACTTTTAACATAGTAAATATTGCCATACTCTTCGAATAAATAAAAAACATAAATAATGAACTATTTTAATTTCACGACAGCTTTGAGAGAACGTGAGGTAACGCCAAGTAAATGTTGTCACCGATACAGATATATCGTCTTTATCGCAAATAAAAACAGATTGGCAAACGGGTCCGAACCCGACCAACGCCAAAAAGTAATATTTCGAATTTTAAATGGCACAAAATTGACCCCTGTGGTGCACTATCTACGCCAACAATGAGTGCCCGTGAGATTACGCCTAGTAAACGCCCGCACGGTACAAATATGTCATCATTATTACCGAAATCTGTGTACGAAGCAGATTGGCATACCCAACAATGCGTAATATGCCGTGATATTTTTTTTTATGTTATTTGTATTTATTTAAAACGATAATTTTGAAAAAAAGTCAACTCTAGTTTAGAAAATATTACGGGAGAAGCAAAAAACAATTTAATTGCTCTGTTTTCATTTTTGTGAATCAGAAATGGATAAAATGTCAAAATGATCTTAGGTGTTCAAATATCAAGTGCATTTTTATAACCAAAAAATGTATATTGAAAAATTTAAATTACAGTGGCAAATAGTTTCAAAACAGGATTAAAAAATATATAAAAAACGTAGTTTTTCAGGTGCTTTGTCTGAGAATTCGTTCATCTCTGAGTAAATAATCTTTATAGATGTGTGGTATGTATTAGTACAGTATTCTTGTTTTTCGAATTTCTTCAAGTTCATGTGAATTTTTCTTTGATAGACATGATTGTTTTTTGGTGTAGGGGAAGTGGAATCCATGATTTTTATTCCGTTTTCATAAAGAATAAATTAGCTGACAATCGACAATCAACTTGTGAAAAATTGGAGACGACTGTAAGATTTGTTCATGTTTTGCTGTCGTTGACCATCACTCTGTACTATAGAGAACTAGAGGCCTCACTATAGTCTTATATATTGTTGATTTTTTATTTTTTGATGGCGGTTTATTAATTAAACCTAAGTTTTTATATATTTTGCTGATAAAAGTCTGGAATGTTCCACATAATTCTATCTGCATCTGCATACTCATAATTACCGATCGCGAACGTTCCTATTGTATTCGCCCGGAAATTTTCACCCCTCTTCGGATTCGGGACTACTTACTTCATAAACATATTCTAGAAAAATCGCATGGTAGAATTTGTTAGTATCATCTATCCCCGTAATAACATTTTAGCGTTAAATGAAACTTTCCGAGAAACCATGTGATTTTTTACACAAATTTAATTTCTTAACAACAAATTTTAAATAATCATCTACAATTATCGCAGTTATATTTAACACAAAATATGTGACAGCATGTGCTACAAAAATATCTTTCTAAGTTTAGGTATACTATTTTACAAAATTACTTCATGTAAATTACTCCTGAAGAAGCCTTAAATAAAAGTTGAAAGCATGACTAAATTTTAAAGAATCAAATTTTTTAAATAGGCCTAAAAGTCACACTGAAATTCCCACTCACATTCTCCTTATATACGAATATATTATGCATTTTTAATAATTATATGTATAAAGTAGGTATATGATTTGAACACGAAAAATAAATAAAAAACGAAAAGACATTTGATGTGAGATTAAAATTGTTGTTTCTCCTGCGGGATGAACTGGGTTTGGGCGAAAGCATTTGCCATGTCAGCAGGCAAAGGGCAGAGTTGAGGGCAAGGGACGCGAAGTGGGACAGAGCCTGCAGCTCGCTCATTAAACTCTCAATCTGCGCTACACTTGTTAGTCACCTCAAATCAAAAGCGAACTGTGCACAACTCTTCAAACTTGATTTACAACAGTTTACCTACCTAACAAACTTCTCTTCGCTCCTTCTTCCTTACGTACTACATTACTATTATTATATTCTATCATACTGAGGCTAAATACTCTTATATTATAAAATTCTACCAATGGGAATCCAAATCAGGACTGAAAAGAAGCTAATCGATTTTTGAGAATATTATATTTGGAGGTGTAAAAGATGTCCATAGGAGAACGTGAGATCTCGAGAAATATGAGATACATTTGACCATGATACTAAATACAGGTATTAAATGGGTCACCATTACTCGAGAATTGTAAGAGCTACAAATAAGGTTAAACAGGAAGAAATTTCTATTTTATAAAACTAATGAATGAACAGAAAAAAATTGTTTCGACCAGTGGTTCTTGAAATACGAGACCTAACTTTAATTTAATATAGTAACATATATTTTTTTATTTGTTTATTCACTAGAGAATTTAATTCAGAATTCAGTGATATAATATGTATTTCCTCACATGACGGTTTTTTGGAGACAAATGTATATAAAGATTTAAATTAATTTTATTTACATCTTTTTGCGAAATAACTGGACCAATAATGGAGAGAGTCTCAACTTACGGATATCTAAGATGTATAGTAACACAGGATGGAAAAATAGATACAGATATAGCAAATAGTATAAAGAAGGCAAATAACGTGTACTACACAATTAACAAAACGCAATTAACAAAACGATACTAGGTAAGAAAGAAATCAGAAAAGATATAAAGCTAAAGATATATAACGCTGTAGTAATCCGAATAATAACTTAGTAAGTCCGGGACAATACAGAAAAAAACATGAATTAAAACTAACAACAATAGAAATAAAATACCTCAGGAAAATAATGGGGAATACAAAATGAGACAGAAAAACAAATGAAAACATTATACAACAAGCAGATCAAGAACAAATATTATTAAAACTAGAAAACAAATAACTAAATTGGTTCGAACATATCAGAAGAATAAAGCAAGATAATTTAGTTAAAAAAGTTGTAAATTCAAAAAAGACAGGAAAAAGGATAAGAAGAAGGCCAGGAGGGTAGAATAGAAGAGATAGGTAAAAGTAAAAGAAAAGAAATGGAGGAAATGAAAAAACTAGCAAAGGATCGGACAGCATGGAAATAATGGGTCAAGTACGAAAAATAGCAAAGCATATCCGACATCCCATAAAGGGTATTATGGATTTGGAAAGAAGAAGAAGAAGAAAAATAAGTTACTTTTTTACGTCGAATTAGAATAGCATTTAAGAAATTACTGAATATTTTGTGTTTGTTGACATTTAATATAAAAGTATGATCAATTAACATTTTTGACAGTTTTTTTAGTCAGCCTGAAATTAATTTGACAGTTTTTAAGTCCCTCAGTAATTACTTTGACAGATTAAAATGTTAAGTTTTTAATAAGCAGAAATTAATTTGACGTGTTCGACAGTTTTTAAGTTTTCCAGAAATTAGTTTGAAAATATTCCAAAAGAAAATTGCTTTGAAAAGTGGATGGAACTATTTTGAACATGTTTAAAATAAAATTCTTAAACGTATGATTCTTATGTCTTATTCTCAATAATTCTAGCGTAATCCTCGTATATTTTATATAATCACTTGCGTTATTTTTTAAAAATCTCGCTATCTTCTTGCCAAGCTGTGTAACCATTCTTGTGACGTCATGACACCGAAATATTTTTAGTCGAACCCAAGCATAGTTCTGTTTGTGTGACGTTCATGTGTAATTTCTGTGATATTCCTCACGTGTTCTTGTAACGCGGTTATAATGAAAAAGATAATAGGATATGGGCCATGCACACGCCTCGCCGAGACGTAGGACGTAGGGGAACAACAAGGATGTTGCCTCCATGCTGATGGGATATGTTTCGTCCAGGGAGATTTCACACAAGATGCAAGAAAGTATTTTAACTTTTAATCTCCCCACGTTCGTTCTCATACCTTTCCCTATTTCTGAATATCTCCATAAAGTTGCCCCAGTTTATACAAATAAAAAATTAATAGACTTTTCTTTTTATTCTTTGAAAGAATATATAAAATAATAATAAAAATGAACACTACCTTTTTCTGACAATTTTAAGTACCTATTGGTTGGGAAAAGATTATTTGAGCTCTTGAGCACCAAAAGTAATAAATAAATAATAAATTATTATCTACGAGATTCGACGATCTGAAGGTGGCGCTGCTTCTGTTTTGCCGACGATGACAATTTAACAACTGGTGGACGATTGACAGGTTGGAGACCACTTTATTGAGGAGAAACACACATTTACGGTTTGATATTTATTCAAGATGAACACTTATATGGACACTAACATTCTTTGATATTTTATACTACATAATTTTATTTACACATAATTATTATTATCATTAACTTATTATTACCGATAAAACTAAACATAATCAAACAAATACACTAAATAGTTACATTGTAACTCCGCGCACTAGCGTCTAACTAAAACTCTACATGTCCTATCGACATGCGAGTCAAACATGGACTCTATGTCTTTCCCACATGAGTATCTTATACTTACTAACTAAAAACTAAAACGTAAAAACTTTGTGAGAGGATATCTGAGGGGATGCAGGGTGCACGGCATAAGGTATCATAAGGCATCCATAATCAAATATCACCCCTGCACGAAAGCTTACAATAACTTATAGACTTAATTGTCAACATTATGCATGTCTAGACCACTGACAGCTAGACTAAGCAGACAGTTAATAGAAAAAAGTGTGATTATTTTTAGACAGAATTTTGACTTACAAAAATAACAAAGTTGAAATATTGTTACTGAAACCATAATTTAGACAAGTTTAGAAAATGGTTATTTGCTTGTTACCGCTTTGCACCCGCCTTGTCACAATGTGTCAAATATATATTTTTTATTTTAGTTGTCATTACTTGTCATTACTCATGGAAAATTACTGCATTTAGATTTTTCATAATAAAATATTACATCAAAGAATAAAGTATTCCTTTAAATTAAAATTGAAATTATTTATTTGTAAGTTCATAACATTATGAATATAAATTTTAACTTTAATCTAACGTTCATATAATTTTTGTTAAAGTGTGGAATGTATAAATCAATTAAATTTCAAATGTTTACTGAAACTGTTGGTGTTACCAACCTTGATATTTTAATATTTCTTTCAATAATAATTTTGAAATAAAATAAAATTAAAGTGAAATAAGAAAAATAGTATGAAACATGTATTACAATGTCCAATTGTCAACACTATAAATGTCTAGATCGCTGCCACCTAATCAAAACAGAGAGTTATAGAAAAAATGATAATTATTTCTAAACAGAATTTTGACTTACAAAGACAACAGAGTTGAAATATTGGTACTGAAACCATAATTTAGAAAAGTTTATGAAATGATTATTTATTTGTTATTGCTCTGTACTCTCTTTGTCAGAATGTGTGAAATACGTATCTTTTATTTTAGTTGTCATTATTCAAGGAAAATTACTGCAATTAGAATTTTTATAGTAAAATATTTACATCAAACAGTAAAGCACTCCTTTAAATTAAAATTGAAAGTATTTATTGAAAGTTCATAATATAGGTAATGAATATAAATTTTAACTCTAATCTAACGGCTAAATTAACTTGTTATTGCCCTGTACTCGCCTTGTCACAAACAACATTGTGACTTTTAATTTATTTTTAATATTTTGATGAATATTTATGAATTAATGTTATTTATTTATTTTTTAATATCAATGCGTTTTAAAGTATTTTCACTTCCGGAAGAATGCATCTGTTCATTTTTTCCCACAAAACTTCGACAAAATTCGAAGGATGCAAAAGAATTATTTTATTCAAATAATAATAACCTTCAATATTAGCAAGTTTGCCAGACGGCTACTTTTTTACTCAATTAAAAAACAACTAATAATAAAAATGGCACTTAGATCTATTTAAACTGAAATGATTCATTTATGGCATGTGTGATTCGTCACTTGTCACACTGCTGATAACTGCAGTTTATTGTTATCAACTATCTTTTATTCTAATAAAGTATGCAAAGTAGAAGAACAGAAGTAATTACTTAGGGAGAGAACGTAGATGTTGACACCTTACTAAGACAAATTCCTTCTAACTTCGTTCGCGAACTAACTGAATGACTGTGATAATAGAGCCTGATTTACATTCGAACACAAGCCTTGCCAAAAATACCCATTTATACCCTTAACTTCAAACCAAACAAGATCCATTACTTTCTTTATGTTACATTGCATTTGACTCCGTACACAAAACATGCATTTAATCAATGTTCCGCAAAATATGTTTCATACCACTCTTTTTATTAACTGAAATATGTAAGATCAACAAATGTTAGTCAGCTAGGGAGAATATACAAAACTTTTGGAATTCAATTTCTAGTAATGTTTTACAATGTTAATGTTCAATATTACAATATATATTACCCAGTATTAATTTCGTTCTATCGACTGAATCAGATTTCGAGCAAAATTGATCCAATCTAACCTTTCTTTTTATCAACTTCTTGCCAGATAAGTGAAATACACGGTATCGAATCAAACTAAACCAATTTCTATTGCACTTCAACTGATTCGCTTATCAGCCAGTTAAAGAATTTCACTGATTTTTACTTACAATTGAAGGAGTAAGTTCAGGAAAATATATCACCCTTATATCTATTAGTTCAATTGCTAAAAAGGACACTGCTATCGTCCTTGTCTACATAAAATGAAACCATACCTACACCGGGTGTATATCGAAATCCGTAATATAATAGTTTAACACGGGATTTGAAATAAGAGCAGATATTGACTTCCTGTAATTTTTAGAGCAATACTACAAAAATAAAGAGTTGTTTAGAATTAAATTTTACATTAAATAAGATTAAATTCGAATTCAACTGACGTCAAAACTGAATTTACAATTTACAAATTGCATAAAAACAAATTGATTCAGCTAAATATTTGTAATGCACTGTGATTATATTTTTATTTCTTCCCCTAATTCCGACAAAATAAGATATTTTTTTATTATGGTTATCTTTTTGTCATTTAGAGAATGTGAAATCCTGGTCGAATGAAATTCTATATTATTGTTAGGCACGGTTTGAAGGCTTGTAAAGAGTAAATAACAAGGCATAGCACGTAGAAAGAAACGAAACAGGTACGCAGTGAGTAATTGAATGAAGAGCGGACAAGAGAACGCAAAACGCAGTTAACAATTGTGCACGACGATACAGTAAACAATTAATGTTGTGTAACAGTAATGTTGTGGGAATAACAGCTGTACTACTACCATATTCATTGTTACATTTCTGTTATTATCCCAGATATATGTTGATAATATTTGATTGTTATGTTGCCTACGAATTACTTCTGTATCAATACCCGAAGCATAAGCCCGCACAATAAAGGAATGCGTATTTCAATTGAATAATAATAATAACAACAATAATATATCACGGCTTGTTGCATATTGCAGGATGTTGTATTCGCAGAATTCAGTAATGACTATATAAGAGTGTATCGAAAATTTGCAGCTTAACACAGAGATGGCAGCACTAGAAAGTTAATATTGTGACACTGGTTTTTGGGGCTTTTTTGACTTGTGAAATTGGTAACTTAATCTATGTTGTAACAATACGCGAGTGAACTATGATGTTGGTCTTACTTCTTTACCGAACGATGACACTTTAACTAATTGATGGACAATTGACTGGTTGAAGTCCATTTTATTGAGGAGGAACACACATACACACACATACACTACACACTTACACTTTGATATATTATACAGGGTGAGTCACCGAAATCGCCGTCTTCGATATCTCCCTTGTCGTTAGAAATACAGCATAAGTTTATTAACAGAATTTATTCGTCTACTCAAGGAGCATAACGTAAAATTATTTTCACATATACAGGGTGTTGCATTACGGCTCGGCGAGAATAGTTTCTCTTTTTTTAAATGGAACACCCTATATATTTTTATATATTTTGAATTGTATTTTA